>VRYO01002784.1:1532893-1538533 GCA_009812075.1 Sialia sialis | reverse complement strand
CGTGCCTGTGACCCGCTTGTGACCCCAGCGGGAGCGAGGCGGCGTTTGGGTGAAACACAAGCAGAAGGTTAAACGCTGCGGTTCCCTGCCCAGACAGAGCCAATCGTTCTGCAGAGCCGTGTCCCCGCTTTAATTGCTGATTTTCTCCGTGTCATATTTCTCTCCCCTGCTTGTGCGCTCTCTCCCTTCCCCTGCACTTGTCCACGCAAACTCGCCCACTCGCCCTCCTTAAAACATCTCACCAGCCACTCCAGCAGCGAGCCCGGCTCCTGCTGGCCCTGGATAACATCTCCATCACACGCGGCACGTTTCAGAGTCAAACCTCCCTCAGCTTCCGGCGCTCACTTCCAGAGCTCTTGCCCTATTTTTGCGCCTGGCACGGGGCTGTGCTTTGGCAGAGAGGGGACAGCCGAGGCGTCGGTGGCCGCTGCCAGCGCGTTCCCCTCGCTCCCGGAGCCAGGCAGGCACGGACAATATGCTGCGCATCAGCAGCGCTCGGAGCGGCTGCGCCAGGGAGCATCCCTGGCTTTTGTGGGGACGGGAGAAGCAGAACTGCAGGCATCCCCCAGCCCCCTCTGCCCCAAACCCCTCAAATCCGGCTGTTGAAAAGCTTCCAGGAAAAGTTAAATTCTCACTGTGCCTACTCTTGCATTATCACCCCGCTGCGGGTTTTTTGAAAGCACGTAGGGTAAAGGTAAAGTGTTCAAGGTTTGTCCTGGCAAAGGAGGATGCCAGCAATCGCGAGGCAGATGGCTCAGCTCCCAGCCCTGTGGCTAACCCTAGGAAAGGGTTAAAACAAGCAGCATTTAACTCGGCAGACGCAGCTCTGCGTGTCACACATCCCTCCTTCCAGCTGATCTCAGGCAGCTTGGTGACATGCCCGAGATCAGACAGAGAATTTGAGGGGTTTATGCTAAACAGGACCAGCTGTGCCGATCCAAACTGGCTCTGTGTGACCAAACTTCCCCCGTTCTGCAGAGCTGGGAAAGCAGAGCAGAAGGAAGAGCCAGGTGTCCTCCCTTGGAGTGCTGCTGGCTGCTCCCGCTGATGAATGAGCGCGGGACATAAACGTTGAACTTTGATTAATTCCCAGTGTCCAAAGCCCGCTAGAACTTGGCCATTTGGCCTCATTGAAAGCGGCACTCAGATGTCACCGTGATAGGAAAAGCAGAAACCTCCTCCCGCAGCAGCAGTGGCTGTAAAACATCGGGAGGAGGAGGTGACAGCTCGGAGTCATCTCCTGCCCATCCCTCCAGGGCCGAGCCGCCCAAACCACCTCAACCAAACGAATGAGGGACTCCAGAAAAAGTGTTTGCCTTCATTTCAGCCCCGGAATTGGGGCTGATGAAGTCGTTGTTGAAGATAAATAGGAGCTGCTGCAATAAGTTCAAACTGGTTTAGAAAACTGTAGATCCCTGTCCCAGAAAGGGTGGTTTTCTCACCTCGGAGCATTTCTGTTTTCCTTGGGATTGTTTATGGCTTGGGGCTCAGGCTTGACCTGGAGCTTTGGCAATGCTAATGACATTTCAGAGGAGCATCGTGGATTTATGATCCTGTCATTCCACTCGGAGGTTTCCAAATGCCAGATCAGACATTAATTTCTGTTATTTGCTGGTGAGCAGCTCAGTGGGATCCTGGCACATGCTGAGAGCCAGGGAGGGATGTCCAGGCTCCTGTGCAGGTCCTATCAGGATGCTCAGATATCGAATTTTGGTACAGACAGGCCCTGCACACTTTACTCCCTGTCCTACACCAAGCTTTAAAATCAAACCTGAGAGGGGTAAACCTCAGTCTCTTCCCAATTTATCCCCTTCAAAGCATCAGGCAGTGCTCTGCTGGAAGTGAGGAGTTGGATTTGCCTGCTCAGAGCTGAGGGTTCTCACCTTCCCCAGCACACCTTCCCAGGTGAATATTGGAGATAGATGCACATACATACAGAGCTTTTCAGAATATTGTCATTACATTTATCTTCCTGCTCTTGCTTGTAATTTTTGGGGTGTTTTTCTGTGGTGGAAGATTAAAGCCAGTGTTTTATGATCCAGGCTGCTCCTCTCCATCCCTTTGCAGCAAACTGGCAAGGTGTTGTCACTCGTGTCACTCACATTTGTCAGTTTAAAGGTGCTGCCCTGTGAGCCTCTCCCTGCAGTAAATTAACTCTGAGTTCCCTCCCAGAGCCTCGGCCACTGCTTGGGCTCCAGCTGCTGCTGCACAGCTCCTGCTGCAGCCCCAGCACCCTGGGCAGCCCCAGGGCAGCACACAGGTGCTTACTGGGTGCCAGGTCCTTCTGGAGGAGAGCACGGGAAATAATTGCGCTTCTAAAATAAGCACTCGCTCGCTCCTTGGTGTTAATGAGCGAATGGGATTTAATTAATTTGGTCCAGCAAGTGGGTCACTGGTTTCCTCAGCCAGGGAAAGGTGTCGAGGATGGGGAGCACAGCACAGGGTGCTGGCCCTTAAATAAGCAATTCTGATTTCATACAGGCTCTTTGCTGGGCTTTTTGGTGGCTTTAGGACCTGCTGAAGGCACTGCTGCACCTCCCAAGGCACCAGGCAAGAAACTCAATCAGGCCAATGTGGGCTGCGTGCCTGCCAGCCAAATTCTGCATCCCAAAACATGTTTTAGCTTGTGGGAAAACAAAGCCCCCCTCTTTAGAACCTCGTTGCAAAGCAATAAACCCCACACTCCTCCCAGCCCTGCTGCTGTAAACAGAGCTGATGCAGCCACCACTGCAAGAGGAGCCCAAGGGATGCAGCTCCTGCCTCAGCTGAGATTTCTCACTCCTGCTCGCTGTTTCTGACTCGAGCTGGTTTGTATCCACCACCTTTTATTTAAACATAGGAGGTTTTTTAAAATTTAAATTAGATCTCGGAAAATAGATACTGTGCACCTTTGTGTTGGTGAGAAAAAGAAGTGGTGTCATTCATGTCAGATAATTGGTGGTTTTAGCTCTCTGCAGAATAAATTACAGCAGTCATATAATGGCCTTTCATCCAATCACTTCTCTACTCCAGATCTAGACTTGAAATGAGGTTTGTTGAAAACATCATTTCAGGGATTATTGACCACAGCAAAACCTTGTTGTACATGTCCTTTGTATGTATTGAAAATGCACGAGTTAAAAAGGTAATAGTTGGTGCTCTGCCAGTGAATTGGAAGCTGCTCCCTGGGATCACATTCAGGCTCTCCTGATCCTCCAGAGAGAGGACGGGAGCTGGGGGCACTGGGAATCACTGCGAGTCACTTGGAATCACTGGGAGTCACTAGGAGTCACTGGGAGTCACTGGGAGTCACTGGGAATTACTGGGAATCACTGGGAATCACCAGGAGTCACCGGGAGTCACTGGGAATCACTGGGAATCACCAGGAGTCACTGGGAGTCACTGGGAGTCACTGGGAGTCACCGGAGTCACTGGGAATTACTGGGAATCACTGGGAATCACCAGGAGTCACCGGGAGTCACTGGGAGTCACTGGGAGTCACTGGGAATTACTGGGAATCACTGGGAATCACTGGGAGTCACTGGGAGTCACCGGGAGTCACTGGGAATTACTGGGAAGAGGCTGTGCCATGCTGGGGTGGTTTTGGCTCAGATGTGGGCAGTGCTTTGTTGATTTACCCAACTGCTGGGGGTGTTTGGGTGTCTTTGCCTCCTGAATCTCACCCTGTGCATGTTTAAATGTGCAGAAAGGCAGCTGAGGGATTCACACAGGTCACTTTACAGGGCTTGATTGCCATTTTTATATCCAGCCCCTCGTGCTGCAGTCCCTGTCCCTCCCCTCGGCAGTGCAGGAGTGCATTAGGATAATCTTGTGTCAGGTGCCAGGGAGTTCAAACCAATCTTTACGTGGGAAAAGGTTAAAAGACAATGTGGTCATAATCTACAAATACCAACTCAGGGAAGAATGAGAGACAGTAAAAGACTCTAAAGCTGAACAAGAGAAAAAATAAAATATACAGCGAAGTTCTGTGGATGGGAACTGATGGCAGAGGAATTCAAATGAGGATTGAAGTGTGTGTTTTGACAGTCACAGTAATTAACCATTGGAGAAAATTGCCAGGGGATATGGTAGATGCTCCATCACTCACAAGTCTTATAAATACAGGCTGGATGTCTTTATAAAACAAAGTGCCATTTATTGGGGGAAAAGAACAAAGTTGTGGATGAGCCACTGGAAGTGAGTCTGGGAAATCTCTGGGTGTGAGGCCAGGCAAGACCAGCTCAGTGCCAGCAGTTAAATCCAGGGATCTGCTGGCTCAGAGCCCTGAATTTTGAGCAATACTTGCACACTTACAGTTCTTTCTTTTTCGCAGGAATTCAGGGATTTGCTGGTTCTGACCTGACAAAGCCCTGGCTGAGGAGTGTGAGAGTTCCCACCAAAGCTGAGCTGGTCCTGCAGCACTTGTAGAGTCAGATAATTGATCATTTCCTTGTCTGAGGATCAAAGTACCTGAAATTTGGCGTCCTTTGTCTCTGAAGGGGTAAAATCCTGAAAAATAGTCTTTTCCTTTTATAGTATTTGCACCATTTCCCCAATTATTTCAGTCTCATCCATAACCTGAGAGCCCAGGTGATGGTTCTGGAGCCGTTCTCCAGAGCATTCCGGGGTTTTGGATTCCAGGGATGCTGGAGCTGAGGTTCTGCAGACTCCTGAGCAGCTCGGAAAGCTGCAGCTCCTCCCGTTTCTCTCACTGTCCAACTTCCTGGACTCGGGAAAGTTCCCTGAGAGAGGGAAGAGCCTGCCCGGCCCCTCTCCAGCATTTATTTCAATTCCTCCCGACAATTTTGTGTGGGTCTGTAGGAGGAGAGGGGACATCTCTCTGTGCTGTCTCTCTGCTTTTCTCGCCTCCTCATTTTCCTCCCCACCAAACCACCCGAGTCCTGCCAGGACCTGCATGCTGCCCTGACCGAATCCCAACTCTTTTTCCATCCCTGCGAGTGTCGCCTGCTCCGAGCGCGTCCCAGCACTCGATCGCTGTCTTTGATGTGGCTGCTGCTGCTCCTGCAGCTATCGCCTCCTTTTCCTCTCCTCTGCCAAGCCACCGTGGCTGCCTCCCATTTCCCTCCTGCTGCAGCCTTCAGCTGTTTGGAATTTGCTTCCAAAATGCACCGAGTGTATTTTTTTTTAATATATATAAATCTCCAGATGGATACGTGCTGTTCCCAGTTTTTTTAAAAGCTGTGTCATTTGGGGAGAGCAGTTTGTGGCTCCCAAGGAAATAATAGAGACAGAGTGGAAAAAAAAAAATAATCCCTGTCTTTGCTTCTGGGTAGAGTTCTCACCCAGCAGAGCAGGAATAAAATCCCAGCACTCAGAATTGCAAAAATTCTGCAGAAACAGAAAATATTCTTATCTTTTCTCTCTAGTTTGTAGTGTGTGTATCTACAGCAGGATGTATGGAGAATGTCTGAGACAATTATTCCCCATATTCCCACTGTGAGTCAAAGGGACTTGTGAGATGTCTAAAGGCAAAAAAAGCAGTGAAACAGTGAAAGTCTGAGGATTACCAAAAACCCAGCTATGCAGGTTAACCCCTGTGGCTGTGGCATGGTGCAGACCTGTGCCTGGATGGGAAATGCAGTTTATGGAGCAAGGAAAGCAGCGAGTGCTTTGTTGGGAGCACAGTGACAGCTCCCAGGT
>VRYO01002784.1:1505393-1527893 GCA_009812075.1 Sialia sialis | reverse complement strand
CACTCTGCTAATCCACTGTCCCCTCTCTGTACTGTAAATCAATGGCAGGTCACTCGTGCAGTGGCTCCGAGCTCTGGGGTTAAGAGCGGGCTCAGCCCAGGGGGCTGCAGGTCACTGCAGCCTCTCAGCCTCCGGGGGGATGTGCTCCAGCCTGGGATTTGGGGCTCAGCTTTTATGAAGTGGGAGAATAATACCTGCCGTGCTCAGAAGGGGTTTTGTGGGAGAGCTTTGGGTTGTGCAATTAATCATTAACTGTGTTCTGCTCCTTTTTCCTCTTTCCAGAGGAGCAGAGCTGAGGTCCTGGAAAGTCCTGTGCCCAGCCAGCTTCCAATGTCCCTCCTCCTCTGCTGTTTTGCAAACCTTAGAGTATTTCTATAGTTCTGATAATTTTTTCTCATCCTGCCTCACTTTTTTCCCTGAGGATTTCTCATTTTCTGCATATCTCCTCCTTTTCCATGTGTGTATCCATGTGAAACAGCAGAGATGCACAGAAAAAATATGGAAAGATCTTAAATTATAGTTGTTGTGAACTTGAGCTGTGGCTTCTGTCAGTCTATAAAGATCACTCAGGTCTTGCAGGAGGCTCCTGGGGCAATGTCTGAAATTTGGGAGCAGAGAGTTCAGGCAGGATTGGCAGCTCTGGGCATGACAAAAATCCACACCCAAAGAAAATGCCTGACTTTGGTTCACTCGTGGGAAACACAAACCTGGCTGAGCTCCTCATTAATGTGCACTGTGTGTGAGCTGCTGGGTTTGGCTGGGAGCAGAAAGATGCCCCATGGATAAATTCCTGCACAATCAGGTCTCTGCTGTCTGCCAGCCTGTGGGAACACTGATGTGAGTGTGGGTGACCCTGGGGACGACGTGTCCTGTCCTGTGTCAGCACAGTGCAGCATGGAGAGAGCATCTCCTGTAAAGCCAAGGAGCAGAGAGCAGCAAGGGACACGTTACCTTAAATCAAACGTGAGCACACAGCCAGGCCCTGCTCCAATAGGACACTGCCTCTGGAAAATTTACAGTATGCTTGGTTAAGGCAAGTCATTTTATTCCATAAGCAGCCCTGCACAGTGGGGTTATTGCAGTGCTGCCAAAAGAGGCTGTAAATATCCCTGGACAACAAAACTATTCATTAAAGAAATGTACCCTCAGCCGTCCAGCCTTAAGTTTGCTGACACTTAAATCCCCCTCTCTAATGGTGCTCGTGATTGAGGCTGACTGAGCCCTGCTGGCCAGGGAGCTGGGCCGTGCTCTGTGGCAATGTGCAACCTGCTCTGAGCTCATTCCTCCCTTCCTGTCCTGCCAGCTGTCAGTGGCTTTGTGTCCATGTCCTTGGGGTTCATACTGACCCCTCACCCCCAGGTTTCCTGTTCTCCCCATTCAGAACACGCTGTTGCTGAAGTGACATCTTAATGCCACTTATCTGATGGATCTGTTACCTGTGTCCCTTCAGAGGATGAGGGAAAGGGCTGAGAGAATCCTTTAGCTGGAGAAATAGAGCTTAGCGAACCAACAGTGAGCAGCAGGGACAGGGAATGGCTGGAGCTGTGTCAGGAGGTTCAGGTTGGATTTTAGGAAAGGTTCTTCCCCCAGAGGGTGCTGGGCACTGGCCAGGCTCCCCAGGGATGCTCCGGCTGGGTTTAGAGCTGGGATAATGGGGAGTGTCCCTGCCCATGGCACGGGGTGGAACTAGAGGGGTGTTAAGGTCCCTTCCAACCCAAACCACTTCATGATTCCATTTCTGTGCGATCTGAGGAGTCCTTTTTAACGTGCAAAGAAATCCCCCCCACGTAATTCAGCACTTTGTGGCAGCTCCAGAGCAAACAAAGTTGTATAAATAATAATTAACAGTAACAAATGTGGAGATTTAAGGGAGCAACACTTAAGGGACAGTCAGGGCATCTTTCACGGGATGTGTTAACGAGGCAAAAATTGATCGCGCAGCATTGCTGGGGGTGGACTCTCCTTTTCCAATTTTCATCCTGCTTTGGAAACAACTCCCTGCAATTCCATATCGTGGCTCTTCCAAACAAGTGTTGTGTTTGAAAAACTGTCGGGTGGTGTAAGCAAACACCACATGTGCTGCCCGGGATGCTGGCTGCTTTGCATGCTGATTTGTGGCTCTGCCGCCGCTGCTCCTGGCACCTGATCTTTCTTGCAAACGAGGCGATTTTGCCTCAAGGGTTCTCTACCGATTAAGTAATAAATAAATAAGGATAAAATGGGCCCAGCCTTGCCTAAAATAATTTTGGAGTTTAAAAAAGAGAAAGATGGAGGGGGGTTGCTATTGATCTGAGCTTTTAAAACATCGTGGCTACTTTTCTGCATTAAATGGTGATAGGTTTGGGAGGTGAGCATGGAGGGAAAGAGTGAAAAATAACAGCAGTGCATGAGATGGAGGGGTTTATTTGCTAGCAGGGATTGATTTGTTCGTTTAGGGTTTTTTTTGGCTATTCCTTACTCTCCACCATGTGCTGCAGCACTGTAGCAGATTCCCCTGAACTTGGTTCCCTCTAATGAATGTTTCTTTTTAAATCGGGCTTACAGAAGTTTATTTTTGGAAGCCCAGAAAGGAATCCAGCCCTAAATCCCTTTCTTCTTAAACTCTCGCCTTGCAGGGTCTGGCGAGCCAAGGCACAGGTTTGTGTGATGTAATAAACCTGCCACTCTGAGATGGTCCCTGAGATAGCTCTCACTGAGGAGCTGCTGGGTCACTTCCTGAGCCCTGGCATCTCCCACCCACGGCCAGGAGAGCTGGCTGAGCTCCAGCAGCCCCTGCAGCTCCCCCAGACACGGCTCATCCATGCGGGGCTGCCGGGGAGGAGAGGGATTGGAGGATGCTCTTTGTTGTGTCCCACCTGAGATGTGGGAGGTGCTGTGTATCAGCTTGAGACTGGGCAGAAATCCTTCCCTGGGAGGGTGAGGATGCCCTGGCACAGAGCAGCTGGGGCTGCCCCATCCCTGGAAGTTCCAAGGCCAGGATGGACTGGTTGGAGCAGTTTGGGATGGTGGGAGATGTCCCTGCCCATGGCAAGATGAGATTTAAGATCTCTTCTCTTTAAGATCTCATCCAACCCAAGCCCCTCTGTGATTCTGTGAACAGTCTCACACAGAACCATGCTCAGGCACAGCTGTTTTGCCCAAGGTGCTGCTCGTGTCCACCCCTGTCCCCTCTACCCCCCAACTGTGAGAGCAGCTCAGCCTGAGCAGCAAACAACAGCAAAGCTCTGCCAGTGTGTGGAAAATAAAAGGAAAACGAACTCTATAATATTTTACAGCTTCTGCCATGGTAGTGTCACACCCCACTGTAGCAACCGCAGTGCTCAGCTTGACGTGAAGGGTAAGCCAAGGGCAGGCAAAAAAAAAAATCCTTGTTTTTTAATATTATTAAACTTCAAGTATTCCAAGTTGCTACAAATAATAAAGAGTAAATTTAAAAGGGACTGTGAAAAATGGGGCAATGAACATCTGTGCTATGTTGATTTATCTGGCAAAAATAAGCAGAGGAGTGAAAGCAGGAGCAGGAGCAATTTCTCAGGCGCTGGGCTGGTGCAGGGACGTGTTTGCTGCATGGCAAAGAGCAGCGTGGGGCTGGGGTGAGAGGCCAGACCCCAGCCTCTGCTACTGGAGCCTCTGGTGTTAATCTTGGTGATGGGGAGGGAAATATTGACAGCAGGATGGTGCTCTCTGCCTTGAATGACAGGCCATATGTTTGTAAAATAGTCTGAAGTACCGAATAGAAAAGGCCTGGGCGAGTGGAGAGAGACGTATTTTCTCTTTACATGTAAAACTTCCAAGTCTTGGCAGGAGCCCAGCAACAATTAATCAGCAGGAGCCTTTTGGAAAGGCTCTTCCTAGGAAATAAGGGTACAGAAAAATCCTTTAAATTAAACATAATTTAAAACAAAGTAGTGTGTCAATAGGGGGGGGTGGGAAGAGAATGGACTTGCAATAAATACAGATTAATTGGTATAAATCCATCAGGCCCCATCCTGCCTGTGCTGCCGTGGCTTCCTTGGCATTGGGATGAGCAGGATGGGGGACCCAGGGGTGCCCCAGGGGATGACAGGGCTGGGAGAAGAGCGGGGTGAGACCCCAGGAGCTCCCCAAAACCGGAGAGGAGCGGGGCTCTCACCATGCAGCAGTGAGCAGCAGAAATGCTGCTGGGGGCAGGGAGAGGAGGAGGAGGAGATCGGATTTCTAAGCACCCTTGAAACCAAAGCTGCACTGTTTATAAACTTCCATAAATATTAATTGATATTTAATAAGGTAGGCAAACACAAGGGAAAGTATTGTTTTGGCCAACTCCTACACAGCGATGCCAGCCAGGCGTGAAAGAGTTTGTGTAACTTTCCTCGGGGGTTAAGAGCAGGTCACGGAAGGTCCTTTTTCCTGGCTGATGTCCCAGCTTTTCCAGCTCCCAGGGAAGGCAGGAACTCCTGGGAACTGAACCCAAATACCTGCTGGTGTTTCCAGCCCGGTGCAGGGTGGAAGTGCTGGGCTGCAGCGGGACGGAATCCCCTGCCCCGCTGCGGCTTTCCGGGGGGATTAGGCTGGGAAGGGGGGGACTGTTTTGTCAGATGGGCAGGCTGATGAGCTAATCAGGGCTGTTAATTGATATGCTTTCCCACATAACTTGACAGATCAAACAGGTGGTGGATGGCCCTCGCGCTAATTCACGCCGGGCCGGCGTCCCGGCTGCTGCAGATGAAATGCCAGGGAAAGAGGTCAATGTGCAAAAAGGACAGGCTTGGCACTCCCCAGAGCTCCTCCATTCCCACCAACCCTCCTCTGGAACACAAGTCCCTTAGACAGCTTCTTTATGTAATCCTCGCTGCCAAAGTGTGGAGCAAAATTCCAGGGAATGCGTTTCCTTTTGGTGGCTTACTGGGGTTTTGCTGCCAGCTCCAGAGAAAAGAATCATGAAAGTATTTAAGTTTTATTTCTCATTCTCCTATCGTGCATGGGCTGATTCATGGATTTGCACCGAGACTTAGCAGAAAAATCAATGTCAAATAGAATGGAGGCTGATATTATAAAATTAAGATCTAAGATTTTCTGGCCGGAGAGCTACACTCAGAGTCAATCTGTTACAGGGACTTGCAGTGAGTTCAGGGGGAAGTGGGGGCAGGAATGAGCCTCTTCTTGCCAGCTCCTCTTGCAGAAATGTGTGAATTCTTCCAGCCTTGCTACATACCTGGGCCAGCACCCAACTCCTCCTTGCTGCTGGCAAGGTCAAGCTTCCAAAACCACCACCCATGGGATATTTCATTACTCCTGAGCTGGGGAATGGCCAGTTCTGCAGAGAAATATCTCCTGTGACCCCACAGCTGGAATGCCAGGGCTCTATTCTGTGACAAATCTCGTTTGGGAGTCAATGGATGCAACATCTATTCTGGTTGTTCATGATTTTGGCTCATTCCTGTGATTTTTCTTCTGGGGAGGGAGGGAAGAATCTCAGAGTATTTGTTGGCCAGAGGTTGAAATGGCCTTTCAGAGTCATTCCTCAAACTCTGAAAGCAGCCAGGATCCTTCTCCCTGCAAACTGCAGGACTGTTGGAGTGGAGGGGAAAGTAGATCTGTTGAAAGAACATCAGAGATCTTGGGCATCGAGGGGAAGCTGGAGGCTCTACAGGGTTTAGGGTGGAGTGATTTGCCTGTCCTTTTTCTTTTCTATTTTCATTTTTTGGGAGGGAAGGAGGAGTGATCTTCTCATTTAACCAGATGCACTTCCCAACTGGTGAGCACCTCTCCTTGTCTGCAAAGCACATCCAAAACCCAAAACTGCAGAGCGAAACACCACTGCCAGTGCTCCAGTTACAGACAAAGGCAGCTCTACCGCAGCCTGTCTCCAGTTCACCACTTCTCATCACAGCAGAACTTCCACAAAACATTTTATCCGTGCGTGAAATGGAACGGAACCAGCAGAGCCCCAAAGAAAATCCCAGCGGAGCCTGAGCGCTCCCCACTCCTCCACGTGGGCTGTGCCGCCAGATTGACAGGGGTTACCTTTGATGGGAGGCAGATGGAAAAGGGAAATGGAGGGATTAATCCCTGTGTCCCAGCTGATGCAGCAGCCCGAGCAGGTGGCGGGGAGGCCGAGCCCTTTCCATCTCTCATTGTGTGGCGGCGCCGGCCCAGCCCGCGGCGGGGCTATTACGTGATAGAATGGTGAGATGGGAACAGCCAGGGAACTTCTTCCTTTGTGTTCCAAAGGCCACGATGGCATCTTTATTTGATAAAGGAATTGGATTATGTCTAATCCCCGCTCTTGGAGGCGTTTTATTACTTAGAAAACACTTTCTTCAAAGCGCCTTGGCCGTCACTAGCGCGGCATAAAGCGCCGCTAGCGGGAGAGGCCAGACGAGTTTTCCAGGGATGAGCAGAAATCCTCAGATCCTTTCTTGGGGGGCTGCGTTCTCATTTCAGGCATTTTTAGATTAAATTCTAAATTGGAAGCTGGGCTGTGCCTTTTAATGAGCGTCTGATGAAGAGCCCAGAGCTGGAGCCACCCGGCCTGTTCCCCACGTGCTTAAATCACTTTTTGCTCCCACCCCGGATATTGTGCAGGAATTTAGATTCTTTCATAATGAATAATACATCCATGAAATGTGAGCCCTGTAAATTTAGGAAAACGAGCTGTCAAGTGACCCAAGGAGTAAAATTGAGGAGGTGAGGGCCATGAGCACAACACAGAGCACATTGTCTCGGGAACTTCCTTTGGCACCGACACACTTGGCAGATCAAAACAAAAGCTCAAAGTGGGGAAGAGGAATGATGTGGCTGGAGAGCATTCAGTGGTTTGAATCATTTCTAATGCCATGACGGGCCTGTAAACCAGGAGGGGAACTCTCCTGGACCTTGAGGAGCTGCTGTGGGCATTTTGGAGGAACATGGGTCATGCAGCTCCCAGTTCCACCAGAACAGGCTCAGCAAACTTCCTCAGAGCTGCAGGTCAGCTCTCTTTTTATTCTCAGTGTCCTCACAGCAGAATTGCTTCAAAGGGTTGTCTAATTTCGGTGGTCAAAGTTCCCAGGCCAAGATATCTGCTGAGTTTTGTCACTGGGGCAGATCAGCCGTGCTGGGAGGAGAATCCTCCCTCCCCCGGGGGAGCTCCAGCCTTTCAAACCAAGGTAATCCCTCCCTGGAGCCCAGGAAACCAAACCCTGTGACCTTAGCAGACATTTATCACCATCTGAGGGCTGGGCAGGGTTCACTGAACTTCAAGCAGGGCTGGGACTGGGTGGGAGAAACTCTCTGGTTTCATCCTTCTGAGTTTGGAAGCTACAAGGAAAACGAAATGCTGCTTTTTCCAGAGGAGGCACAAAACTGGGACCGTGGTAGAGGTTTGAGGGGGTTCATTTCATCAGCTCTTTTTGAAATCAGTGTTTGCTCAGGGACTGCTCTGTGCCAGGTGGGTTCAGGAAGGAACGGGTGGCAGGTGATGCCCATGGGTTTGGAATGAGATGATCTTTAAGGTCTTTCCAACCCAAACCAATCCTGTGAAGAAGGAGGGAGCTTCCCTCACCCCAAGGTGCCACGGTGATGAGCTGGGGCCCAAGCCCACCTTTCCAACCCAAAAGCTTTTCCTTGCCCTCCCAAGCTCTCCCTGCCCACATGTGGAGCCTTCTCCTCACTGACCAGTGACCAAAAGCAGAGCTGCCTTTTATTCCAGAGTATTTCACTACACAAATGCTTTTGAAATAAGGAAAAACAGGGGGAAATTGCAGTGGGCTTAGCAGACAAAATTGAGCAGTTGACTGTGGCAAGGCATACAGTACTTAAATGCAAGAGCTGATCTAATCGTTGTTCTCGAGGAAGCTTTTTGCTGCATTTTAGCACACAAAGCTTTTCGTTTTCTCTTTTGTGGCTTGAGCTGCTATTTAAGAAAGCAAAAATCAATAAACCTTTCCAGCTTTCAATCTTTTGCCCCAAAAGGTGTTTTTTTGGGTAGTGTTTTGTCATTCATAAGCTGTGGCGACAAATCCTTGACATCATTCGTGGATAATATCGATCAGCTCTTCCGTTGCGCCAAAGGACAAATAGAAATCATTTATCTGTCTGGACTCCAAAACAGCAAAAGACAAAGGGCTCTGCCAGCCACCCATGACAATCAGCAGCTGAAGGTATTACCAGGGGGTCAAGTTCAGAGGTCAGCGGTCAAACAGGTTGTCATCAGTTTCTCACAGGCAGCAGAGTGGAAAAAGCCAGCTGGGTTTTGTTTGCCAAACCCGGGAGCCTGGTGCTGCTGGGTGCTGGTGGCCCAGGGGTGCTGCCCAGGCTGTGCTGCAGATTTGGGTTCATTTCCTGGAAATTTGGGCTCTGAACTCCACCTTCTTTCTGGGACTGAGGGCCAGGCCCAGGCGAACCACAAGAAGCTGCTGTTGTTGACGTTGCCCTGAGCATCCCAGGATTCCTTTGTTTTGATGTTGTGACATGGTTTTGTTCCATTTTCTGCACATCTTTTGGGATCAGCCTCTTCTTATGCACAGGGTCCTAAACTTGATGCTTCAAACGTATCTTCCATTAAAGTCTTGACAAAACCCAGCAGATTACTGAGCAAGCAATTCCTTGGATGCAGGGAAAATATTGAGGGGAAGCTTCAGTTCCACCCATGTTCTTCTCCACCACAGTGCCACCAAATTAGAATTAACAAACATTTCAGTCAAGATTAAATGGGATGCTGTAAGGACTCAGTCCCAGAGGGAAAGCCTCCCTGGTCATACCTCCCTAAACCTGCCAGTGCTGTGCCTCACACGTCCAAAATCTCCTCAGCTTGTGCTGAGCAGTCTGCAGGAAAAGCACCTAAAGCAAACTTGCTGCCTCCTTGAATTTATCTGCAATGCAAATAGACACCTGAAATCCTCTCTTCTCCAGCCTCATGAAAAACATGGGCTGCTCTGAGCTTTGTGGGGAAGCCCTGATCCATCATTCAGGCAGGACAGCACGACTGCTACGGAAATCCCCTGGGAAGCCAGAGGGGAAGGGTCCAGCCAGAGCTGCTCGTCTGATCCATAAACCCAGGCACTCAGGGGCACTTCCAGAATTGCTGGAGTGAGGGGAGGAGGCTGTGGCAGGAAATAAGGGTGGGTAAAATATCAGCATGATCCTTGTTTTCCCACATTCTGGACTCTATCAGCATCATTCCTGTTTTCCCACATTCTGGATTCTTTCAGGGGCTCTCCCTTCTCCCCTGCCCTTCAGCACAGCTCTTGCCAGTGGTTTGATTTTCAGGGGCTGCCAAACAGAGATCCACGCTGTGTTTAAGCAGCAGTGCCTGGTGGAATTCCTCTCTGTGCTCACACCGTGTTGACACCTGCAGAGGAGCTCACTGCACACACGCTCCCAGGAACATTTTATTTAAACTGGGATGGGCTTCCTCCTGCCCACCCACAGCTGGCTGAGGCTACAGAGAGTGCAGAGAGCAGTGCAGAGAGCTCTGAGCAGGCTGTCCCTGCCTTTCTCAGAGAGCTGGGGAAGTGCTTGTGCAAACACAAATTCCCACAGGATAAATAAGCTGGATACTCGATGCCAGCAGCCCGTGTGGTAAATGTGGCGCTCGGCTGAAATTCCTCCTGGCAGACAGAAATTCTGCCTTTTATTTTATTTTATTCTCCCAAGGACACTGCCAAGGTCACCACGAATCCTGATGCTCCAAAGAGTGTATCAGGGATACAAACCCATTTCACCAGGCTATTGTTGTATGTATCCTCCTGTGCATCCAACTTCATTTCCACTTCAATTTTATCAACCTTCCGCTGGAGACTCAAGGAGATAGGAAACAAGTACTGACACGAATTAGCCCGGAGATTGACTGATATAGCTCAGCCCAGGGAACCCTGGGTAAAACCTTCTCTGGGCTCTTTCTCTCTTGCTTTCTCTCTGCCTTTCTTTTTTTTTTTTTCTTTCTTTCCCATCCACCCCCCTTTGATTTTTTTTTTCCACTACAACTGTCTCTGTCAGTCACCTGTCAGAGATGTCACCGGTCCTGCCTGGCATGACAGACAGGGCAGGAAAGATTTTGATGGGGTAATTTGCCAAAAATACCCAACGTGGCATATTAGAGATGGCAGCTGGTGGCAAAGGCTCTGGGGAGGAGATTCCCTATGGGTAAACTCAGCTTCCTCTTCTAAAACGCTGTGAGCTCCAGCTGTGCTATCCCCTTTGCTTTGGGGAATCCCTGGAAGAATTGGGATGGAATTCCTGGAGCTCTTCACCCCTGCAGCCCAGCCCAGGGCAGGGGGAGCTGGGAGCTCCAGGGTGAGGGGTCCTGGCAGAGCAGGGATTATTCCAAAAGTGCAATCCATGCTCCAGGCATGGCTCAAGCACGGTGTGGACACAGGACCTGGCTCCTGCCCGGGGGGACAGAGCTCCACTGCCGCCCTCTCCACAAACTTCAGCCCCTCTTCTTCCTCTGGGCAGGAAATTTATGCCCTTTGGGTTCAAAAAAGGCTCCTAGAGGGAAAGAGAAAAGGGAGAGGGAGAAAGAGAATGAAAATGATTTTAATTTTTTTTTTTTTTGGCGTAGAAATGAAGCTGATATTGAAAGTGAGTAAATTTTAATGAAACGGTGCAAAAATGACATCATTTACTCAGAAATCATTAATTTGTCAGCATTAATATTTCAGCTACAACATTGCCTGTCATTCTGTGCCAGCAATGACTGATAAATCTATAAAAGTGTGCTGCTAATTTACTGAATATTTATGTGCAGTGTCATTTGCAGAGTAGGATTTGAATTTATTTCACTCAGTATTCAGCTGGAGAACATTTCTAACAAACCTAAAATGAACAGCACCAGGCTGTGCAAAGTGAAGCTGGCAAAACTTGCCAAATAACATTTCTGACGGGGGAGGAGAGCCCTGGCACGAGGCTGTCCCCGTCCCTGTCCCTGTCGCTGTCGCTGTCGCTGTCCCCGCCAGGACAGCGCGGGTGGCTCGGGACAGGGCAGGGCAGCTGCCAGCCCCGGGGCTGCGCTGACACCTATTTGTCACAGCTGTGCCATTTGTCATCTCAGACCTCCTCAGAGGTGTCAGCTGATCCCTGCCAGCTCCCGGGAGCCCCTGGGCTGGGGCTGGGTGGGAATTTCTGCGGCAGGGTGGAGGAGAGTTTGCGGGGATGGGGAGTTTGGGGAGATGGGGAAGGAGAGGGGAGGTTTCGCAGAGTGGAACAGATGGGATGGAGCAGGGCTGGTGTGACATGGGGACACCATGCCCCGTGTGACATGGGGACACCTGTGTGGGGTCCCCAGCACGGAGCAGGGAGTGTCCTTAGGAGTGGGGGAGTGTCCATGGGAGTGGTGCAGTGTCCCTGGGAGTGGTTGGACTGTCCACAGGAGAGGTGGAGTGTCCACAGAAGGGGTGGAGTGTCCATGGCAGTGGTTGGCGTGTCCATAGCACTGATTGCAGTGTCCCTGGACTTGTGCAGTGTCCCTGGCACTGATAGAGTGTCCATAGGAGTGATGCAGTGTCCCTGGCACTGATTTCAGTGTCCAAAGCACTGATTGCAGTGTCCCTGGACTTGTGCAGTGTCCCTGGCACTGATGGAGTGTCCATAGGAGTGATGCAGTGTCCCTGGCACTGATTTCAGTGTCCAAAGCACTGATTGCAGTGTCCCTGGACTTGTGCAGTGTCCCCGGCACTGAGGAGTGTCCATAGGAGTGATGCAGTGTCCCTGGCACTGATTTCAGTGTCCAAAGCACTGATTGCAGTGTCCCTGGCACTGGTGCAATGTCCATAGGACTGGTGCAGTGTCCCTGGCACTGATTGCAGTGTCCATGGCACTGATTGCAGTGTCCATGGCACTGATTTCAGCGTCCAAAGCACTGATTGCAGCGTTCCTGGCACTAGCGCAGTGTCCCTGGCACTGGTTCAGTGCCCGTGGTTCTGATTGCAGTGTCCCTGGCACTGGTGCAGCATGCCTGGCACTGATGCAGTGTCCCTGGCACTGGTGCAATGTCCATAGGACTGGTGCAGTGTCCCTGGACTTGTGCAGTGTCCCTGGCACTGATTGCAGTACCCACAGCTGGTTCAGAATTATTTTTATCCCACCTCAGCCTTCCCACATCTCCCCAGAGTCCATGCCCCAGTCCCTGCAATCCCCCCAGGAATTCTCTGCTCCAGTGGCTCCAGCCAGTCCTGGTGCTTCCCGTGGTGGTGTCAGGATGCAGCACAGCCATCAGCTCTGCTTTGGGATGGGAGTTCTTTGGACACATCAAATCTTTAGGTGCACAGCTTGGTCACCAAAATGCCATTTTGAGATGACAGAACCCCTTTGGAAGCTGGGGCTGAGTTTGGAAAGTTCTCCCAGGCAGAAAATGAATGAAAAGATGAACAATCCCGCTGAGAGCCCTGACATTGGGTGTTCCACCCTGCAGTGAGCAGAGCCCTGTGTGCATTCCCTGGCTCCACTCCCAGCACTCAGGATGCTGGGGGCTGCTCCTGGTCCTTGCAGCACCTCCCAGAGGGTTCACCACCCCAGGGTCACCCTGGAGCTCCTGAAGCCTTGAGCACTGCTCCCAGGGGCTGCAGACCACAGGAGCTGCTGATAATTAACAGGAGTATTAATCCAAGAGCCTTATTATAGTCACATTTTTCACTTTCATCAGAATAATATCGTGTTATATTAATATTTATTTCTGGCTAATGGGCTGTGAAATGAGCTGGGGGATGCTGCTGGTGGGGTTGGGGTCCCTCCTAAGAGCCTGGCAGTGCCCCTTCCCTCCTCTCCCGTCCCCAGGGGTTGGGGATGTTGAGCTGGGTGGGAATGGAGGTGCCAGCCATGCCAGGAGACCTGTGTGCACTGTGCCACTGGCCCTGCTCCCCCTCAGGGCACAGGGACACGGGGACAGCTCAGGGACAGAGGGGGAGCAGGACAGAGACAATGTAGAACCTCCAGTTTGGGCACCGCTGTCAGAAATGGAGATTTACTTTAAAGGAGGGGAAAAAAACCTTGCTTACACTCCACCACTCACATCTATTAGTTGGGAAAATAAGGATGGTGTGAGAGCAAGGAATAAATCCCTTCTAAATATATATTGGGTGAATACATTAATTTTCCTGTGCACGTGGAAGAGAGTAGGAGAATGGATTTTAAGCTCAGTTCATTCTCCAAAACGAATCTTAAGCCTTTTAATTGTAGAGTGTTGGCATAAAAACATATTATTTATGAAGCTGTGGCTTGGTTCTACATGGCCCCTGTGCCTTTTTCCTTCTTTTAAAGCAAATCTCATTTATTTCTTCCTAAAAGGTGCTCTAGAATCTAATATGAGCATGATGAATATTTAATTTTCCGAGCAGGGTTTACACAATCCCCGAGTGCCTGGTTTGGGGCTGGAGCAGATCCTTGCCTTTCTGCTCTGCTTGGTCCATGACAATTTCCCTGCAGGAAAGAGGAAATGGCTTTAAATTGGAAGAGAGCAGGCTTAGATTGAATATTAGGGAGAAATTCTTCTGCCCCATCCCTGGGGGTGTCCAAGGCCGGGCTGGAGAGGTTTGGAGCAGCCTGGGGTGGTGGAAGCTGTTGGGCTTGGAACTGGATGAGCTTTAAAGCCTCTTCCAAAGCCTGCTGGAATTCTGTGGCTGCTGCTCCATTCCCTGCTCCTGGACAATCCCTGTGTCACAAGGGGAGGAGGAAATGCCAGGGACACCCCATGGTTGTAGAATTTCGGTGGTTTCCTTAGAGGGAAGATGGCAACCCCATAAAACCATTCCAGGAGAGGGAAGCTCCTGGTCTGCAGCTTAATCATTAGTAAAAAATTATTTCCTACAGTGTTGAAGATCTAATTGGTCCAATCAAAAGGCAAATTAATGAGGGCTCATTTGGAGAAATCTGCATGTGTTCCGGCAGGGGCTGCAGGAGGACCCACAGCGTTCCCAGAGCTGCAGAGCTGGAGAGAGCCCTGTCCTGTGCAGCACAGCGTGTGTTCCCTCACAGGGACTTGAGCTGGCTGGGACCTGGGAGAAAGACAATAATTTTATTGGTTTTATTTCATTCTGTTCTCACAATATGCAGATTTCCCTGTCACTGCTTGGGATTTCCCTCTGAAGCCAGAGGAATGGCTTGTGCTCTCAGCCCAGCTCTCATATCCACACCAGACCAAAGCCCTTTTCTCCTGGGAAAATGTTTAATTTTCCAATTTGTAAGTGCTGTGTTTTCTTGGTGGGGTGGGGAGCACTTTCCTGTCTTGCAGCCTGATTGCACTGAAAATCTGTCCTTTTTCTGTTCTGTAAAAATCAGAGTTCAAGTCGAGGATGCTCTGGGGTTTGAGGATGGACTCCTCTGCACCTGTGGTTTTTGTAGGTTTATCTCCTGCCCACACCCTGCAGGTAAAACAGCCTCAGATGGGGCTCTCTGTCAGCTCACCACCCTCAAAGCTTCATTTTATCCAAAATGCACTGAACACTTCATACCAACAGGTTCCCACAAAACCAAAATATTCCAAATTTTCTGTAACAGTATTGACAGCAAAGGGTGTGATCCCCAAACACAGAACAAAACCACCTTGCAGGCTGCATTTTGGGCAGCCTGGACACGTCCCTGTCCCTGATTCCATCACCCCAGGGCTGGGGTGGGTTCTGTGCTCCTGAATATTTCCCCATGTCCTGCTGGGGTTGTGCCACACTGTCATCAATGTCTGGCTGCTGCTGGGGCAGGGAGGCTTAGAACTGCCCAGGTTCAGGCACTGCCACCCCAAATTACCCCAAAGCCATCTTCCCCTGGCCCCTGGAACTTACTAAGTATATAAGGTATCCTAGATACCAAGGCTGAGCCAAATTCCTTAAGAATTTGTTCACTCTCCTTGCACCTTAGAAGATAATTGGTCAGAAATTAATTTGTGTGATTGGTCCGTTCACCTTTAGAACTCGGGACTTAGATTGGATGCTGTCCTTTGTGTAAACTTTTTACTGGCTGTAGTTGGAATCCCCCATGAACTTATAAATATCGCTGTCTCCCCTTTGTCTCTGAGAGAATCCCTGCTTGACTCCCTTGGCATGAAATAAAGATTCTTGTGGAACGTGTCAAGTAAGGCCTCCGGTCTTTCTCCGCTGGCTGAATGTACAGTAATCTCACAACTATAATGCACACCAGATTATAAGCCGCGCTTTTTTTTTGCAGCGAGGATCCTCGCACAACAAAGTAATTAATTAGTAACGGAATCGATCGCGGGGTTTACTGGCAGCTGCTCAATTTGCAAACATTTTTCACGGATCAGTGCAACCTTCAAACGCAGCCCCAGGCTCCCTCCCCATACCGTGGGCCCTGGCACTCCCACCCGCCCCCGGCGCCGGCTGCTGTGGCTCTCGCGGCTCCATGGCTCGGCTCCTTGGCTCACACGGTGCACGGCTCAGCTTGTAGCTCAAGGTTTGGCTTGTGGCTCACACTTCCAGGTTGGCCAATTCCCGAACTTTGTCCATACATAAGGCACACCAGATTATGAGGTGCATTTCCAGGTTTTGATGAATATTTTAGTCCAAAGTGTGCGCCTTATAGTGGTGAAATTACTGTGAGCTGCTGAGAGTTTGCTGATCGATACCAGCACTCTCAAGTCCTGGTGAAACACTCAGCATAGACAAAAAGCAAGTTTCCAGCCCAGCACCCAGCTGAGCATCTCCCCTGGCAGGGCTCTCCTCCGTGCTCCCTCCCTCCCCTCCAGCCCAGCCCAGCCCAGCTCGGATGTTTTCCCTGCCAGCCATTCCCTGCACGGCCAGCCCGGATTGTCTCACCTTTCCCCCTCTCTGATAAATGCTCCCTCCGCAGCTCCTGCAACCTCCCCGAGCGTCCTTCATTTGTCAGAGATCGCAGCCTTTTACAGCAGGTCATTATTTCACCAGGAATTCCAACAGAAATATTTCCAGTCCACACCAAGAGATCTATTTCGCTTCCCCACCCACCACATTAGCCTCTGAATACTCTCATTATACCATTACTAATTAGAAATTCTCTCAAATTGGCGGCTGCATTAAAAAAAAAAGACAGTGTGCTGAGCATATGGCATAATATCCTATTAATGAACACTCTAAATTCAAACTCAGGTCAGCTGTTCATTTCTTGCTCATGACACCCAGGCAAGGGGGAGAAAAGCAAAGCTTCTTTTTTTTTTTCCCCTCCCCTTCTAAAATGCAAAATATGGAATGCTGGGATGCAGTGGTGCCTTAGGCCAATGCTTTATTTGATTTGCCTAATTTTTTTTTTTTTTTTTTACAGTTCTAAAAAAAATTAAAATTATATATATATATATATATATATATATATATATATATGCATTCATAAATTAGAGTGGAAGGCATCACCTCTGTGGTGCCTCTTTTAAACCAGCAGAACAGGCCAGGAGCCCTCTCCAGATCCCCTTGAGCACCGCGAGCACTCTGAATGTCCTGGGAGGTTGTGTTTTTATTGTTTGAGGTTGTGTTTTGTTTTCTGAGGTTGTGTTTTGTCTGTGAGGTTGTGTTTCATCCTGTGGAGTTGTGTTTTATGTGTGAGGTTGTGTTTATTCTGTCAGGTTGTGTTTTATCTGTGAGACTGTGTTTTTGTTCTGTGAGGTTGTGTTTTGTCTATGAGGTTGTGTTTTGTTTTGTGAGGTTGTTTTCTCTGTGAGGTTATTTTCTCTGTGAGGTTGTGTTTTGTTTTGTGAGATTGTGTTGCATTGTCTCAGGTTGTGTTTTCTCTGTGGGGTTGTGTTTCATCCTCTGAGGTTGTGATTTGTCCTGCGAGGTTGTGTTTTGTTCTGTGAGGTTGTTTTGTCCTGCTGGCACCAGTGGCCCCAGTGCAGGGATGGGTGAGGACAGCAATTCCAGCACACACTTTTCTTTTCCCCTTTTTAGTTAACTGGGCTGTGTGCACCACCTCCTCTGTGTGAGTGGCTTTGGGCAGAGCTCATCTGAGCCAGGGTGGGATGCAGCACTCCAGACTGAGCACTCCCCAGCATTGCTGGGGCTGGGGTCACAGGCTCAGCCCCTCTCTGGGGGTCCCAGGGGGTTCAGCAGCAGGGACAGGACTCCCTGAATTCAGGGCAGCAGCTCCTGGGACTTGCTCCTCTTGCAGCTTTTAGGCTGCATGGATGCAGTTTTTAGGGCTGGCTGTGACATCCCTGTGTTTCTGGGGACAGGCAGAGGTTCCCCACCTTCCCAAGGATTATTTTATTGTGGGTTTTTAGTGCCATCAAATTCACAGTGCAGTAAAAGAGATTCCTGTGCCTCCCTCTTCTCCGGGCAGTTGAGCTGTCAGGGCTTCAGGCCCCATCAGTCTTGTTGTCACTGAGGTTTATAAAACCACCAAACGATATGATGTCAGCTGATTCTTTAATGGGATAATCATTAGCCAAGACCTGAGTAAGGTGTTTTTTTGCCATCACTAATTCCACCCCAAGGTGAACGTGCAGGCAGAGCCCTCAGGCACAGGGTGAGCCTGGACTCGCTGCAGCTCCAGCCCCTGCTGCTGCCACGTGCCTCAGTCCCCTGAGTTTTTGTCACTGACAGGTCACAGCATGAAGGTTGTGACTTCCACAGGTGCCACAGGACTGCTGGTCCAGCTCTGAGAGCCTGGGATGGGATCTCATCCCCTTGATCCCTGCACACTTTCACTTTATCCAGGACAAGGGTGCAGCTGAGCTCTGACCTTCCAGTAACAACAGAAAAAGTTTATGCTTCTCAACAAAACGAAACTTTTCCGTAGAAAACAAATATTTTGCCTCATCAAGAATCCAATTTTCTGTCAAAATAGTTTTCATTAAATATTTCCAAGCAGCCTCGGGTTAGTATTGATTTAAACTGTTGCAAGGGAGAGAAGAATGAGGCTTTGTCTCCACAAAGATCATGTTCGCCCGCCAATTAAAATTACAGAAGTGAGGAGCTGCTGCTGCCTCCAAAGGGGGCTTGGCTGATGGAACACTCAGTAATTATCCTCCTCAGACATCCCAGGGAGGGCTCAGGAGCCTGGGAGCAGCAGCAGAGGGGTTGGGAAAGGAAATCTCCTGGAGGGCACCTGGCCCTCACCCTCGCTGCCCACTGGGCTCTCTGGGTGTCAGGACTTGCTCAGGATGCACAGAGACACAAATCTGGAACGGGAATCACGGAATCCTTGGAAATCAGGACAGCACTCAATGGGTCACTTTTGAGACTTTATTCCAGAAAATCCAATATAAAAGCTGAAGTGAGTGCAGGACTGTCCATGCCAGGGGATTTTCTGGGGCTGTGACGGGGAGCTGGGAGCAGGGAGGGTCACTCAGCCTGGAGCCACATCTGTCCCTTCCAGCCAAGTTTTGTGCTCGGAGGGTTAAAGCTGAGCTGAGTGCACTGAAGCCCAGGAAGAACTGAGGTTTTATTTCATTGGCACCGGGGTCATTCCTGATTTAATTATGTAAAAATTAATGTGAACGTCTTCCCTGGTACAGATAGGCCAGCCATGGAAATTGAATTGGGTGAAATGCTGGTTAAGCTAATCACTCACAAGTCATTATGATGGCTGAGCACAGGGATGCTGTAATCTGCTGGGACTTCCCAGAGACCTGATTGAAGACCAAGTTTAAGACCCACAGGTTTAATCAGCCAGGATTGGTGATGTTGCACTGAGGTGATTTTCCATTTCTTGCTGCTGTGAGAATCCAACGTTCCAAGTTCTCCTGTGCTCTTCCCAAAGCATTCCCAGCCTGTACCATGACATTAATGCAGGAATTCAGGGAAAATCCCAGCCCTGTTGTCTTGGTTTAGGGGACAGGTATTGCTAGGAACAGGCAGAAGCTTTTTTGCTTGAAATGGAGAGTGAAAATTTCTTCTTTTTTAGTTTACTATAATTTGGAAATTAAGGGGCTTTCGGGTAAAAAGCATGGGTTTAGGGATAACAGTTTTTTTACTGATATATTTACAAGACGAACAAGAACAACATCAGCTATGGAAAAAAATTGTGACAAAACAGAACAAAACCCAGTTTTAGTCTCTTTTTTAGAGAGTAAACCCCCCACCACAAACCCCCAACACCTGTCCTGCAGCAGCCTTTGCTCCTGCTTCCTTCAGGGCTGCTGTGTCCTCTGCTGGAAGGAGTCATTTCAAGGCAATAACCATAGCTGGGATTCAAATGCTGTCATTGCTCACCTGTGTTCATGCACCTGCTGGGTGTTTTTGGGGCAGCCAGGGCTCAGGTGAGCTCCAGCTCTGCCTTTTGCTGCTCTGCCAGAGCTCTGGGGTCTTACAGGACCTCCTGAGAGCTCCCCTTGCTCCCAGAGCCATCAACCATCTTTAACTGAGTGTGGTTTTTATAACAATTTTTACCCATTTTACAGGGAGAAAAACTCCCAGTCAATATTTAGAAGAGCATGAACAGCTTGCAGAGTGCTTTACCCATCTGTTCCCCAAAATGAGCACCTTTGTAGGTGCCTGGAGGGTGCTGGGCCCGAGCTGCTTCCCAGGCTCAGCCAGGAGCCAGCTGATGTCCACAGCAAATCAAGATGCTCATTGTAACGTTCACAAAAATGTAATTTGATTTGCCTTTGTCAACAAAATCTGCGGAAACATCCCCTGCCTGAATAAATATCCCTGCAGGGTAGCACATGCTTTGTAAATAATTTTCATTGTAATCCCCTCTTCCTAGCAGGGTGGAGAGTTGAGAACATTCATCAAGTCTCACATTAAGAAAATAATTTTCTTGTACCTAATTTGTGCAATAAATAAAGTCCACAATTTCTTGCTTCTGCAGCAAGGAAGTGTAAAGAGCTGACACTGGGGTTTTTGACACTGGCTGGTTTTTTTGATGGCTATTCCTGCCTCGGGCTGGGTGCCAACAACTCCCCAAGAGTTTGGGGTTTGGGGCTCAGCATCCTCTGGGCAGAGTGGGGTATCTGCCAGATATTTATCTGCCAGGAGTGGGCTAAGAGACTCAAGATCATCAATCTCCCACCCCTGACCTGACCTAGAACAACACCCTGGATGATGCCAAGCCTGGGTTAAGCTTTACCCAGCTGAGGGGTCTTTGGCCAGGCCTGGCACAAAATGGAATTTATTTTTCACAGAGATTTGCTTGTTTGCAGCCTGTGCTCAGGGCTGACTGCAGAATGAGGGGCAGGGTGCTGCTGTCATTTCATGGTTCATCCTGAATTCTCTCTGGAGATGGAGCTTTAGCTGTCTGCTCTTTTCTCCTGCTGCAGAAGGAGCACAGCTGTGTCCCCAGGCACCGACTCAGAGCTCTGCCCTCTCTGGTGGCCTCAGCTCCTCTGGCCAGGCTTTGGTACCTGCACCAGGTGTTCTGCACCTTCAGGGGTCACCTTCAGTGCTGCTGCCCCCGGGGCTCTGCTCCCCAGCAGCTCGGACAGGCACAGCTCAATCCTGCAGCAACCTGCTGGGGAGGAACCAAGGGGGACACAGGAGAGTTTTGGCCTCTCAGGAGCTGCACCTTGGCTGATCAGACCCCTAAACTCCTCCTTGTTGATCCCATTCTCAGCTCTGTCAAGATGGGAGAGTACCAAGACGGGAGCACAGCTTTGTTTTTCCCCTTGTAGAAATGTAAATCTGTTATTTATATATATTTTATGGATGGCATGTTCCTATCCCCGGGCATTTTGCATTGGAATTCAACTCATTGCAAGCCTATTACATGTTCACTAACTATAAACCATCTGATTTATATTCATTAACCAGTCCTAGACAGCAGTAGTGGCATAACTTTAGCACTGGACATGCCTCAGTCGACAGCTGAACTAAATTTCAGTTAATTAAGGTGCCGTAATTGTTGTCCAGTACAAGTGTCTTCAGGGCATTCACTTTGTAAATAATTTTTCACCCCAACCTTTCCTGCATACTTGGTTGCTGCTCTGCAAGTTTGTTGGAGCCATAAATTATTGGGAAATCAGCTCTGGTAGGAGCAGGTCCCTTCTCTGTGCCTTGCCAAGGACAGAGGAGCCGTTCATGATCAGCAGAGGGAACGGGGCTGTGGAGGAAGCAGAAAAACAGAGAAACCCTGAAATACAGGGGGGATCTCATCTGCAGCAGGGCTGCTAGCTCAGGTGCAGGATCTCTCCCAGCCTTGGCTCTCCTGCCCTTGGGGGAGCTCACTAGACTGAGCTTAACAGAGCCTGGATCAGAGCAGGCCTGGAGTGAGCCCTGGGACAGGTTAAATCTGGTGAAAAAACAGATTAAAAGTTGAAACCTCCTTGCTTATTTGTTTTATTTTCTCCAAAGTTCAGGTCTGGGGAGAGCCAGCCTTGTGGAAGGGAACATTTCCTGCTGTGGTTTTACACCCAGCAGGTGGAAAGCAAATGAGAAGGAGTTTTTTGTGCTTGATGTGGAATAATTGAGGGGCAGCTTTGGAAGTGGAGACCATGGAGGAGGGTGGTGCTGAGGGGAAGGGCAGTCACCAGCACTGACCTGCACATTTTCCTGTTCTTTTTGGAAACAGGGCAATATTTATCATTTCTGTGGCACTTACTATAGGTTTGGGCTTCCTGGGTTTGGTTTAAGGAAGTTTCTCTGAATTCTCAGGGGCTGGGATTTCTGGATGAGCATTATCAGCACGTGTGGTTTTATTTCCAACAAGGGGCTGGATTTTCCCCTGTGCTTAGGAGTGGAGCAGTGGCCAAGATTCCCTGTGTGTTCTCAGGGATTCATTCCTGTGCCCCTGTAAATCCTGCTGCTCTGCTCAGACACCTCTGAGCACGTGGAGGGGGCACTGCTGCCTCTCCATTTGTCTGCTCGAGTTTCTCCGGGATGTGACAGCTCCTTCCCAGCCCTGCCTGGCAGCAGACATATGCCAGTCCCTCTGATAGTTCATGTTCACTTATTAATACAAAGATTCCACTTCCCCCTCGCCAGAGCAAGCCTTGCATGATGCCTCTGACAGTAATTCAGTTGTAGCCTCAATCAGCTGCTGCATCTCCAGGCCATGGCTATCCTGCTAGCCTTTTCCAATTTTTCACTACACCAGTCATGAATAAATCTCCAAACCACATCAGATTGCTGAAAATGGAAATACCAGAGACAGGCACCAGTTCAGTAGTCAAAGAGCATCACCTTCCTGCAGCAAGCATGCACGCTCTGTGCTCCCTTGTGTGCTCAGCACAGCCCAGCCCAGCGCTCCCAAACGCCTGGAGCTGGCAGAGTGCACCCTGAGCATCCCTGAGCCTCTCTGAACATCCCTGAGCATTCCTCAGCATTCCTGAGCCTCTCTGAGCAACCCTGAGCATCCCAGAGCATCCCTGAAAATCCCTGAGCACCCCTGAGCCTCCCAGAGCATTCCTGAGCATCTCTGAAAATCCCTGAGCAACCTTGAGCATCCCAGAGCATCCCTCAGCATCCCTCAGCAACCCTGAGCATCCCAGAGCATTCCTGAGCATCCCTGAGCATCTCTGAGCATCCTTGAACATCCCCGAGCATCCCTGAGCATGCCTGAGTATTCCTGAGCATTCCTGAACATCCCTGAGCATCCCTGAGCATCCCTGCATGCTGCTGCTGCCCAGCCCAGGGGATTCCCAGCCTGGCTGCACTGCCGTGAGCCAGCAGCTGTGCCCAGGTGTTCCAG
>VRYO01002784.1:1455433-1477902 GCA_009812075.1 Sialia sialis | reverse complement strand
AGGATGAGGATGAGGATGAGGATGAAGATGAGGATGAGGATGAGGATGAGGATGGCTGAAAGCAGAGAGCACAAACCCTCCAGAACTTTGTGCTTTAAGCTGCTCAGTTTTCAGTTTGTTGGTGATATTTTAGGGGGTTTAATTGTGTTTTGTACCTGCCTGATGTGGAGGGCTCTGGCTCTGGAGGACCCTCCCCTCCCTGCTGGGGCCTGGCAGGTTCAGCTCCCGTTTGGCACGGTGACACTGGGGCTGTGATTAATGAGGTGCTGTCCCTGCTCCGTACCAGCCCCTGTTAGGTTTGGTGCTTATTAATTACAGCACAGCACCGTCAGCACTTTTGGAATTGGGGTCCCTGCATTTCTAATTCCCTTCTTATTTCACGTTGCTTTTTTTTTTTTTTCCCTGGTTCCCTCTCACCTGTGTGTCCTCCTGCTCGGGGCTGCCTGATGGATGAGGTTTCAGCAGCAGAGGATTCCACGCTGGCTGAGCCGAAGGTCAGTGCTGGGAATGGCTCCAGGAAAAGCAGCTGTTCAGCAATTCCCACCTCAGACCCAGTGTCCAGCTCCCTGCACAGGCTCTCATCCCCAGCCAGCTCCCCCACTCACACCCAAACCCAGAGCTTCTCCAGCACTGCACCCTGCAGCCCTCCTTGATTTCATAAAGCCTTTTATTGTTCAGACTTTGTTCTTCCTCCAAGTTAAAAATCCCTGCTCGGTGCTGAGCCCTGGGGTTTGTCAGGGAGAGGCCACATTTTATCTGTGGTTTCTCTGCTGCTGCCAACACTCCCATTCCTCTCCTCACTGTTGGTTGGGTTGGAGGCAGTGCCCAGTTTGTGTTTCCTCCTAATTCACCTTTATCTGAAAAAAACCTGATCCCAGTGATGGGAAAAAGGGAGGAGCTGAGCACAGAAACCAAAACACTGATGGTTTTAACTGGTATTTGGGCTGGGACAGGTGTGGGTCACGTGCTGGGCATGGGACACAATTTGGCCAGTAAGGGACACAGTTTGGCCAGTGAAGGGCACGGTTTGGCCACTGAGGTGTTGGAGGGGCTCTCTGCAAACTCTGGCTGTGCCAGTTCCAGCTCAGACTCAGGCACTGAATTCAGGCTGGCTGCTCCAGGTGCCAGCACCAGGCTGTGCCACCATCCCTGTGAGCGCTGGGGGAGGATGGCAGTGCCAGCAGCCCCTGAACTGAGCCCTGCAGTGGCCACATGGGCCACCTCCATTTACCTGTGGCTTCAGCTCTGCCAGAAGCCAGAGGTGACAAGAGATGAGCTCACACCTCCCTCACCTGATACAGCCCTGGCAGGAAGGGGCAGGCACGATAACCATGCAAACACAGCCCCCTTCCTGTGCCTGTGAAACTTCTCCCTGATAACAGGATTGCTGCCTGATTCCCTGTTTAGCTCCTTTACAGGCCGAGGTAAACACCACAGTAATTTATACTGTCCTCCCCGATCAGCTTCGCCCTCTTTTACATCTTGCCTTGCAAATAATAAGGCAGCCCACAAAGCCATTTGTTTCCTAATGACAGGGGTTTCCATAGTGAGCAGATTAAGGAGGAGGAGATTAGAAGATTATACACCAGGCAGGACTCACAGGTTTATGGTGCTTTGGAGATCTGACGATTAATGCATTTCATAAATGAAACTTTTTTTTTTTTTTTTTTGTGACAGGTAGAGCGGAGGGAAGCGGGAGTTTTAATTGGCAAAATTTATTTAGCAATTCTCATTGAGGAGGCTTCAAGCACCCAGACCAGGCTTGTACATTGTACAATTATCAGGTCCCACTGCTCAGATAAGGGTTGGTGGATTTTTCTCCATCAAATTTGCCGTGGATGAGCCCTGGCTGATCTCTGTGAGCTGTGCCTGCCCGGGCTGAGCTTCTGCCCTTTCTCACAAGGGTGCTGGGATGGCATTCATTGCTTTCTGTCTTCAGTGCAGGAGAGAGAAAAGCTCCTTTTCCATCAGAGCCAGGAGCAGAGCTGCTTTTCCATGGGGGCTGTAGGTGCCAGACGTGGTGTTGTAATTTACAGTGGCACTGTGATCACAGCCCAGTCTCTGTGCTGGGCAGGGGGTGCCAGGGGATGCTCATGGTCTGAAATACAGCAGGGGAGGAATGGAGATCATGCCTGGGACATCTGGGACAGATATCAGTGGAGTTTCAGGAGGTTCAGGGATCCCCAAATCCACCTAAATCCTATGGAAAGCAGCACGGTGCTGAGGGTGAGCACAGCAGTGTGTTGGTGTCCTGGAGCAGAGGGGTGCAGGTGACCAAGGGATGCTTGCAGGGGGTTCAGTTCCCCACAGACAATCCCAGCTTTGCATCAGGAAGCTGAAAATGAAAAACCTGAAAAAATGTGGGAGGGACACAAAATATCTTTTGTAGCCCTTGGCCAAAAGAAACTGAAAAGAAAAAAAAATTGGGAAAGAAACTGTGACAGTGTTCTTCTCTTTAATTTTCTGATGAAAAATCAAAACAGCAGGGCAAAAAAAAAAAAAAAGCACTTGCTTTCATTTTGTTGAAAACCCAATTTTCCACGAAAAGTAGGTTTCAATGGAAAATTTCCACCTCTCCCCTCTCCCTCAGGAATTGTTTCAGCACTGGCAGCCCTGTCCCCATCCCAGCCCCTGGGAGTCACCTGGCTCCACGGGCCACTCAGAGCTGGAGAAGGATGCAAAAAACCTTTCCAGTGAGCCAGGAGGACAATTCCTGATCTGGGACCTGGAAGGGGCTAGGGACACTTTGGATCCTGATCCAAATTTGGATTTGGATTTGAACCCTGAGCCATGTCCATGACCATCCTTCTCCATGACCATCCTTCTGCTTCCTTCCCCGTGGCTCCAGTTGTTTTCAATGGACTTTAAAGCGAACAAAAGGGCTCCAAGAGAGGCAGTGTGGGCTGTGTGAGCCAGGCTGAGCTGCCAGCCTGGGCTGCAGTTCCTCCTTCCAAGACGACTCAATCAACTTTGGCTGCTGGAACAATCCCCCAGCCCTGCCAGAAGGACAATGCAGACAGGACTGGTGAAGCACAGGGCTGGGGCAGCCCTGTCAGCCTGCATTACAGGAATGCTTAAGAGTTAATTAAATCACAATTTGCTATGCTGCCAGTTCACACCACGCTGCAACATCTGTGGAGGGATGGAGGGCTGGGGGAGCTGGCCAGGACAGAGCTGCTGTGCTGCTCTGGGCTGGGATCTCCACCTGCTCTCCAGCAGCAGTGAAAAGAGCTTTATTTCTGATACACTCATATCTGTGCCTGTTGGTTTAGGTTTAAAAACCTTCAAGTGGAACAGGAGCTGGATGGGGACAGCTGTTAGCCCCAGGTCCCAGGAACTGACTGGTGCATCAGGTAAACTTCAGCAGTGACAATTTGTAAAAGAATTTTTTAAAAATACTCTAGAAAAATATTCTAGAAGCTTTCTGCATTTTCTTTAAGCTCTTGAGTCCCAGTTTTTGAGGACTTTCTTCCATGACCACTGATTTTATACACCTATTGAATTTTCTTATTTTCCCTTGAATCCAGCTTCAGGAAACTTGTCAGACTCTCCAGGGGACGATGGTTTGGAAGTGCACAGGCAGGGCTGCTGTGTCTCTGTATCCTGGATTTCACTGCTTCCAAGGCAGAGGGCTCTGAATCTCTCAATCTTTTGAATCTATTGGTCAACCTCTCTGATTTTCCTTTCTGTTTTTCTGCTTGCAGCCAAATTATTAAAGGCTGAGAGCAGGAGCTGCGCTGCAGACAAGTGCAGGCACATGCTCACAACCTGAGGAGTAGCAGGCGAACACTTCTGCAGTAATAAGCTCCATGCTGTGCTCAAAAAGGGCACTTAATTTTTCATTCTTAAATGCTGTGATGTTCTTGTCTTCCGGCTTCACCAAAACTCCTCCATGGAGATGGATGGGCCATGCAGAACACAGTTATCAGAAAGATTAAGCCAGGACTTGTCATTTTTTATATCAGCCAGCAGTCAGGTTGACGAGTGATGTCCTCTTAGCTCCTGGGATGCGTCCGGCACCTTTAGTGCCAGTAGTAAAAAGGACTATAAAAAATACCATAGAAGAAAGGGTAATGATGAAATTTAACTGCTCCCTAGCACACACCTGGGGTCTAGTAATCTGGGAATGGGGGGTTCAGGTGCTTCATCTTTTACTGCCTTGTCCTTGTCTGTAAGTTTAAGGTCCTTCCACTGAACCATAACATATTGTGGTCACTGCCACGAGCCAGTCCTTGGCCCCCGGGCAGGCAGGCAGGGACAGCTCGGCACAGGCAGGGGATGCTGAGCACTTCTGCCTCCAGACAGGAGGAGGAGGAGGAGGTGCTCAGCTTGGAGGGCTTCACCCCGAACTGGCACATTTGGGCATCCTCGTGGCAGCCTCCTCCCTGCCCCTCACGCCTTGTGCAGGCAAAGAGAGCACGGGCAGAGCTGCTGGGTGCTGCCAGACACTTGGCACAGACACCTGGGCAGGTGAGTCCCTCTCTGCCTCATCCCTCAGAGGCTGTGGAGGCAGCTCCATGAGCTGCACATTCCCAGTCAGCATCACTTTATCATACCTCAGGACTGCGGCCCGGCCCGCTGTTATTAATCTAAGAAACAACTGATACTAAATGATCATGCTACATTAAATTTATAGACCCTTGCATATAGCTGCTATTGATCTTTTCTCCAGCATCATAAATATGTGATGGAGTGTGCATGGCAATGCTTCCCCCCTGTCCATTAAAGGTGGTTAAACTTTTCATCTCTGGGGCGGCAACGGGCGATGGGTCTCTGCGGGCAGGGGCAGATCATTTGTGTTTTAATTACTGGGAGGTGCAGAAAGCTTCAGCACAACACGAGCCAAGAGCCATTGCCTTCCTGCTTTCCCTAGCTTGCCTCTTCTCCTCTCCTTGCCCAGGATCTGTCACTTCTCCTTATCCATCTCCTGTCTCCAGAGGGATGCAGAGGTGTGATTGTTTTTAATCCCTCGTTGCCAATCCTGCCCCGCTGCTCACAGCAGCACATCAGAGCAGGGACATGGCTCACAGGAACCCAACCAGGCTTTGTCCTGGTTTTGGGAGAGCAGCTTTGTCCCACACAGGCGCTGTCCAGCACCTTCCAGGCTTTTCTGTGATGTCCAGCATGAAAAACAAGTCACCAAGCCTGCCCAGGATGGGTGACAGCCAGGGGACATCACACCCTGCCCAGCCCTGAGGGGCACAGGGACAAGGACCTGCCACAGGGACACCTGGGGGGAGCACCCAGACCCTCAGGCACTGCTGTGACACAACCAGGGAAGGGAGATTTGCAAATCATCCTTCGGCATAGCCTGGAACAACTTATATCCTAGAGCCATCTAGGGGCGAAATCCCGGCTCCGTGGAGCCGAGGGGAGCAGAGCCGGCGGGTTCAGAGGGGTCAGGGCTGGGGAAACAGCCAGGGTGGCACTGTCACTGCACCCCTGGGTCCCTCAAACCCCTGCTGAACCATTGCTGAAAATCTGAAAATCTGAATATCTCAATGTCTCAATGTCTCAATATCTCAATATCTCAATATTTCAATATTTGTCTCTTTGGTGCTTCTTTAGTAAGCAGCACCTGGAGCAGGAGCTCTGCCAGCTCTGTGCTGCACAAAAGTCCTGAAAAATCAGCTGAAAATCTTTTGGCTTTCCTGCTTCTGCTGATAATTTGTGATGTTTTTCAAGTGCTCATCGAGAAGTTGGTGCTTGGAAGAGCCTTGGCAGTGTGAAAGGTGCAAAGCCCAGGATCTAGGATGCATAAAAAATGTCTGTAAGTTTAGAAACAAAAGCAATCCTTGGCTGAGCCCCCCGTGCAAGCGCAGGAAACAGCTCTGGGAGGGCAGTGGGGCAGCAGGGACTGTCCCTGCCCTGTCCCTGCCCTGTCCCTGTCCCTGCCCTGTCCCTGCCCTGTCCCTGGCTGTCCCTGGCACCGATGATATCCCAGCTGCTCTCCCTGCCTCTCCTGCCCCTTGGGCTCTTTTCCCTGCAAATCCCCGTGAGCCTGAGCTGGGCTCAGAGACCCCACAGCTCCCTGTGTCACAAATGGGGTCAGAGGAGTTGAGAGCACAGCTGAGGGGACCCTGGGCCAGGAGGTGCCACCAGGGCCCTATGGACAGTGAGATCCGATTGTGCTGGCAGGGAGGGGATAGCTGGTGAGCAGCACAATACCCTCTGTCTAAATTATTCCTCCTCCTCCTCCACAAATGTCATAGCAGAGATTAGCCATCATGTGTCCTTAAGTATCCCATTTATCCCAAATGACTCTGAGCATGTTAACTGCATTTAGATTAAAATGAGCTTTTATACCCACAGCATCTTCCCGGCCCCTCCTGGCCCCTCGTTCCTCATTTCGGGATGTGGGGATACCTGGCAGCACAGCACTGCCACAGCAATTCCATCTGCCCACAGAAACCTTCCAGGACAACTTTAAACCCTGCAAAATTCTCTTCATTTTGATTTGCCAGTCGTGGATTCTTTTTCAATTAACCTCCAAAAGCACCAATTAAAGAGAATAGTGCCACCATCACGTAAGAATAGGCTGTGCCAAACCCTGCACAAGTGTTTCAGCACCAAAAATTAATGATGAGGGTCAAAAGCAGTTTGCAAGGCAGAGTCAGCTTTGAATGGGAAACCCCTGAATTAATGTAAGCACGAGCCCAGGAAGTCTGTGGAAAATTGGAGGTAGATTTAATTAAGCTCCTAATTATGCAGCCAAGTTGGTCTCTGCTAAAGAGTTTCTAACGTTGGAGTCTCAGTTTGAAGGCAAAGTCTGCACATTGAACCCCAAGGTTTTCCTTGGCTTTGTGACTCTCTCCAGGGGGATTGCTGGTTCCCAGTGCTCCCAGTCTGGCCATCCCAGTGAGCTCCTACAATCACAGTGAGCTCCAATCCCACCATCCCAGTGAGCTCCTACAATCCCAGTGAGCTCTCAACCATCCCAGTGAGCTCCCACCACCCATCCCAGTGAGCTCCCGACCATCCCAGTGAGCTCCTACAATCCCAGTGAACTCCCACCCATCCCAGTGAGCTCCTACAATCCCAGTGAACTCCCACCCATCCCAGTGAGCTCCCAGTCATCCCAGTGAGCTCCCACTCATCTCAGTCAGCTCTCAACCATCCCAATGAGCTCTCACCACCCTTCCCAGTGAGCTCCCACCACCCCAATTTTGGAACACCCAACCCCCAGCCTGACCCAGAGGCCAGCTGGGGACCACTCCCAGGGCACACACACAGGGTGGCCCCCAGAGGCCACCAGGCCTTGGGGAAGTCTCATCCCCACCCCCTGTCCCTTCCCTGCCACCCATCCCTTGTCACCAAGATGGGTCAGCTCCGTGCTGGGCTGCTGTGGCTGAGTCCCCAGCAGGAAGGAGCAGTTGGGGAGCAGAAGATGGCAGAGCTTGGAGGAGCTGGCACTGCTCCTCTGTCGTTCCTGTCCCCCGGGGCCCGCGGTCTCTTTAGTGCTAACACAGTAACGAAGGCCACAGCCTATTAATTGCACTGACAATGATAAAGGAAGAGTCAGAAGCAGCTATTTGTCTTTCATGTAACCTCGTGCATCATCACAAGATAAATGAAAACTCATTTTCTGCTTTGATTCAGTCTAATTTTTCAGGGCCCCCGAGGCAGGTTACAGGAACTGTGCTGCTTCATCCCCATAAAAGTGCCAGCCCTGGGGTTCAGGGGTCAGGGAAAGTGCACAGCCAGGAACACTGGCTCTGCCCAGCTCCCAGGGGTGGCATAAAAGCAGGAAGGGGCTGCTGCTCATCATCATTAAATCCCCATTGGGAGGTGTCCAGGCCCTGATGGATGAGCCCAAGGCAGAGGAACTCCCTGTCCCAGCACCCTGCTCACCTTCCCTGGGCACCTCACACAGGGCAGGGGAGTCTGGGCAGGGATTCCAGGGAAAGAACCTCAGTCTGGGCAGGGATTCCAGGGAGAACATCTCAGTCTGGGCAGGGATTCCAGGAGAGCCCCTCAGTCTGGGCAGGGATTCCAGGAGAACATCTCAGTCTGGGCAGGGATTCCAGGAGAGCACCTCACCCCAGCCAGCTGCCCAGAGCTGGCACACAGAGCAGGGTGATGCTTTGGGAGCCAAACTCAGCTGCTCCATCTGGGCTGTGACCTGCTCAGCAAGGGCTTGTCATCCCACAAACTTCACTGCTGGTGTGAAGGGAGCAGAATGCCCCAAAACCACATCAGCTGTGTCCCCATCTCTCAGCCATCTCTTGTCCAGCTTTCCTGCCATTTCATGTCCCCTCTTCTCGCAGGACATCTCCTGTGGGAGCACAGATCCTTGAAGCTGAATCCTGTTGGCCTCAGGCTCAGAGCATCCTGACTTCTTCTGGGTCAGGCCCTCACTTTCTACAAAGGCTGGTCCAGGCTGGCAAGGACTCTGAGTGCTGGGCAGCAAGGTTTGCCAGAAATACAGAGCAAAATACCTCATTGAGGCAGAAAAATTAAAAAAGAAACGGGGAAAAAAGCAAATTTGTTAGGGAATTAGCCCATTCTGATCCAGAGGAATCAAACCCCCATCACATGTACTAGTCATGCCTCTTCTGCAAATTTTAGTGTTAACAGTGTGCAGCACATTAACTTGATTAATCAGGATAGAATCTTACCTGGATGCTGCCCTGGTGTCTTCTCCATCCATCCCCAAAACAGCTTTCCCCTTTCACACCACAGAACACACCAGAGAGTGAAAATCTGAAAACAGCCTGAGCCTGAGCCTGGGCCAGGACAGGGCTCCCCTGGAAAGAGGGAGAGCTCAGGGGAAGGGAATTGTTGTTGTACCCAGCCCAACACAAGCCAGGATGATGCTGCTGCAGAGAACTCTGGATTTTAACTCCTAACATCATTTATTTCCTAAATGCTGGGCAAGCAAATACCACCAGGCATTTCCCCAGTGCTGATTTGCTGGTGCCTGCTCCAGCTGAGGCCAGCAAGGAGCCCAGTCTGGGGAATATTTGGATCTTATTGGCATTCATGAGTTTTTGGCTTTCTTATTATCATTTTTTTTTTCTTGAAAAGGCAAAACAAAACTTTGAAAAATTTTAAACTCGATTTATAGGGATTTGAGGAGAGCAGATGAGCAATGGGGTTGGAGTTTCTCCCTGGCCTGGAATGGGGCACTTGCAGCAGTTCCCTCTGCAATTCCTGCCCCAGGGCTCCATCAGGGTTTGCAAACTGAAGTTATTTAGAGTTGTGTCCTGCTGTAAGGACTCACTGCTCAGCTGGGATGCTGAAATGAGGACTGGCAGTGACCACCAAGCAATTCCCATCTTTGTCCAGGTGAAAATCCTTCCCGAGGGATGTCACTCCCCCATCTCCTGGGCAGAAAAACTCTGCTTTTCTCCTCTCACATCCTCACAAAATGAGATTTCCAGGGGGCTGTGGGTGCAGGGCCAGGCTCAGCCCCAGCTCCCCTGGCTCTCTCCACGCCCAGGGAACATCAGAGGAGCAGCCAGGGCTTCTTCCTGAGGTTTGTTTCCATCAAAGCCCGCAAACAGTTTTGAGGAGAAAGCCTAATTTCCCACACTGGCATTTCCTGAGGGGGTTGTGTTTCATTTGGAGGACTTTTGGCTTTGCTTTTCACCCTTTTGAAGTTAGTTATTATCAGGGTTCTGCGGTTCGTTAATTATTCTTCTCAGAAGCTTGGAGAAAGAGGCATTTTTCATCTGAAAATAAGGCAAGAGCTGTTGTTATTTGGCTTTTCTCCTTTGTAACTTTTATTTAAAGAAACAGAGAGAGAAGTGGGGCAGCAAAAAGGGTCTCAGGGAGCAAAATGAGAAATTAAGACCAAATAAACACAAATCCTTCAGCAGCAGGATAGGAAATGTGTATTTCCCTTCCATTTTCTCCTGTTCAGGAGGCAGGGGGGAAGGCTTTGCTAACACATTCAAATGAATTTGATATTCAATCAATGAAGATTAACTTGCCCAAGGTAAGATGGTTTTTACATTCATAAGGAAGTCAAATACGATTATGCATATGAGGAAATTATACAGAGATGAGTAGAGTATAATGTATGATAATTATTTGAAAGGATATACTTACACACTGATTAGCATATCTTGAAGACCAGACAGAGATGGAAGAATAGAAGGTAAAGAGATTCCCCAAGATGAACAAACTGTATAAAACTCACTCCCCAAAAATCACAGAAGTTGGTTAGAAATAGCATTTTCTTATGGATGGCAACCTTAAAAAAAAAAATCCCTCACAAGTTCACCTCTTGATTAGAAATATTTAAAAAAATTATTCAAATCGAGCGTGTGGAACTCGGCTGAGAATATCCCTGTGCAGAGGGAGGATGGACACAAAGAGATGAAAGGGGGAGGCCAGCAGGACATCCACGTGCCTTTCCCAGCATGGGAGCAGCAGGAATGTTCTTCCCAAGGGAAGGAGCTCCAGCTGTGCCAGGACCCAGCTCCAGCTGTGCCAGGATCCAGCTCCAGCTGTGCCAGGACCCAGCACCTCTGGCTCCATCAGTGACTATGGCTGGGTCCTGCACTTTGGCATGCTTTGTTTTTTCCTTCCTGGCTGCTGAGATGGGAAAACAGAATTCCCATCTTTCCAGAGCCAGAATATTTCTCTGTTCTCCAAAAAAAAGGGGGGAAAATCTGTGATCTGGAATTGTCAGTGTGTGGCGAGAGCAGCTGAGGTGGGGTTTGTGTTAAATACAGGGGAAATGTTGGAGCTGCTTCAGCCAGGGCAAAACAATGAGCACAGGAGCTCCCCTGGCATCCCACAGGATCTTCCAGGCAAAGGACAAGGGGAACTGGGAGCCCTTCCACCCCTCAGGGGCAGGAAAATCCATCCTGGAATGAGAACATTGCTGTGCCTGGGGCATGCTGTGTGCTGCTGTTTGGGCAGCAGAGGAAGGGGATGGTCCCACATCCTGTGGGACAGGGGGAGATGCTCCCCCAGCCTTCGGGATCAGATGCTGGGGGATGTTCTTGCAGCGTTTGAGGAGTTGTGGCTGCTGTGGGAGGCAGGTGAAGGACTGGCAGTGGTGGATTGCTCCAGGTGGTTCAGCTCCTTGAGCAGAATTCCAGGGCCATGGAGGGGCTTGTCCCCTGGCAGGCAGCACAGCCACTCCTCCCTGGTGTGGGGACACACGGGTCACACATTGGGGTCCCCTCTCCGAGTCACCCTGTCCCCAGTGGCTGGTTCAAAAGGGATCACAGCAGGAGCAGCAGCTCCTGAGCATCCTTGGCCAGGTGCTCCTCCCTCCAGATGTGTGTGCTGCTGTGGCCGCTGTGTGGTGACAGCTTGGAGGAGAATCCCTGGCTGCTGCTCTGCGGCACCAAACTTGTCTGGGGAGCCTTGGGAAGGAGCTTTGGGAAGGAGCTTTGGAAGGAGCTTTGGGAAGAAGCTTTGGAAGGAGCTTTGGGAAGGAGCTTTGGGAAGGAGTTTTGGGAAGGAGCTTTGGAAGGAGCTTTGGAAGGAGCTGTCCTGCACTTCCATCAGTTTCTGTGGGATGGAACTGGGTGTTTCAGGTGCTCTGGGTGCTCCCAGGGCTGTGACAGCCCCAGAAGGAAGGCAGCACATGGGGACAGGCAGCCCCAAGTCAGCTGGCTGCCAGCCCAGCCCAGCATCTGCCCCGGAGCCACCACAAAGGCCGGGAGGGATGGCAGCCAAGGCAGGGGGCGGGGAGGGAGGGAAAGGTGATTTTATAGAACTTGAATACATTTGTCTGGCAGACATTTCCTGGATCCTGCTTCGGCTTTTAAGAGCAGCACTGTAAATTCATCAACACCACATGATTTTGTCAATTCTGACAGCTAACTTCAATGTTACGACAAATCTGGCCCCAGAGGATATTAAGCAAAGACGCATGAGCCTATAATTTTCTGCTTCCACGTGTGAGATGCTATAATGATCAAAAGAAAATGACTTTCTAACTACCACATCTCTTTGTGCTGTTTTCTCCATGCCTGCTGCACTAATTGAATCACCCCAGAGCCACTGTATCAATTCTAACTTCTGTATTAGGATTTAATCAGGCATGGGGACAGACCAGCTTGGAGAGGTGAGGGGCCTTTGTGAGGTGCCCATCTGCCTCTGACATTAAAGCCGCTTCCATTCAGCGCCGAGCAACTTGAGGGAAATCAGGGATGGCCAGGGAGAGTGGGAGATTAGCTGGGACGTGGCTGGGATGTCACCTCGGAGCGGGCACTCGGGTTTGTCACAGCACCCAGCGTGCCTGGGCAGTGCTGGGGAATTGTCCCCAAGCTGTGCTGGGTGTGCTGTGTCCCTTCCCCTGCGGGCAGGGCTCGGCAGGGCGGTCACTGAACCGCAGCGAGGGGCGCAGAGAGGGGAGGAGAGAGCGAGACAATGTCCCCGAGCCGCGACAGACGGTGAATCCGAAAAGGCTCCGTGCCCTGCTCCCCCAACTGCCGCGGCAGCTGCGGGCACGCTGCGGGCTGGCACCTGCTGGGCTGGGCTTTGCTGGGCTGGGCTTTGCTGGGCTGTGCCGTGCTGGGCTCTGCTGTGCCATGCTGGGCTGGGCTCTGCTGCGCGGGGCTTTGCTGGGCTCTGCTGTGCCATGCTGGGCTTTGCTGTGCCATGCTGGGCTTTGCTGTGCCATGCTGGGCTTTGCTGGGCTGGGCTGTGCCATGCTGTGCCATGCTGGGCTGGGCTGTGCCGTGCCATGCTGGACTCTGCTGTGCCATGCTGTGCCGTGCCAGGGCCTCTGCCTGCCTTCTCAGCCAGCAGAAGGGCTGTGGTGGCCATGGCACAGCACGGCATGGCACAGCACGGCACGGCACGGCACGCACAGCCCGGGTGAGAGCTGCAGGCATTCCCGGTGGGAAGGGGCAGCTGGGGCAGCACTGAGTGCTCTGTCCCTTCTCTCTGTAGGCGTGATCCGGGACGGGATGGGATGGGACACAGGGATGGGATGGGATACAGGGATACAGGGATACAGAGGTACAGGGATGGGATGGTGTGGCACTGAGAAGGTGGCACAGGACACTTCACAGGTCACATCCCTTCACATGGCTCCTCCCAGCCATGGATCTCGGGGGCAGAGAAGCAGCAGTGCCAGAGTTTGGGGTGTGCAGGGGGTCACGGCGAGAGCTGTCCCCTCCTCCCAACCTGATCAGCTTCCAAACCCCGCTGGAAACCTCTCAGAAAACGGGAGCTTAACTACCTGATTAAATCTCCCCAGGCAAAGCGGGCCAGGCACTCATTTGAGCTTGGTTCCCAAACTGGGGATTGTGTTGGTACTTTCTTTAAAATGCCCCGATGAATAGAGGCAGGCAAGGAGGAGGGTGATTATATCTGCCTGCTCGGCATTGAGCAGAAAAGAGCCGAGAGTCCCAGACCCCAGAAACATCAAAGCCAGAACAAAAACTCTCTTTCTTTGAGAGCTGAAAACCTTCTGCTCCTGAAAGGGGCTTTAAGTGGTGGCTCTTCGTAGTTCTTTTACACCGACAGCTTTTCTGCTTGTAAAGGGCAGCTTTGAGGACGGGGACAAGCCCTGGCTAAAGGGTTGGCTGCAGGGAGAGGAGGGATGTCCATGAGCAGGGAGAGAGCCGAAAAAGGACCCAGGAAGCACAGTCAGGGTTTTTTTTTTTTTATTAACCAGCATGAAATGGAGCCCAAAGGCGCATCCCTGAGAGCAGGAGCCGGGAAGAGCGGAGGAGGGAGCGGGATAAAGGCAGAGGCACGCTCGGCTGGCTCGGGGTGCAGATGGAGCGCAGCCCGCTCCTCCTCCCGAGCCCCGCACACCCCGCTGGAGCACGGGGGCCAGCAAGGGAGCTGAGAGAGCCATCACTCGCCCCTGCCCTCAATGACAGGCCCTTGAGTGAGGCACCATATGCCGGCTCATGCCTCCCGAGCCCGAGTTTTGTCAGCGGGCGCTGGCTGCGCAAATTGGCACAATTCAGCTCGGCGGCTCCTCAGCTGGTCTCCACACCCCACTTGACACGGCAGCGACCTCTCCTTTGTGGGAGCCGGCGACAGGGGAGGGGGGACCCCGCTGTGGGCACGGATGGACCGGGGGATGCTCCCCCCTCGGAGCAGGGAGGGGGAGAGGGAGCAAAGGTGCCCAATTAAATGCACATTTCTAGCCCGTGCCGAGGAAACAGCTGATTGCACATGGGGTACCGGCATCAGCTCCATCCTCTGTGCTGGGCACCCCGAAATGCCACGGGAAACATCATCGCTGCTTTAATTCTTTAATCATACCAGGCTGGGGAAGGGGCTCTTTGCTCTGGTGTCTGGGCTTCTTTGTGAAAGTGCTCTGCAGGAAGCAGATCCTTTTACTAAAAACCCAGCGTTTTCTGATAGAAAAACTTTCCAAAAAAAAATTGACTTCTCTTTCTGGTCCAACTTTGTTCAACACAAATGAGCCAAATTCCCTCCTGGTGGATGAGCCCCTCACTGCCAGCTCTCACCTACAAGTTTGGAGCTGCTGTGGCATGAACTGGGGTTCAAAGCCTCTCCAGACTGAGCATGCAAGAGATTTGGTTGGTTGGTTGGTTGGTTGCTTGATTTGTCGGCTTGGTAGTTTGGTGGTTTGGTTTTTTGTTGGTTGGTTGGTTTGGTGGTTTGGTGGTTTGTTGGTTTGGTTTTTTTTGTTGGTTTGTTTGTTTGTTTGGTGGTTTGGTGTTTTAGTGGTTTGATGTTTTGGTAGTTTGGTGGCTTGTTTTTTGTTGGTTTGTTGGTTTGGTTTGTTTGTTTGGTGGTTTGTTTTTTGTTGGTTTGTTGGTTGGTTTGTTGTTGGTTTCTTGGTTTGTTGGTTTTGTTGGTTTGGTAGTTTGGTTTGTTGGTTGGTTTGCTGGTTTGGTGGTTTGTTTGGTGGTTTGGTGGTTTGTTTGTTGGTTTGGCTTTTTGTTCATTTGGTGGTTTGGCGGTTTGTTGATTTGTTTGTTGGTTTGGTGGTTGGTTTGTTAGTTTGGTAGTTGGTTTGTTTGTTGGTTGGTTGGTTTGTTGGTTTTTTGGTTTATTGATTTGTTGGTTTGGTGGTTGGTTTGTTTGTTGGTTTGTTGGTTGGTTGGTTGGTTTGTTTGTTGGTTTGTTGGTTTGTTGGTTGGTTGGTTTGTTGGTTTGTTAATTTGTTTGGTGGTGAAGAGCAGAGCACTTTGTCCCACTGACACCTCTCCCTTCCCTGCTCCCCTCCCTGGCTGGCCCAGGCAGAGCTCCTGGCTCGGTGTGGTGACAGCCAGGTGATGCTGCAGTGCTGGCAGGGAAGGATTTTCCATTCCAGCTGCTCCTGCCATCTGGGGAAATCAAACGGGGGGGATTAGATCAGCTGGCCACATTAAAAAAACGTGAAACTTGTTTCAGCTTGAGTTGTCCAATAGATTCAGCGCGAGGTAGATCAGCCACTGCTTTTCCTCTGGAAAGGAAACAGTTTTTAATCTGTTATACAATGGGAATGCCCCATGGGGGCTGATAAGTCTTGTCATTTAATTATCCTTTAGGCTCCTGTGTGTTGGTTAAAAACCCTCTTCATTTGTTTCTTTGCTGTATTGTCCGTACCTATGCAGTGTGGCAGGGTGATAACTCCAAGGAAATACAGGTGGGGAGGAGAGGAAGGGGCTTGGCAGGGCTGGGGGTGCAGGGGGCTGCTCCTGCCTCGGCTTCTCCACCTGGGCAGTGGCAGGAGAGGATGCCAGGCTGGGTCAGCATCCCCAGACCTCCAGAGAACATTTTGGATACTGGCTCTGCATGTCTGGCCTCCTCTTGGAACCATGTGCAGTGCTCTGCCCAGAGAGGACAGGTTTCACCTTTGCACAGAAAACCCAAAAATGTGATCAGCAATGGCAGCTGTGGCTGAGCTGGGTGCGAGGATGTACCAGTGGCCAGGCTGGGTGCTCTGGGTGGGACTGGGAGAGCTGGAGCAGGGAAGAACCAGCACAGCTGAGACTCCCACACACTCCTGCCTGCCCAGGGCTGGCTGCCAGCAGCATCCTGGCAGCAGCTCCGGGGGGAGCAGGCAGGGAAGGAGAAAAGAGGAGCTGTTAGGGCTGGGATGCAGGATGCAGGATGCTGGGGAATGGCCTGTGCAGGTTTTACCCTCCATCCAGCCAGCCCTGGAGCTGTGTCCCCTGTGGCACTGGGGAGGGAGCAGGGGCGAGGCTGCAGCTCCAGCTCGGACCCGTCGGGGAGGGAAAGGCCTTGGCCCCGCTGCCTTTGCAGCGCTCGCTGTTTGGCTCAGACAAAGGCTGTTGCTCCATCCGTGGCATCTGTTAACAGACTACTGCTGTCATTAGCTGCAAGCAGGCATCTGCTGCTCCAGCCCAGCACGGAACAGATGCCAGTTTGGAGCAGTGGGGGCAGGGAAAGCCCGGAGCTCCAATATTTCACTTTTCTACCGACGGCCCTTCCCAGTTGGCAGCGGCTGCACCTCGACAGCCACAATGCTCAGACAGCTCTGCCCCCTCCCCGCGGATCCACATGGATCCAGCTCCACATGGATCCTGCAGATGCAAAGCCCTGGGAGCTGTGGGCTTGTGGTGCTCAGTGCTGGCACAGTCTGAAAAGCATGGAATCAGCAGCACCCTGTGCCAGGCTGGGACATGGAGCAGGTCTGGAGAGTGAGGATTGCTCCAGGGAGCAGTGCCCAGCCCCTCAGCCCCTCAGCTTTTAGGGGATCCTTCAATTTGAATGATAATAATAATAATGGTAATAATAATCATATTGATAATGCTGATGTAAAAAGAATGGCACAAAGGTTTATTTCACATTCAGGTTTTCCAAGTGTGCTCTGGGACAGGAGAGAGAAAAGGGGAGAAGTGTTTGTCCTGTGGGGTTTTCCCCCTAATGCCACACAAATGGGAAGATGAGGACCCTGTGCTGATGGTAATGAGACAATATCAATGTGATGTGTTGTTAGCACCGTACCAAATAGGCTTTTAATTTTCTGGGGAGGTGTGGTGCCTCTCTGCAGTGCCAGCATCAATCATCGTCAGCAGGGCCAGGTCCCGGCTCTCCCGGGGGCTTTTCATTGTAAAGGATTCCCTGTCCCTCTGCCTGGGGGCTGTTCTACCTCCGTGGCCGTGCCTCTCGCAGACTAATTGCTGATTTGTTCTTCTTATGATGATAGAACTCGTGTCACCACAAAACAGAACATTAGGATAAAGTCTTTAGAGTGGCTGTGCAGCTGGAAAACTCATTTACAAGCCCTTCTGGTAAAAAAAAAAAAAAAAAAAATTAAAAAAAATAGTGTAGGTAGCAAGGACATTGCTGGTGCCATTTGGGGTTGGGAATGAATATGGGTTTGGGCAGAAGCTGCTCAATACTCACTTGGAGTGGCCACTTCCCCACAAATCTCTGCTCCTTTTCTCCCAAATCTCTGCAAGTGACTTTTCCTTTGCTTTGCTCTGGCTCCTTGGAGAATTTCTCTCGCTGGGAGCAGAGGCTCTGCTCACACAGATGGGAAAATCCTTTCCTGCCTTGCAGTTCCTGATCCTGGCCCTGCTCTCCTTGCCCAGCACACTTCACGTGCACCAGAACATTTGTTCTGCTCCCAAAGGGACACCAAGGTGACTCAGTGTCATGGTGTTCAGAGAGAGTGGCCTTGTCTTGCTTGGCACCACTGAAAATCAGGTCCTGATGCCTTTGGAGCCCATTCCCCAAAGCTCTGCAGTGCATGAGGGCAGTCCATGGAGAAGGAGGGAGCTGGGCGCACTCAGGGAGTTTGGGATATGCCCATGGTGCAGTGATATTTAAAACATCACACCTGGGAGCTCCCAGGTTACACTGATGTCACCTCAGCTGCTGCTCCCCCAAAACTCAAAACATTTGGGGGTGATTTCCAAGCATGAGGTTCCTCAGGAGGGTTAAATCCTTAAATCCATTTTTCCTGCTGAGTGGTGCTGAGGTGGAAGGGATCACCCACCCTGCAGAGCCCCAGCTCTGCATCCCCACCACGGCTGGCCCTGGGGACAGAGCAGAATACGGGAAAAAATGTTTGTGTGAGAAGCTCCTTGGGGGGAAAAAGTATCGTGAAAAAAAAGAAGAAGGTGGCCAAGCAGTGGCTGCAGCCCCTTCCCCAGATGCAATCCCAGTGCTGTAATTTCTGGGGGAATTGGTTCATCTTGGGTGCAGATATATTTGTGTCAAGGTGCAGCTGCACAGATAGCCTGACTCTATGCATAGTAAGAGGCTTTCAGAGAGAGAGGTTATGCCCAGAGCAAGGCCTTATCAGAGCAAGCTGCCTGCCATTTATCTGCTTCCCTATCAAATATGAAAACAGGCCTCAATCTGCTGCTTCTATTTTCCTTGTGAAGGCTATGGGTGGAATAATAATTTAGGCCAGTTTTTTTGTTTCCAGCACCAACCTTCTGCCAAAATCTGCTGCTCCCAACTTCCCCAGGCTGGCACTGGCACATTCATGGCAATCCAAATCCTACAGGGAACGGGGTCTCTGCTCTCTTGGGGCTGTTATGTGCAGGGCTGGTGCAATATCTGCTGCTCAGCTGTGATAATTACTCATTATTTGCATTACAGTAACCCTGGAGGCTGTGGGGTGGCAGGGGATGGGTGCAGCCCTCACCCCATCCAATGTCCCCCATCCTGACCCTGCACAGCTTCACCAAGAGCTCCCCCAGCCCCAGGAGGGTTTGTCCTGCTCTGTCCCAGTGCAGGGCGTGGGGTGGCAGCTCTGGGGTGACAGTGGCAGGAGCAGCCCCTGCCTCCTGCCCGTCCTGCAGGGCCTCCCTGCTGCCACAATGGGGCTGAAAAGCCTCTGCTTACATTTTTAATTCCATATCTGTGTCTAACTGCTGATGCTAAACTCCGATCCCACAGCTTCTGAGGGCAATGCGATCCACATGTTAATATTTTAAGCCAGCCACTAATATTTTTATGTGGGAAATTGAGATTTTCTACGGTTGCTGGATGAGCAGGCCGTTTCTCCACGCTGGAGTAGGAAAACTGTAGCTGGGGAAAACATTATTATCCATATTTGTATTTCTCATGGCTGGGAGGGATGGCCATGCCCTGGCTGTCCCAGTGTCACTGGGATGGCATCAAAGTGGGGTTTTATTTATTTATGCTCTAAGAAAGTGGCCATTTCTCCTCAGAGCCATCTTTGAATGCTTTGTATTTTTAAATACCCAAGAGCAGAAAGCTATTTATAAAACTCAGGTTCCTTTTGACAGGCACAAACACAGAGGATGCTGTACAGGCCAGGGCTGCTACAAAGCTGGGGAAAAAATCAAAGTGGAAATCAGGAGAAGTCCAAAGATATTTATCCAAAATACATGGAGATATTTTCTTCTCAATCATGATTTTTCAGCTTTTAAAGAAACAAAAACTGTGGGTGTTCAGTCAACTGGGACTCACAGTGCTGGAGGAGCCAGGAGATGGAGCTGGCAATGACAAAACATTTTAGAATAAAAACTCATGGAAATTCTGCTGCCAAACACTGAAAGTGTTTTGGGCTTGGAGGAGGTTAGAGATGCAGGAGGACAAACACAGAGCAGTATTTCTGCAGCAGTTAGATGTGTATTTTGTGTCTGGGCCTGAGGAGCTGGAGATGCTGGGCCTGCTATGGATTACTGTGAGAGAAGCTGCCAGGCCTACATCATCGCTCCAGACAAGCCCATGATGCAAATTGGCAGCCAAAGCACTGAGCAGTCAATACAGATTAGGATGAAATCTCTGCTCCTGTCCAGGGCAGGGGCCCTGCATTGATCCCAGCCCAGGAACCTGAGCCTGGCCCAAAGAGGGGAGGGAGCAGAGCCTGGCCCAGCTGGGACAGGACCATCCCTCCCTTCCCCTCCCTCCTGGTCCTGGTCCCAGCAGCCCAGCATCCTCTCCCAGCCAGGCCAGCACTGCTGGGGACACTTTGGAGAAAGAGGAGCCTTAAAATGTACTTTAATTCAGGTTAAATTAATTCAGATTAAACTCACATCTCTACCTGTGCTGCCCAGGGCATCTCCCAGCTATGCCAGAGCTGGCACACTAATTAATTAATTTCTTTTCCTCTCTCAGCATTTCCAAGATGTCCCCACTCACTCCCTGCTCTGCCTTTTCCCCCAGTGATCACATCCATGGCGTTTTTGCCTTCACAGAATGGGGGAACAGGGCTTGTTCCTGCAGAACCCCAGGCTTGGAGAGGTTTGCAGGGTTTGTTTCACCTTCCTGAGGGACCAGCCCCATCCTGAGAAATGCCCATTCCAGGGGGTTCCATTCCCAGAAACTGATAGAATGCTTGAGAATAATGAGCACCTTGATAAAAATCAACGTTTGTGCCTCGTCATTTGTGCCAGAGAACGAAAAGTGATTTTTGTGGGGTCCCTCAGTTCCTGTGGGTGCTTTGCCTGGCTCTGGTTCCAGCTGCAGTTCAGCATTTTCATCTTCCCACCCTGCACTGGGTGCCACCAAAAATAAAATCGGAGTTTGGTGTTTGTGGGAGCACTGCTGGGATGTGGCACCAGTCCTGTTTGTTCAGCAGGCAGGGAAAGGGATTGGGTTTAGTGATTTCTGTGGGGGATGTGGGGTGTCCTGGCAGGCTGTGATAGCAGATTTCCTCCTGCTGCAGAATTACCCCAGAAATGCAAATATCTCTATCAGCCAGGATCCAGAGCAGCAAACCCCCAGCCCCGAGTGACCCCCAGCCCTCCTGCTCACAATCTCAACCTCTGGGGCTTTTTCTTCTCCAAATAATTTATTAGATAGAGGCTGCACGAAATAATCTGTCTTTGTTTTTTCCCATTTGCGTTCTCATGCAAATGAATTCCCACGAACTTTTAGTTTCTTTATTTCCCAATTATCATGCAAAACTCATCTCTCTGAACTGTATCTCCTCTTCTCCACTTTTTCCCGTCTCCCTGAGGAAATTCCCTCTGTTATGGCCAAGGGCAGAGCTGTTTGTGCATCATTCTCTCTGCAGTGGGGTCTGTGGGGTGGGGAGCTCTCAGCCCCTGCTCTCTGAAAAAACAGGGTTAAAACCTTTCCACAAATATCTACAGGGACAGGGAGTCCACAGGAACCAGGTCAGGTCCAGCCTAAAATCCAGATTAAGCTCCAGAACTGAGCTTGGTGAAATATCTGGGTTTAAACCAGCTGGTTTAAACCAGCCTAAAATCCAGATTAAGCTCCAGAGCTGATCTTGGTGAAATATCTGGGTTTAAACCAGCAGGGACTTGGGGCTCTGGCAGAGCTGGGTTTAATTTACAGCCTGAGGTCCTGGACACCCTGTGCTGTCCTTGCTCTTCCCCACTCAACATCAACCTGAAACTTGGTTTTCTCAGCCCAAAATTGCAGCCAGAGAGTCTCATCCCCTTTGTGGGGGTCTCTGTGTGTGCTGGAACTTGTGAGCATCATTGAAAGTTTGGGGGTGAAAATGGAAAATTCCAAATTCCTGTATCTTTCCTGGTTCACTAAAGCAATCCATATTATGGTGTTTTAGCTGGGTATTTTTCCACGAGGTATCCCTGTTGCTTGGGACTAGAAGCTCCTGCTTTCCATGGAACCACAGAATGGTTTGGGTTGGAAGGGACCCCAAAATTCCTCTCATTCCAGCCCTCCTGCTTGGCTCTGAGCAGGATTATTCCATGCTGGAGCAGCAGCCAGGCTGCCCTCCCTGCCCTTCCCCTGGCCAAGCCTCCCCCATTCCCCTCCTACTACCTGGATAGGCAGGAAAAGGTGGGAAAAGCTTCAAAAGCTTCCAAAATTTTGCATGTAGAGCTCAAGGCTGGGGAGCCCCCAGCAGCAGGGTGGCCTTTGTTCCCTCCTGGCCCCGCAGAGCCTCCCCTCTCCCCGCCAGCCTGTGAATTTTTATGCCTTTCTTTGCATTGACCAGAGTTTATCACATATCTCTGGTTGGGATCCTGCCTAGCTTAGCATAAGACAAAAATGGGGAAGGGGGGGGTGAAATCGGCTGAATAATAGGATGGATTTGTAGCAGCTGAGGATTTGCATTCAAATGTTCGCCAGCCTCCTCTGAGCTCGAGTTTTATCATGTCTTTACAGCCAACAGCTTGTTTATGAATAAAAAATGTGGCATGAAACCAGAGGAGTGAGTTGTCTTTGTTTTGTCAAGTGTGCTGGGACAAAATGCTCGCTCCTCACAAGTCTTCACTCCATACAAGCCTGGTGGGTCGGGGGCAGCTGGCCACGGGCTGCTACCTGCGTTGCCATGGCCGGGGGCAGCCGGGCACCTCCATATGCATGAGCCCGAGTGGGGCTCACAGCAGCCCCTGCTTTGACAGGCAGCCACTTTATTAACTCATTAAGCTCATCTTGTTCCTTTAAAGGCGCTGTAATTACAAATAAAGCTGTCACACTTTGTTTGCAGTTATATAATTTAGCTAAGTGCCGCTGCGACCTGGGCTGAGGAGGGGAGGGAGGGGAGAGCCGGGGCTGCTGCAGGGGAGAGGTTTGGGGGTGGCCTTGCTGGGGCTTTGGCAGGTCTGATCGGGGTGTGGGTGACAAGAAGGGAGCAGTGGCACCTTCAGTTATGGTGTGTGGGCACAGGGAGCAGCCACCCCTCTATCCCTCCTTCCATG
>VRYO01002784.1:1423106-1435438 GCA_009812075.1 Sialia sialis | reverse complement strand
AAAAAAAAAGAAAAGAAAAAAAATTGTTGTTTTTATTTTTTTTTCCTTGATACCTGGGAAACCGCTGCCCCACTCAGAACTAACCAAAGACAATGGTTCACTGTGCAGGCTGCAAAAGGCCGATCTTGGACCGGTTTTTGTTGAATGTACTGGACAGGGCTTGGCATGTGAAGTGTGTTCAGTGCTGTGAATGTAAATGCAATTTGACAGAGAAATGCTTTTCGCGAGAAGGCAAGCTTTACTGCAAAAACGACTTCTTTCGGTGAGTACCGGCCTCCGCCCGCCCCGCCGCTCCTCTCCATTCCTTCCTCCCCTCCATTTTCTCTTCTTTATTTTTGTTGTTTTCCGCGCTGGCAGCGGGACCCACGAGCGCCTCTTCCCTGCCCGTGCCACCGAACATCTCAAAGCCCGCGGTGGTCCCGGGTGTCGGGCCCGGGCCCGTCGGTGCCGCCGCTCTCCGCGTCCCCGAAGTTCTCTCCAAACTACGGCCCGGGGCGGGGAGCGCGGGCAGCGCCCGGGCCCGGTGCAGCGGAGCGGGGCTGGTCCTGCCGGGGCTCTGGGGCCGTGAGAGCGCGGCTGGCCCTGCCAGAGCCCGGTGCCGTTCCCGGTGCTGCCCGGGCCGGAGCCCGGTGCCGTTCCCGGTGCCGTTCCCGGTGCCGTTCCCGGTGCTGCCCGGCGGGGCAGGCCCCGTGCGGGAGCTCCGCGGGCCCGGCGCATCCCGTCCACCGGAGCCAGGCCGAGCGAGGGCAGCGATCCTGCGCCGGTGGATGGATGGATGGATGGATGGATGGATGGATGGATGGATGGATGGATGGATGGATGGATGGAGAGGGAAGCGGGGATCGACGCTCGCTCGCCGCCGCTCTCCCCGCATCAATGCCGGGCTCGGGGCCGGTGCCGCTGCCCCCGCCGGGCCTCGCTGCCGCACACGGGCGATGAGGACGAGCACCGGCTCGGGATCCCCGGCACGCACCGGCACAGACCCGGCCCCGAGCCCCGCCGCCGCTTCTCCCCGGGCACGGGGACCCGCACTGCTCCGAGCGCCGCCGCTTCTCGCCGGGAATGGGCCCGGCCCTGCTCCGGTCCCGCTTCCCAGAGCTCCGCTGGGCTCGGGAGGCCTCCGGCCCCGGTCCGGTCCCCCCGGCCTTGCCCGCACCGGCGGCTCCTCTGGCCGGTAGCGACACACGGAAAGCGCAGAATTCCTGCTTGGAGCGTCCCTAACGCGGGTGTCGGGGCGCGGGGACGCCCGGGCAACGCATCCCCGGCGCTCAGCCATCCCCAGCACAGCCCCGCTGCCCAGGCCGGCCGCGATTTTTATTTTTAAAAGCTATAACATCGCGAAGAGAGAGCGCTCCGCAGGGATGCCGTGTGTATTTAATCCCGTTTGGCATGGGCGAGCAGGGGTGCGGAGGCCGCGCTCGGCGGGCGCTGCTGACGCTGCCCGGCTCTCTCCGCAGGTGTTTCGGGACCAAGTGCGCGGGCTGTGCCCAGGGCATCTCCCCCAGCGACCTGGTCCGCAGGGCGCGGAGCAAAGTGTTCCACTTGAACTGTTTTACGTGTATGATGTGCAACAAGCAACTCTCCACCGGCGAGGAGCTCTACATCATAGACGAGAACAAGTTTGTCTGCAAAGAAGATTACCTAAATAACAGCAATACTGCCAAAGAAAACAGCCTGCATTCAGGTGAGGGAGCGCGGGGCCGTGAGCCCGGGGATCGGCTCCTCCGGATGAGATGCTCCTCTCCATCCTCCCCCTTTATTCTCTTCTTTCTCCTTCTTCCTTCTCCTCTCCCTCCTTTCTCCCTTCTCCTCTCCTTCATCATCTTTCTCCTCTCTCTTCTCCCTTCACTCTCCCATCCCCATCTTTTCCTCTCCTTGTCTCCCTATTTTTTTTCCTCCCTTTTTTCCTCTCCCTCATTTTTCCTCTCCCCGCTCGCAGCGCGGCCCGTCCCTGCGGTCGGCATTTCCCGCCCGGCTGAGCGTGACCCGAGTTTGTTCTCCCGCAGCCACCACCGGCAGTGACCCCAGCCTGTCCCCCGACTCTCAAGACCCCTCCCAGGACGACGCCAAGGACTCGGAAAGCGCCAACGTGTCCGACAAGGAGACGGGGAGCAACGAGAACGACGACCAGAACCTGGGGGCCAAGCGGCGGGGCCCCCGCACCACCATCAAAGCCAAACAGCTAGAGACTCTGAAAGCCGCCTTCGCGGCCACCCCAAAACCCACCCGGCACATCAGGGAGCAGCTGGCGCAGGAGACAGGCCTCAACATGCGGGTCATCCAGGTACGGCCGCCTGCGGGCACCGGGCACGGCTCCGGGGGCTGCGGGGGCGAGCAGAGGCCGGTGCCGGGCACGCTCCGCACTGCGGGGCCCGACTGAGAATTCCTGCGATTGGGAATCGTTATCGCCGAGGTGTCCCGGTGCATCCCGGTGCTCCCCGGTGCATCCCGGAGCTCCCCGGTTCCCCAGCCGCTGCCGGTCGGTGGGGACGGAGCCGCGGGTTTACTCGCCAAAGTCCTAAAGAAGCTGCAAACAGTGTGGAGATTAATAACCAGAAATGCGAGGGGTTAATGGGTAAATAAGAATGACAACGCGCTGGAATTATTAAAAGGTTTATAAACCCGCAGCGCTGGGGTAATGGGGGGTTAAAGGACCATTAAAGACGAGGTTAGATTGGAGAGGCTCAGTGTGAGGGTAATTAGCAGCAATCTTGTCAGGGTAATAAGAAATAACTCAATCATTCTTGACCCGCAGTCGGTGGGGAGCGGGGCCGCCGTCACGCGTGGGTTCGGCCGGGAGAGACCGGGCGAAGGGAAAAGCGCAGCGTCTGGGATGGGGATGGAGCCGGGGATGCAGGGGAAGGGCAGAGGCCCCGCGGCTCCGGTGACCGGCGCCTGTCCCTCCGCCCCGGCAGGTTTGGTTCCAGAACCGGCGCTCCAAGGAGCGGCGGATGAAGCAGCTGAGCGCGCTGGGCGCTCGGAGACACGCGTTCTTCCGCAGCCCGCGCAGGATGCGGCCGCTCGTGGACCGGCTGGAGCCGGGCGAGCTCATCCCCAACGGGCCCTTCTCCTTCTACGGAGGTGGGTACCGCTGCCCCCGCTTCTCTCCATGCCGGGCTCCCTGCTCAGCCCCGGGGCTGTCCCGCCCGCTTCCCCGCCGCGCATCGCGGGACTCCCCGCGCCCGGGGGATCCCGGTGTTCCCCCGATGTTCTCCCGGTGTTCCCCCGATGTTCTCCCCTCGTTCTCTCGGTGTTCTCCCCTCGTTCTCTCGGTGTTTTCCCGCTGTCGTGTCGCTGTCCCCGCTGCTCTGCTCTGTGTCGCAGCCCGGTCCCACGTTTCCCCTGGGGTCCCTGAACCCCTCGAGCCTTGCCGCCCCTGCTGGGTCCCTGCCCGCCTGTTACCTTCCCTCTGTTCTCTCTTTGTCCGCCAGATTATCAGAGCGAGTATTACGGCCCTGGAAGCAATTACGATTTCTTCCCGCAAGGACCGCCCTCGTCGCAAGCGCAGACGCCGGTGGATCTCCCGTTCGTGCCCTCCTCGGGGCCGTCAGGGACCCCGCTGGGGGCCATGGAGCACCCCCTGCCCGGACATCACCCCTCGAGTGAGGCGCAGCGCTTCACCGACATCATGTCGCACCCGCCGGGAGACTCGCCCAGCCCCGAACCCAACCTGCCCGGCTCCTTGCACTCCATGTCCGCGGAAGTTTTTGGCCCCAGCCCCCCATTTTCGTCCATATCCGTCAACGGTGGTGCTAACTACGGCAATCACTTGTCCCACCCTCCAGAGATGAACGAAGCGGCTGTGTGGTAGCTTTAAAACAAACTGGGTCTAAGTAAGTGATGATCATCTAGTCTGCTTATTGTTATGGTGTACAGAAATGAATTCATATAACATCTCTCCCGCCCTAAGACAATTGTACCTTGGGAACGAACTGAATCCAATCGCTCCAAGGGAAGCTTTGCTCTAGACCGGGACAATCTCCATGTTATGGTTGTATCAAACAAGCGAGGGGACTTTTTTTGTACCATTGACAAAGAAACTGGGGAAGCTGTACAGTAAAAGTGCTGCCATTCCGTAGGATGGCCTGAGTTTGATTACCCTGTTGGATGTCATCCTAAGAGCCACAATCTTTAGAAACTTCTCGTTTAAAAAAAAATTTAAAAATAAAAAAATAATTGAATGAAGGAGAGGTCAAAGAAAAAGGGGAAAAAAAGCTTCAAGAACTCTCGATAGCGTTCCTGGTTAAGGATGGTTCTGGCATTATGAATCTGTTTGTTCATTTTTGTCTCTCAGAAAGTTCGACAACAAGAAACTCTTTTTAGCTTCAGCCATTTCAGCCTGCTGACGATCAGGTGGGACAACTTTTCATTTTTCCTTTCTTTTCTTCTTTTCTGTTTTATTTTGGTTGTTTTGGTTTGTTTTGGGTTTTTTTTGGTTTGTTTTTTTTTTTACCTTTCCAAAAATAGCAAATACTAAATGTTAAGCCCTCAGCACCAACTCTTCTACCTTCACAAAGCTACACGTACAAAACCTCCTCATCATAGCAAAGGTCACCGCCCAGACCTCTAACGAAAATGACTTGAAAATACAAACAAACAAACAAAAAGTATTCTACCTTCACAGAGAGAGAAAAGCTAAACAAAAAGACTCTATTGAACTAAAAACAGTCAACTGTTTACGTCTAATGTTAAATTCAGGAGCTCAATGTTTTACTAATAAATCCTGTTTTAGAAAAACCTCTTGTTCAAAAGCAAAAGATTTTGAGCAGCCAACCAAAATAGTTCATTTTCTTTTCTGTAGATGTTCTAACAGATTGCAGGGCTTGTGGTTCACTGTGCTAGTTTGTAAAAGGTGTTGTTTACAGAAGGCAAAGAAAATAAAAAACCCACAAAACCCAGACAGTTGCCAAATAAAGTAAATATATAGCACAAATACTGTAAGGTGCTTTGCACCAGCAACCCGAGAAGGTGTTTAAAAAGTGTTACAAGGTTAAAAAGAAAAAAAAAAAAAAGACAAACAAACATCTTTGATAATTTTTAGTCCTGTTGAACATTCATGGAATTGTTAATATGACTTATATAGACCCACACAGGTTTTATTTTTGTGTCTTTAAAATAAAAGTCAAAAATATTTAAATTTTATGGTCAAATATGCAGTCAACAGCTGCTACTTTTTTCTTTATATATTAAATTTCTCATATGTCTTTTATTGTTCTAATGAACCTAAGCTTGTGTGACCTCCAGTGCATATTAGACCATTCACTGTATGAAAGAAAACATGTTGGATAAAATTTGTGCGTTTTTAATAAAATTAGAAAATCTGATGTTTAGATAGCTTGTGTTTCATTTGATGTTTTAACCAGTTTTTGGCAGTTGATTCTCTGAGTAAAATGCTCCCCTCTCTGCTGATCCTGGGCAGCTCTTTGGTGCCGATGCTGACACGGCCAGAGGCAGCTCCAGCCTTTCCTTCCCTCTCCAGGCTCAGCTGTTGAAGTCCAAACACCCTGTCCCACTGCATTTTAAATTTTAAAATTCAGAAATAATCCAATTATTCAACATCATCAGTTATTCGTGCTCTGTGCTAAGAGGGAACGTTCGAAATGCTGATTTTATGCATAAACAAAAACGTGCTGTAAATGTGAAATGCTTGTAAAGATTTGGTTTGCAATTGATCCAGTTTTAGTTAATTCTCTAAAGATAATTTTTTTTTTTTGGTCCTAATTGTATAGTTTGGACACAGCATAACCTCCATGTTCTGGAAGTAATTTTAATCCTTTTTTCTCCGAGGCAGAGTCAGTGCTTTGGCGGCGTTTGCTCGTTCTGAAGTTCTCTGAAGGGCACTGGGGGAGAATATTTTGCTCTGCCCTCGATACAGAAACGAAACCAAAAAATCCTGGAGCCTCGCAGAATTCCCCATCTCCCGTGTTAACTCTCACGGTGGCAGATTCCTGAATATTCAGTTCTTGAAAAGTAGAGGTGCCGCTGGTGCCAGGGGAGCTGCAGCTGTGCTGGGGACAGGTCGGGCTGGGCTCTGCAGTGTCTGCTTTGGAAGTTTCACCTCCATGGAGAGGGATGAGCTGGGATTGCTTCTCCTCCTCTCCTCTCCTCTCCTCTCCTCTCCTCTCCTCTCCTCTCCTCTCGCTGCTTCTCTTTGGCTCCACAGAATTCTGTGCTGATCCCAGACTCCCCGTTCCCAGCGATTCCCTTCTTCCTCTCTTTGGACTGGGGGTGGGAAAAGAACCAACTCCAAAGGCTCGTGAGTTTCTAGTTTGTGATTTCCAGTGGTGATTTTTGGCTTTTTGTTCACTACCTAGTTCCTATGCCCAGTAGAGGGGCCACCTAGATGAAGCAATAGTTCACTTTAAACACAAAATGTCTTATATAATAACAATATCAAGATAAAAAATTATCTGCAAGGGACCTGTTAGTGTTTCTTAAAAAATAATTCATGCTTTATTAAATACAGGGGAGAATTCTTAAACTCGTGGACTCCATGTCTAACTCATTTGTTTGTCTTTTGTGCGATTGCCATGTTTTGTTGCTCTGGTTTGCATTTACATAAGTGGAGGAATGGGTGTTTTATTTATTCCAAACTTCTACTTATCTGGGAAAGATAAATACTGCTGTTTGTGCTGCTGGGCTGGGCTGCTGCTTTATTGTTGAATCAATGATTTTAAATGAGGATTTCACCAAATATGTTTGTTTTGCAGGAAATTTTGAGGGCTTGCTTTCTCTCTCTCTTTCTTTCGTTCCTTGTACAGTTTATTCTGTGTTCATTCAGGCAGCAGCACAGCTCGGTTTAGGGTGTTAGGCTCGGTTTAGGTCAGTTTAGGTTGTACAAAGGAGAATTTGTCTTTTTGTGCCGCTCCCTTCGCCTCCTTGGGGCTGTGCTGGGTTTGGGGGAGCCCAGGAGCCGTTCCCATGGCCGAGGCCGAGCCCAGCCCCGTGGAGATTGGAATTCTGCGCTCCTCAGAGCGAGCTCCTGCGTCTGCAGCCCCTAATCCTGCAACAATTGCACAGTCACAACTGCTTTTGAAGGCATTGTCACGTTGGCTTCTTGTAAGTCCTTGTTTACAAGAGCATTTCCATTGACTCCAGCAGCGTTCCCGGGGAGGGATGGAGGGAGGCAAGGAGGGAGGGATGGCTTTGGGATGGAGGGATGGAGAAAGGGATGGATTTAGGGATGGAGGCATGGATGGAAGGAGGGATGGATGGAAGGATGGATGGATGAATGATGGATGGATGGACAGATGGAAGGATGGCTGTATGGATGATGGATAGATGGATGGATGGATGGATGGATGGATGTATTTAGGGATGGCAGTGGGAGAAGGGCTGGAGGGATCTCGGATCCTGCGCTGCCTCTGCCGTCAGTTCCCGGCTCTGTGTCCCTGCACGGCCTCTCCCTGAGCCTGTGGGGCAGTAACTCCTCTCTCTTGGTCTCTCCTGCCTCTCCTGCTGCCGTTCCCGTGACCCTGGGGCTGTGTCCCCACCCAGGGGAGCTGGGGGAGGCTGTCCCTGCCCCCTGGCTGCTCACCCAGCTGGGTTTGGCCGAAGATCTGAGACAGCCCCGTGTCAGACCTGTGCAGTGCCCAGGAAAAGGTTCCAGGCACAAACTGTGAGTACTGCCTGTGGGGAGCTGCTCTGGGGGAAGGGGATTTTTGCAGCTTGATCAAAATCTGTAAAACGCTGTGAGTTTCCAGCAGCCAAACCTCTGCTTTTGGCCCAAATGTCCCACACTGCCCCCACCAAGGCTCTTCCTTCCCAGGCCCTGCTGGGATCTGTTATTCGGGGATGGAAAGGGATTTGGGAAGATCTGTGTCCCAGGAGTGAGGATGTGCTTAAATGATGATTTGTAGACAGTTGATTTGTAATATTTGACTGCCCGTACCCAGGTGCTGAGCAATGGATAAAGGGTACAAATTGATAAATAAATATCATTTCAAAATATCAGTGGTGATACTATTGCCACATGGGAAGTGGCAGATATTTCAGTGTCCTCTCAGGAATAGTCTGGCTTTTTATCTCAAATGACTGTGTTGTCTTTAAGCTTTGCATGTTCTTTCAATATGAAATTGAAGCATTTGCAATGTCCATTCCTGTTCCTACCCCTAATAGATAAATTCCTGTCTACTAAGTTTAAACAATTGATACAAATCCTTCTATGCTGCTGAGCTGGGAACAAGGAATTGTGATGCTGGAACAGGTTTTGGAAGGTCCTTTCTTTGTCTCTGCTGTGGCACTGGCTCAGCATTCCTCAGGCCAACAAAACACTCATGAAGATATAAATGAAATTAGTGGGCCCATTAAAATATATTTTGATGCTAAATCTGGGATTTGTTTATTTGTTGATTGGTGGTTTAGCTGCAGAGTGTGGGCTGGGAAGCGGAGTTTGGTGTGGCTGCAGAGTTGTGCACTCTTTAAATGCAGAACTGTAGTGCAGGAATTGGAGAGGAAATGTGGCCTCATGGTGAGGTGGCCTCCAAATTTCTAACCCCTGTCCCTGGGGTTGCTGGAACCACGGTTGGGTGTCCTGGGGGTGCTCTCAGGGTGTCCCTGCAGGGCTGATCCCGTTGGCATCACGTTGTTCCTGCTGGCATGCCGTGGTTTGGTGTGGGAGCATCCCTCGGTGCCACTGCTGGGACAAGGGGGTGGCTGGGCTCTCCTCCAGGATGTCACCAAGCTCAGGGACAGCTCTGCCACGCTACCATTTGGGCACAGCTCAGTTTGGAAATTGTAAGAGCTGGGGAGGATTTTGCTGCTTGTTTTCACTCCGAGCTCCTCCTGAGGGATGTGTCCCTGCTCACAGGCTGCTGGGGTGGCTGGGGAGGAAATCCTCAGCTCTGCTCCCCAGGAGCCCTGGACAGTGAGAGCTGTGACACAGCACAGGCTGGAAAATCCCCCAGCCCCGGAGTGAGAGAAATTCCCAGGGGCTGTGGGGAATTTCTGGGAGAGGCTCTCACACTTCCCTCGTGCCTGTCTGTGCACGGGACAGCACACGTGTGCTTTGCTTGACAATCAGATATTTTGCTCCTTCCAAAACCAGTTTTTGTCTAGTTTTTAAATTGCCTTTGGGTGGCCTTTAAAATTCGTATCTGCTGGAAGCATCTTTGGGCTGTGCATCTCTTCAGACACACTCTGTTCCTTCTATTTTTCAATGTAGGAACCATTAGGGGTTGATAAAATCTTTAAAACAATTGTGTTTTTTGAATGAGGGATGGGTTATGAATAGCAGAAGTACTCAAGTAAATAAAAGCACAGAAGAAAAATACTTATAAATATTTATAAGGAGAGTTTTTTATGTACACAATCTAAATTTTATGTAATTTGTTTTAGTGGATGGGGTTTGCTTGTGTTCTTTTCTTCTTCTCCCCATTTTTTTATTTCTTTTTTCTCTCCTTTTCATGGCTAAATTGTGTTGCTGGTTTAAAAAGGAAATTTTAACAGAGCTAGCATGACTGAAATGATAAAGGTCAGTTTGGAAAAGGACATTTGCTCGCCCAAGCGTTGGCAAGACCATCCCCAGCTCGTGGCTATTTTTGGCCAGCACGAGGCCCTGTGTATATGGGTCAAATTTTACTGTTGATGAAGTAACTCAATTAAATTCAGCAGAGGTGACTGCAGGGTGGGTGATTCCCGAGTTTCTGGCTGGGAATGCCGTGGGGATGGGTCCTGCAGCTCGGTGGGGTCCAGGCTGAGCTGGGATCCCCGAGAGGCTCCGCGTTTCCATCCCAGCCCATGCCTGTGACCTGCTGAAGGAATCTAAAAGATGGATTTATATTAACAGCTGTCAATACACAGCCACAGGAGGATGGCCCAGCCCTTCCCTGCCAGAGCTTCCTTCTCATCCCACAATTTCCCAAAAGCTGAGGAGCTCCACGGATACAGACTGAGCGGGAGAAATCAGAGCCCTTCTTCCAGCCCAGTAAGTTCCCTTGTTTATCTCTCTGTGCTCAGGGTGTTATTCCCATCTTAGCGAACAGGCATGTGAATGAAACAGTAAAAGTAAGAGGGAAAATGGCAAAGAAATGATGTCAGTGAGGTTGGTGGAGTTTCTGAACAGGCCAAGGGTTTCTCTGAGCTGACCGTGAGGCATAGAAATCATTTCATGAGCATCTGAAATGAAAATGTGTCGATAGAGTTTTTGTGGAAATATTCCCCTGCTCGTTTCCGAGTCCCAGGCACGGCAGAGTGGTTGGAGGGCATGTGAACCAGAAATTAAAACCCAGCCCCGGAGTCTGATTTAATTACCTTGCTAAGTGAAAGGCAGAGGACAGAGAATAAACAGCGGTGAAGGCGACTCTGCGGGTGAAACATTTTACCAATCCCCGACTTCCAGAGGCTGCACTTGCTGTTTGATGTGGCTTTGTACTGCCTGCATCTCCTCCGGAGAAATGGTGAATTAACAGGTGCTGTGGCTGCAGAGCAGGGCTGGCTGACCCGGCGGTGTGGGGTGCCCCAGAGCCCAGCAGAGTTTTTGTTCTGCACGGCTCTGGGTGATGGATGTGGCACAGAGAGGAGCGGCTCTGCCAGGACCCCCGGTGCAGGATGTGGGTGTGAATGCATTGCTGCCTTTGGGATTTATTTGGAGCAATTGTCCCATTAGTCTCAGTGGGTGAAATCCCGATCTCGGTGGCCTGAGGATCAACAACGCTGGGACTTGAAGGAGTTCATTTTTTACTCCAAAGGACTAATGCAACTCAGTTGTATTTTTTATTAATTCTACCGAGTCTGTTTTATTTAACCATCACTAAAAGCCTCTCTCCCTTCATTAACAGGGCAATTCATTATTTGTGAGGGTAGAGAATGTCCCTTTTTCACTCCTAGAATGCACAGGTTTGAAAATGAGATTATGCAGGGGAGTCTTGGCAGCAGTTCTTTGGTTGTGTGAGAGGTGAGTTACTCGGAAGTAACTGCGAAGGTAAACACTTGTACCTGATACTTCATTTGTTTCTCCAGGCTCCTCCCTTTTGTTTATGGTGGCTCCTCCGAACAAAATACCGACAAACTCAAAGGGAAAAAAAAAAAAAAGGAAAATCTAGAAGCAAAGCCAGGGAAGATACACTATGCATGTCTCCTGGTTTATAAGTTTCCTGTATTTTCAAGCCATGTCTTAGCAAATAAATAAAGAAATTTTAAAAAAATGAGTGTTTAATTTCTCATTGCTGGAGCAGGGGCAATCCCCCATCATCGATTATGCAGAGCATTAGAGCCATCCATCCTGCCATGATAAAATAAATACAAACTACAAAACCGAGGTGGATTTTATACTGTTGACTATTTGAAGGTTTTGCGGGAGGTTTGCCGTGACAATGTTCAGTAAATACTGTTTTTTACATAAATCGAGCCGTGTGATGTCACCAAGGTCCCCAAAGCCAGCCGGGCTGGCAGGGAGGGTCACAGCGGGGTGGGAAGGGCAGGGCGATGTTTGGGTTTTTCCAGCCGGTGCCTGGCAGGTTTCTCCCGGCTGGAGGCGATGGGAATTCCTGATATTCCTCTGCCCTCTGTAGGAGAAGCGCCCGCATGAGCCGTGCTGCGGGATGGATGCGGCTGCAGCCCGGCGCCCTCCTCCCGGCACAAATCACCTCCTGCTGCTTTTGTGACCTTCCAAGGACCTCGGGGACACGGGGACAAGACGGGGATGAGGGAAATCCCAGCGCTGAGGTGGAAATCCCGAATGTGGAGCCCCAGCTCAGTGCAGGGTCTGAGCTCAGACCTGCGTCTGCAACTGGGATTGGAAATGCTGGAACCAAATCCGTGCCACACCCCACTGCTGTCCCCCAGTTCCAGGCAATTCCTCGAGTTTTGGGGCCACTTTAGGAGCACAGAGAGAGGCTGGGAGAGGCTCAGAGGGCAAAGCCAGAGAAGCTGTCCCTGCTAATGCTCTGCAGGTCACAGCTTGGCTGCTGCTCCTCGGACAGAGCTTGACCCCAGGAGCGAAAATCCCTCAATTCCCTCTGGCTGGTCTAATTTAGGCATAACTCAGGTGTAGTACTGGTGTAACTCTGGTGTAACTTTGGTGTAACTCAGGTGTAAGGATATATCTGTGTGCAAGGCCTGACCTGAGGTCCCAGCTTTGGGAGCTCACCGCTGTGAGAGGGACTCCAGCAGAGGAATATTTCACATAGATGGGAAAAGAATTAATTCAGTTCTGCACAGCTGGAGAGGCTGAAAAAGCTCGGCGTTGATTTAAAGCGATAGTTGTCATGTTGTGCATTATTAATGGGACTTTGCTGCCCTTATCCCGCGCCGTGAGACCCCAGTTCCCACAAATAACGGGAATGCCCCGGTACACACGGGCTGAGGCAGCGGCAGGGGCCCGGGCGGTCCCG
>VRYO01002784.1:1382317-1422106 GCA_009812075.1 Sialia sialis | reverse complement strand
GGCACCCCTGCCATGGCAGGGACATCTCCTGCTGTCCCAGGCTGCTCGCAGCCTCATCCAGCCTGGCCTTGGACCCTGCCAGGATCCAGGGGCAGCCACAGCTGCTCGGGGAGAGCTTCATCCTGTGGTGGTGCCAGGACTGAGCATCCCAGAGATCACTGCAAGGATTTACCTCTGCCCCATCTTGTTGCCCAGCGTTTTGCTGGCTGGAATGAATTACTTAGAGCACATTTTGCTGCTTTGGTTATGAGCAGGAGACTTTTTTGCCCTCTTCTGCCTCTAACAAACAGTCCAAGCGAGGCAATAACATTTCCAGACACACTTTAGGAGCGCTCAGTGATGATTTGAGTCGCTCGACTGCCCCAACAGAGCGAACCCTGTAATTTGGCACAGGGTGCCTTGCACATGAATGAAGGCGGGGAGGGAGGATGGTGGGATGTGTTCTCTGGGCTGGACTGCTCTGCTCTGTGTCCTGGAGAAGATGGGGGAGAAGAAGGGCAATAGCCACAGTGAATTTTTGTGTTTGTGTGTCTTGTATATGTAGCAAGAGGCCAAAGTGCATCTGAATTGGAGTTTTCCTCTCTCAGTCTGTGAGCATGAAGCGAGTGAAGGCACTGCAGCTTTGCAGAGTCCTCCAGACGAGGGGCTGAACTTCTGCATCCTTGGGAGGGCTTGGATAGGCTTAGTTCATGTTCTGCTTCATGCAGGAAATTATTTGTGTGCCTTTTCTTCTTTTCAAAGTTCCTGTTCCCCTGTTGTTATGGAGCATGAGGAGTTTCCCAGGGCTCCTTCCAGCCTGGAATTGGGTTGAGTTTCAGACACCCCTTCTCTTTTTTTTCCTCCCACAGCTACAGTTGCTAAAGTGATTGACAGGTTTGAGGATGAAACCACGGATGACATTTTGCCTGTTGGCAATATCAGGAAAAGAGCTGCAGCCTCTCTCATGGAAGCTGATAAGAGGTACAGTGGAAAAGCCACATCTCGGAAAGCTTTGCAGCAAGAGCTCTGGGGAGATGCTCTGTCTGAAGAAGGATCTGGTAAGAAATCTCTTTTTTTTTTTTTCCCTTTTTTGCTGGCAAACCATGATGTCAACACAGGACTGAGCAACCTCAGGACCCTGTTACAGGGCAAGGAGCAGCTGCAATTGAGTTGGACATCAAATAGCCCAAACTGAGCCGTTGCTGATGACTTGTTCTGCTAAGTAAATCACTTTTTTCTCTTGTTTATTAGCTGAAGATGCACTAGATGACTGGTACAGTGCCACTGAAGGCTCAGAAGAGGAGGACAGTGCTGGCTCTAAGGCCAGGGAGAAGGCCAGCAGTGCTAGCAGTGAGCAGGAGGAGGACTTGGAGGATGATGAAGAGGAGGAGCTGCCTGTCCAGGCCAAGGCACCAAAGTTCAGCTTCCAGAATATCACAGACTTGGAGAAGTTTACAGAGGGGATGGATGATGCAGGGAGCAGTGAAGGGGAGGATGAAGATGAGGATGAGGATGATGCTGACATGGAAGAAGGAGGCGAGGAAGAGGAGGAAGAATTTGGGAGTGAGAACCATGATGCTGGAAAAGAAACCAAAGACAGTGAAGATGATGGGGGAGTGCTGACCTTCTCCAGAGGACAGGAGTCTGAAGAGGTGGAGAAGGGCAAAGCTGTGAGGAACCAGCTAGGTTTGTGCATGTTTGCTGTGTGTTTGCTGGCAGTGTAACAGCAGCCATGCTGGGAAGGTGCTGTCAGCACCCTGCCTGTGCATGCTGCAGCAGCCCTGAGTGTGTGCAGATGTTGTGCCACATCTGGTGTCACTGCTGCTGGAACAGCTCATGATTAGAAATGTGTTTATCCATCAGCTGAACTGAACCAGTGCTGAGTGTCCTGGGTTTGGGAACTTCTGGGCTGCTCCTGCTGTGACCACTTTGTTTCATTCCTAAATGTGACTCCCAAAATGCCATTTCATCCAGTCTGAGCTGTTATACTATCAAACCTCTGTGTGCAGGCTGTGCTTTGAAACAGTAAAGCACAGGGGTGTTTGTTCTGTGGTCACAGAGCTGCAGCTGGGGTTTGCTTTGTCCAGAGACAACATTTTGTGCTGGTCAGTGCATGCAGGACTGCCCTGAGCAGGGGTGAAGCAGCCCAGAGGAGAGGGCCTGAGCTGTCAGGTGCTTCAGGAGGAGCAAGTGCTTTGTCCTGCTGACTGATGCTTCTCTTTCCTTTTCATGTGAAGCCCTGTGGGATCTGCTGATGGAAGGGAGGATCAAGATGCAGAAGGTACTCATGACTGCCAACAGGCTGCCCCAGCCAGACACCTACCCCAGGTTCAGGAAGGAGGGAGGACAGGACTTTGACAACTCTGTGGAGAACTGTAAGAGCCTTTTAACCTTTCTCCTTTGCTCAGACTCTTATAAAAATTACTTCTTGCTGTTCAGTGCAGAGCTGGGATGCTTTTGTGCTTGTACCAGTTTTGTGCTGGGCCAAAGCAGGATAATGCAGCTCTGTGCAGATGAATCCCAGCATGGAGCTGCTTCATCTCTTTGTTCCTGACATCCCTGCTCATGGTGAGCTCTGCAGTAGATTCTCCAATATGAAACGTGCAGGCTGCAGTTGGTGAGTGCACAGTACTGGGTTTCAGTGTGCTGTGGGTCTGTTTAGTTTTGATATTTGGACACCTTTTTTCTGGCCTGGAGGTGAATGCAGGGGGAGGGAGAGGTCTGGATCATCAGACATGGCCCTGAATCTTGCAGCAAGTTCTGGCTGTGATCCTCTGCCTCACCCATGCCCAGGACCTGCAGTTACAGGTGAGCTGCTTCTGCTTTAGAGTTGGCTCTGCTGCTTTAAATGAAGTGATTAAGGACAAAAAGGCAAAGTCCCACCAAAGCTGTGCTGACCTTTCAGTGGAACACAGGTTATTAATGTCCTTAATGAGATGCATTGCAAACTGCCCCAGCTCCATGTTTCATTACAGGTCTAAGATGCAGTATCATTAAAGACCTTTAACAGAAACAATGCTTGACATTTTGGTATTTCCCATAAGCAAAATACACCCAAGAACATGGAGTGCTGCAGAGGCTGATCCCTCAGCTGTGCAGAGCTCTGAGGGAGACTCCTCTGCTCAGAACTGCTCAATGCTCCCCTCCTCACCTTTTCCCCATCATCTGCCAGGGGAGCTGTGGGGTTCTCTCTGTTCCTCAGAGCCTGGCTTTGTGTTCTGTGCTCATCTGTGAAGGCAGAACATCAAGCTGGAGTGACCTGGGCAGGGTTAGCAGAGGAGATCTCAGGCTGGCAGAGTGGAAATCCTGAATTTAGGAACATTCTGCTGCTCCACCTGTACAGGATGAGCTTCAGCCTTGAGCAGGATTTGGGATCATCATGACATGGCCTCTGTTTTGGCCTGGATGATGTTCTCCTCAGCACTTCCGTCCAAAGCCACCAAAGAAATCTGGCACCTTTTCATCACCCTCCTTGAACAGGAGGGAGTGATTTGGTGTTCCAGTTGCACAAAAACTTGGTGCCAAAATCCCAGACTCTGGGGGAATCCTGCAGGATGCTGAAGTCAGCTGCTCCCAGGGCTCTCACAGCTCATGGAGTGAGTGTTTCTAGTAATTTTTCCCAAATCTCTCCATTTCTCATGAAATTTCTGCTCTGTGCTCAGAGGAACATTGAATTTTTTGAATTGGAAAATTGTCCTTTGTGTGTTTTCCTCTTGGGTGTCTCCTACTCAGGACAGCCCTGTTGTGGTGCTGGAATTCCCAAAGGCTGGGAGTGTAATTGTGTTAAAGGGAGACAGCAATTCTCCATCCATTTGCAGTTTTAAAGCCAAACCTGGGTGAAAATGGCAAGGTCATGTTCATTTTCCACATTTTGAGACCAGAGGTTACAAAACCTAAAGTGTTTAATTTATTATTTTTGTAATCTTTTATGATTTTTTTTTTTAATGTTACAGAATGCTTTGGACAACCTTAGATTCCTGAGATCTCAGGTTCTGGTGGATGATTTACTGCAAAATTGCTTATAAATTGAAGTAGAAAATGTTTTGCAGACCTGGCAGCTTTCAGGCTTCACACCCATTTGTCACCCAGCATTTCCCTTTGTGTATAGAACAAGAATTAATTAGGCTGCACTGCAGGAAAAGTTTATGGCCATAATTTATATAGGATGAATTTCTGTTTAAAGAGACAGCATTGCTTTGTTTGTGCTGTCTTACTTTTTATTTCCCTATTTTTAAATTTTTTTTTTATTTAAATCTTTAATTATATTCCAGATTTTTTTTTTCTGTCACCCTTTTTACATACAAATGGGAGACCAAACTGTGGTGGTGGAGCTCATGTTTATTCCTGTTTTGCACCCAGTGAGATGGTTTTTAGTGCTGAGCTCTGGAAGCAGCACAAACATCCAGGGTTTATTGCCCCAGCTCACAATTCCATGGGACAGATTTGTATTCCCCTGCATCTTCCAGTCTGGTCCAGGGCTTGAGATGTTGCCTCTGTTTGGGGTCTTGCACGTTCAATTAATGTTTTTCATAATCAATGCGAGTCAGAATTTGCAATCTGCTCCTGATTTGCACATTAAAGAGAGCCATTAATTAAAAATTCCAATCCCTGGCATGTTCCCGCAGGATCCCTGCATTATTTACATAGAAAAGGAGTGCAAGGTGCAAGTTTCTGTGCTGTGCTGCACAGATTGCAGCCCTGCCACTCACATCTCTCTCAGCTGGGAGCCTGGAAAGGGATTCCTGAAATTGTCTCCAAAAATCTCCTCAAGGGCAAGGAAGAGCCAAAGTGGAGGTGGGATGAACATTGGTGGAGCCACAGCCAGTGTGAGCAATTCAACAGTTCCAGGGTTTGTTGTGTTAAATCTTTGATAGAGTGACAGAAAAACCCACAAATAATTGAGGGACAAGGAGGTAACAAGGGTTTAGAGGAATTAAATCTTCATCCTCAAAGGCCCTGAGCTTCTCAGTACAGGCCTGGAGCTTTTTCTTTCTAATTCTAGTTAAAAATACTAAACTGGGAACACTTAACTAATACTTATGCTTTTCAAAAAGACCTGGGAATTGCAGCTTTTAAATAGCAGATTGTTATTTTCACATGGGTAAGAATGTACAGAAACCCAGGTGAGGAAGTTTTTTTTTTTTACCACTGATGAAAATTGCAGGACTTTAAAGGGACAAGTGGCTGTAATTTCCTTTTGCAAGAGTTCAGGAATATGGAATGTGAACTCCTCACTGCTTTTTTTTGGGGGGGTTTGGGTTTTTTTTCCTTTGACTCTGTCAGTGGATTAAGAGAAAATACCAGAACCCACATTTCTATGCCTCAGAATAAGCTGCAGATAATTTAAAGAAATAGAGGAATAGTGGGTTTGGTAAAAGTAGATATGCAGGGCGTGTGGGGATGGATTTGCTCAGTGGAGGGACAACAAATAATTAACTTATTTCCACTTTGGAGAGCTGTGGTGAAGTTTCCCCAAGGTTTATGATCAGTAATAAAATAAACCTGAATAAAGTGAATCAGATTAAAAAATAACAACCAAAACCACTGGGCTTTGTTGCCTTCTGGGAAATGAAGAACTTGTTGGAATTTTGTTCCTAAAACTTTGAGTGGCCCAGGAATGGCTGTTCCTGGGGTGGAAATGGGAGAAGTTTGGGGTGAGTGTGCTGGGGAAGAGCTGTGCTCCCATCTGGAATCATTCCCTGAGCTGGGCCCTGGCACAGTTGGGTACCTGGTCCCATGACAAATTCTGTGGCTCTGTGAACAGCACATTCAGATCTCTCTGAGAGCTTCTCACTGAATTTTCAGATTTTCTTCTGGGTTGGTTCTGCAATATTTTGAAATTTAAGAGAGGGGGAAAGATTCTGTTTAGTCTCTGGTTAGTGTGTGAGTGTGTTCTCAGTGTCTTTTAATAAGGATTTTTGTTGGGTTCGCTTAATCCCAGTCTCTAAAATAATATTTTTACATCCTCCACAGCATCCAGGTAAGTTGTGTTGAACACCCTGGTTAAGCAGGGACTAATTTTGGATAAAATGCAGCCTGCTGTAGGTGCCAGAGCAGCTGTTCCTCTTCCTGGGAGAAGGGATGTGCCTGGCAGTGCCCCTCAGCTGGACACAGCTGGGTGGGGAGCAGCTCTGAGGAAATGGCATTTATTAACACAGGCTGGGATTTTTCAGCAGCACTCAGCAGCCAAGAGCTCCCTCATCATTTTGCTCTCACCTCTATTCCTGGATCTCTTTTAGAAGTGCAGTATATCCACACCTCCATCTGGAGATGTGAATGCATTAATGCAGAGCAGGGTGAGTGTCCCAGGGAGGGGGAGGAACCGAGGCACAGGCAGATTACACAGTTCCAGAGGCATAGAGCAGTTACAGGATTAATTGGTGCTAGGCAAGATCATGGACTTAAATATATTCTTGCTTTGAAGATTTTACTGGGAGCCTGCACAAATGTGTGACTGCAGAACTGGGTTTCAAGCCTGAGTGTAAATTATTGTGATCAGATCTAGCCCACTTAAAACTGGTAGTTCATTTTAATTGAATTGTATTAGTCTGGACACTTTATGAATACAAAAAGCATCAGCCCTCTCAGTTCCTGCAGGGTTGGATGTGATTTAAATGGATGTGGATGCAGGTGTCCCCAAATTTCACCTCTCCTCTCTGATCTCATGGAGGATCTGTTCAGCTCCTTCTGGGACTGAGCCAAAGCCTGTTGACATTAATGAAGACTCTTCTCTCAGCTGAAAGAAATGAATGAATCAGATCCTTTTTTTTCTAAATTCCTTGCACTGTGCCATGGAGAGCTTTAGGGGAGGAGTGGGCTCAGTGAGGATGAACAGCCCCTGGGTGTTCAGGGGTGCTGGGTGTGCCAGTGAGTGAGAGGGGAGATGTGGAGGGAGAGGCCTCAGACCAAACCCTGGGCTCAGTTTTGGAGCTCTGCTCTTGGGTGGGAATGTGAGGCTGGGTGATGAAGTCTGTGATGTTTTGGGCATGTGCACAATTTGGGCTGTGACAGGTACCAGGAAGGTATTTTGTGGTTTGTCTGTGATTTGTTCAGGAATTCTGTGTGGGAGGGAGTGGAGAAATGCAGGACCTTTATTAACATGCAGTTTTGGGCTGTTTTCAGAGAAAAAACTCTTTCCCTCCCTCATGGAGTGCCAAGTCTTTTAGCTTGTGGTTATTCAGTGGTTTTGAGCAGAATTGTTGTCTCCTTGCCATGTATAGGTGTGGTAAAATGATTTTATATTTTATTCTATATTTTATGCTCTCCATAGCCATGTGTGTTGTTCAGTGGTGATATCTGAAGTCTTAAATTTTAGTGCAGGAAGTGCTGGGACAGTCCCTGGCTGGTGACCTGATCCAGCCATGGGATTACACCTCACTCAGACAGCTTTGCCTACACCTGAGTTTCTCAAGATTAATAGCTAATTAAACTGAATTTAGCTAAATATTTGTGCATGTTAGTCTGTGTACTGCACAAACAAGATGCAGGGAAACAAAGGCTTTAGAGGTGTCCAGACAAGCATGTGCAGATGTCAGCTAACTGGGATTAATTGGCAACTGGGTACCTTGAGGTGGGAACTCAGGGCTTGTCTTGATAAATGTAATTAATGGGCTGGTGTTATGTGGGGAGGTCAGTCTGGATGGGCTGATGTTCCCTTCTGGCCTTAATATCCAGATAAAACTAAAAAATTTCACATTTCCTCTTCCTTTCTCCTCCTTGCCCATGTACTTGGGGACTCCAGGCTGGCAGAGGCAGGAATGTGTGCTGTCAGCTTCTTTGCATTTCCAGTAATGGAAAGCATCAGTTTTTATAAATCTCATTTTTTGCCAGCCCCGTCCCCTCCCTGGTTTGGGCTGATATCAAAAGATGATGGTTGAGGAGAATCAGCAGAGCATGAACTTCATGGAAGTGTTTCTCTTTCTCTCCTCCTCATCTCTCCCCCTCCCCCAGGCCCCTCTAATAAACCCCTGAATACCCAGCCTTTATTCTCTTGTTGAATCCAGTTATTTTCTTTACTTTTAGCAAACTCATCTGTGTCTGATCCTGTTGTCCTCCCTGTCAGATGCAGTAATATTGGAGTGCAGGGGCTAAATTGAGGCTGTTGTGGAACTCCTTGGGAGTCAGCTGAAGCCCTGCTGCACCAGGGGGTGCAGCCCTGGCTCCTTTGTGCCCAGGGAACACAATTTTCCCCTCTGCAAAGGCTCTTGCATCATTTGCATTCCAATGGAACCAGCAAACTGGCTGGGCTGTGGAGCAGAGCTCTGCTGGCAGCAGCAAAGTCAGCCCTTTCCTACTGACATTTGATAAAATCCCCCAACTGGCTGTTTTGGGAAGCATGAAGGGAGTGTTGCACCCATCATTTCCTACATTTGGACAGATTTCCCAGTGCTTTGTGCTGAAATCTGTGAGAAATGGGAATGTAACCACAGCACCTGTGAAAAAATCACCTTTAGCTTATCATTAAGTCTGGGCTGGCTCTTGGAGCTCCTGTCTGAGCCTCACCAAACAGAATTATTTCTTTTATTTCTGTTGCTTTGGGACCCTCATGAGTGCCAGGCTGGGATCCTGCCAACCCCACCTTGTTCCTCCTGAGGTTCCTTCCACACTGGCAGTGACATCCCAGCTCCTGTCCATCCTGTCTGGGATGTGACACCTGGAGGAATTCCCCTGCCTTTTCCTGCTGCTGGGAATGCAGAGCAAGCTCCCAAAGTGATCCTGACAGCCTTCAGAATTACGAGACAGCGGCACTGTGGCGTAATTCTTTGTGGAAGAAGTTAGAGGCCTAAAATGTTAAGGCTTATTGTTATTCCGAGTTGATAATCTCTGCCTTGCTTTAATAATTTTTCCTCATGCCTGGATAGCCTGCGAGTTGCACAATAATCACTCACACAGCTTTGTAATCAATGCCCAAAGTAATAGGATTCCGCTGGCCAACGGCAATTAATAAATTTGTGTCTTTTTTAAAACACTAGCAAGTCGGGCCTGAAATACGACTGACTGGCTTTCCTCATTTGCATATTTATTGCAGTGGAAAAATTCTTGCCGAATGATTGATGTTGAGCCTGCCTCTTGAATTCCAAACAGCACATTATTATGAAATGAAAAATGCCGGCCATACAGTTGATTAAAGTTGAAGACAGTGGAATCGGTGTTTTTTAAGATTGTGGGAGAATTAAAGGCATATTTTAATAGATGTTGACAAGAAGTGAACTAACAAAAGCAAAGCAAAGGATTTGCTTGAAAAGATTTAATCAAACGTGTTTGGTGGGGGATTAATTGCTGGGGATGAGGAGTGCAAGTGGCTGGCTGCTGGATGTGAATGGGGAGCATTGTTCCAAGGCCAGCTCTTGGAGGGCCATTTTGACCTGGAGTTTAACTCCTGTCCCACAGCCCTCTGGAGGGAGGGGAGATTCCCCCTGTCCTCGGTGCTGGGATAAACCTGGGTGCCAGGTGGAGATATTCTTGTGTGCAGCCATTGAATCAGGCTTGGATTCCTCTCCTGCTTTTGGGGGCTGTGATTGTGCAGCCCCTGATCCCAGTGCCAGCACTGCTCCAGCTTTTCTGGGTGGGCACTTCCCCAGCCTGTGCAGGTGCAGGGAGAATGGAAAACACTGCCTGCCTGTGATATCCCAGTGCTGCCAGAGCCTCAGATTTAATTGAGGGGAAAAACTCCTTAATTTCCAGTGCTGGCTCTGGAGGGGAGCTGTGTGCTGGGCAGGTTCCTGCTGGAGCATTCCAGGAAGGCTTTTCCATGGATTCAGGGTCTCTGCATGTGGCTGCTTGGGGGGTGAAATGAGAGCCTGTCTTTAGAGGTGATGGAAAGGAGTGCAGGGCTGTTCCTGGGTGGGAAGCTGTGGGAATCCTGGGCCTGGAGCCCCCCATGGGCAGTGCATGGCATCCATGGCAGCTCTGGATCAGTCCCTGCAGCCAGTTCCCCCCACTGCAGCTTGTCCACAAGCAGTGGCACTGACAGGATTGATTTGGTGTGGTTTGAGAGCAGCAGGATGGGTTTCATCTCTGGTGGCTCTCCTGACACTTTGATCCATGGCAGTGCTATCCCTGAGTGGAGCTAAATACTCCAGGGCAACTTCCAGCCTGGCTGGAGGGCTGAGTGAAACGAGGATATGTGAGGAGCACTGAGAGAAAGGCACACTTTGATTTACTGGTGCTGGCTCCCAGCGTTCTGGGTGGATTGATCTGCTGCCTGCTGGATCTGGAACAACTTTTTCCCTCCTGGACACAACCAAGGGGCTTCTGTGGACTCTTTAATGTGACTCCTCCAAGGTAGTGCCTTTTCATTGAGCCCCATCTGAACTGGAAGTTACACTCAACCACGTTTGTTGTGTTCTTGTTTCAGACAAGGAGCAGCATTACAAAAATCCTGCTGGGGTGGGAGGGTCAGTCAGTGTCCAGTTTCTCTTCAGCATCCATGGAGCAGTTGTGGTTTGTGCTGCCTGCATTCACACGTGGGGCCAGGCTCTGCCCCAAAGCAGGCAGTGTAAAGGCAGACAAGGGAACAGAGGGAAGAGGAGGCTGGGAGGAACACAGCTCCTTCTGGAATGAAATGGGAGATGGATAGGGCAGGGCTGGAGGGGAGGAGAGCAGAGGAGGGGGACACTTGGCTGCTGAAGTTGAGTTTCCAGCACACTGGAGCAGGCAGCAGCAGAAGTGAGAATGCCATCCAGTAATGTATTAAATACCCAAGAACTGAGGACAGGGATATCACCCAGCTCTAAGAGCTCCTGATGAAGGCTCTGCCTGCAATAATTACCCTCCCTTCTGCTTAGACACACGGTCATTGTCCTCCTGCCCTCTCCAGCCCCTTCACTCCAGATAAAATTGCTCCCCAGCCCCACTTGTGCTGGGGTCTGTGTCTCAGAGCCTGGGGCAGCTTGAGCCTGTCTTTATTTCCCTGCCTGCTCAACGTGGCCCTGCTATACCCCAGAAGGGCTGGAGTGCTACTCTAGTTGTAATTGCCAGGATCAAAGCTGCCTGGGGTGCGTTAGCACTGCTGCTGGAGGAGAGGCAGCAGGGAGAAAATAAACAGTTTGGGAAGCTCTGGGGATGTTTGGCTGTGTTGCAGGCAGCAGGAAGATTTTGCTGGTGTAAGCTCAGGATAGGGTGGGGGCACTTGGCTCCTGCAAGTGATGCTTTAGCTGCAGACACCTACAATAAATGCATTTTTTGGGGCTTTTGTCTGTTTGTCTGGTGGAATTGTTCTGATGCTCACACAAGTCTGATTTACAAGTGCAGCAAACCTAATCCGTTAATAGGTTTATAGAGAGCAGTTGTCAGAGTGTATCTACAATGAGCCATGGGCTCAGGGAGGGTGAGTCCAACAGCTGATCTGCAACAAAAATCTTCTCCTTGACATTGCTGTTACTGAGGTCAGGCCATAATTTATCTGGAGGTGGTGACAGCTGAGCAATATCACAGTGGGAACACGTGGAGATTGAGACCTCTGAGTGTCTGGGCTGATTTCTGCCTCTGTCTGCCTGAGGAAGATTTGCTGTTCACTCTACCCATGATCTCTGTGTCCCTCACTGAAAAGCAGAAATGAAGGAAAAATGGAGTGGGGAAAGGTTCTCCCTGTTCTTTTGGTGCCACTTCAAGGGAGGCTGGGGAGGTGAGCAGAGCAGCCCCACTGGCACAGAGGAGGCTCTGGGGATGGTCCCAGCGCCTGCTCTCACACAAACCCACGTGCTCCGCCAGCCAGAATTCAGGTTTTTGGGCAGGGCTATGCGAGGTGTTTCACCTGGGAGAGCTGACCCTGAGATGGGTGTACAGTTTGTGTAGGCCTGGGCAGACACTTGTTTTCTATCAGAGAGTTCTGCTGGGAGGCTTGTTGGTTGCCACAAAAGAGCCATTTTGGAAGAGCTGTGGCAATGTGCAGTTAACCTGTCCCACAGTCAGCTGGAGCTGTGTGTCCTTGGGAAACCCACAGCCATTGGATACATGGATACAGGAAAGCTGTCAGCTGCAAAAGCCTTGGGATACACAGCCCCACATCTCCTCTCAGGATCTGTGTGTGTCAGCACCCTGCAGTGCCACCGCTCTCCCAATAAAAATCCCATTCACACCATTATATGATCCATTTGCACCCTCCACCCCATCTTCTCTTCCTTTTCTCTCTTCCTGAGGATCTGCACTTCTGCTTTTCTGATCAGAATCTTCTCATTAAACTCACCAGGTCATGGTTTAAAGTTTCCCCCGTAGATCAGATCTTGTCACTCGTGTCTCTGCAGGTTGTAAAGCCCTGGAGGCCTTGCTGAAAGTGCTGGTGGAACTTCAGGATGAGCTGCTTTATCAGTACCCAGGCACCAGGCATCTGGTGGATGGAAAGCAAGCAAAAGCTGAGAGGTAAAAGCAAAGAGAGTCAGGATCTTTGTGAATCCTGTGGTCTGCAGCAAACAGGACAAAGCCCAGCCCTCCTGAACCACCCTCACCCTGCTGCTCTCTCAGCTGCTGCTGTGTCTGGGTGACAGACACTCTGTGATTTGAATTCCTTCTGCCTTGTGGGAAGTCTGGTTTGTCATATTTCTGATCATGGGGCAGGGGCTGAACCATGGGGCTTTTATTAAAATTATCACTGTGGTGTGGGCTGGTGGTGGAGGGGCCTCCAAGGACTCACACATTGCCTTGGTGGGGACAGGGTGTTTATCTGAGTGGTTTTATTCCAGTGAGGATGAAATCCCGAGCAGCAGTGATGAGGAGCCCGTGGAGAAGGCTCAGGAGAAGAGGAGGAGCCTCCCCAAACGGAAGCTGAAGTTTGAGGAGTACCCTGAGTTCATAGCCAAGCGCTACAGGGACTTCAGGACCTACAGGAACAGCACCCTGCAGAAGTGGCACGACAAGACAAAGCTGGCAACTGGCAAAATGGGCAAGGCAAGGCCTGCTTTGTGTGTGCTGACATGGCTTTCATGGAGCAGGGGTCTGGGGAGCAAATTCAAACTGCTAAAGGGGAAATTGGGGTGGGGTACATGGAATAAATCCTTCCCTGGGAGTTTGGGGGTGCCCAGAGCAGCTGTGCCTGCCCCATCCCTGGCAGTGTCCAAGAACAGGTTGGATGGAGCTTGGAGCAGCCTGAGATGGTGTAAGGTGTCTCTTGGTAGTTTCTGTGTTCTCAGCCAGACATCACAACCAATCTCCAGCAGCAAGTAATCTCCAGGAAAATGTCACTGTGCTGCTGCAGGAGCTGTTTGTGGGGGCCCTCTGAGGCTCTCCTCCTCCATGAAGTTAGGCTTTAATACAGTGGGTAATCATTCCACCAGAGATCCAGGATCTCCTCACGTCTCTGAGTTGGTATTCATCATCCAGAACTTAATCTGAACCACAACAGCAAAGGCATTTTATTAAGCCAGGCATCAACTTGCCTCAGGTCGGGGAGGGAGAAACAAATAAAAAATCCTCCCAGAACCATCCTCCCACTCCTCTGTGACACTGCCACTGTGACTCTGTGACTCTGTCCCCTGTCCCTGCAGGGATTTGGAGCCCTGGAGCGCTCGGTGCTGGCGCAGATCGAGCACGTGCTGCTGGACAGGGAGCGGCTGTGTGTGACAATGACACTGTGACTCTGTGACACTGCCACTGTGACTCTGTGTCACTGTGACTCTGTGACTCTGTCCCCTGTCCCTGCAGGGATTTGGAGCCCTGGAACGCTCGGTGCTGGCGCAGATCGAGCACGTGCTGCTGGACAAGGAGCGGCTGCTGCGCCGCACCCAGACGCGCCGCTCCCTTTACACCGTGCTGGGCAAGGAGCAGCAGCAGGAGCAGCCTGGCCCAGCCCCTCAGGCCGGGCCTGACACCTCGGTGAGGAGGGGTTTGTGTCTCATCCATCCTGGGGGAGTGCAGGGACATCCACCTGTAGTGGGTGTTTTTTGGGGAGTGGTGGTGGAGGTGGTGTCTCAGTGTTGGTTCCTGCAGTGGAATGGTTAAGTAAAAACATCTGTATTCCAGTTGTGTGATGTTTGCATTATCTCCTGTTCCTGGCAGGGGAAATCAAGGTTTGAGCTGGGACTGTGCCCCTCCTGTGCTGCTCACTAATTCTGATTTTTGAGGCAGCAGCAGCAAAACTTGGTTTTCACTCTACAGTCAGAGTCTAACCCAGAAAGTCCCTTTTAAAATCATAGTGCATATAACCTACAGAGTATGTTAGTAGTAAGCCCTTTATTAATTTCATATTTAAGAATGAATAAATACTCAATTCTGAGAGATCAGGTAGAATTACTGGACTTGCAAGATGTATTTTTGCCATTACATTAAAAATATCTGTAGTACTTTGCCAGAAAGACTTTGCACAGTCCTATTTATTTCCCAGCAAAGGCATCATAAATCTATTTTGGCATTGGCAGCGTTTCTGCCTTGCCTTTAAATGTATTCCTGGTCCTTAAAAGCTGGTTATGTTGGGAGTTTTTCCCCATTCCTTCATATCATCGGGAGTGTTTACAAGCTGCTGCTTGTGATGTGTCTGGAGTTAGGGACAGGAATGTGCAGCTCTGAGCTCTCAGTATTTCCTTGGTGCTTCCAGGAAGTCCTCCCTCCCTCAGACTCCAACAGGCACCTGAAGGACATCGATGAGGAGATATTTGATGATGATGACTTTTATCACCAGGTAGGTGATGGTAAATGTGTGTTGGAATTCTGCCTGCAGTTGGGTTTTAATACTCTCAGAGAAAATGCTGGTTCTGTGCTCCATATTCCCCTTTACCTGTGAAACTCACCTGGTTTAACACCAAAGTCTCTGCAGGTCCCTCAGGGCACTCTGCTCTCAGATTTTGCTCTGTGGGAGTTTGAAGGTGCCCTGTGGATGTGAACTTGCTGCTGTGCTGGTGCTTGAGTGTGTCAGGGCTGCAGGAACTGTGAGAGGAAAAGCTCTGAATCCTCTCTGCTCTCTGTTCAGAGCCCTCTCAGGAAAAACAGTCCCAGGAGATCCTCAGGAGCCTGGAAGTTGTTTTTGTCTCTGCCTAAATCATCTCATTTACCTGCTGAATGGGAGAGCTCCTGGGCTGCTCCAGCACTTCTCTTGGAATTGGGCCAGCTTGGATCCAGGCCAGTTATTCCTTTTATTTGCAAAATTCTTAGAAGCAGGGAATCTGCACCCAGTGCACGGAAACACTGTGCTTGTGGTTTGTTGAATAAAGACAGTGCCAGCTTTGTGAAAAGTGGAATTGTCACATATTGAGGAATTTGTCACTGTGTGGGTGAACCTCTGCCTGCTTTGATGATCCACACAGAGCCTGAACTTCAGGACTAAACAAATACCACTGTATCACTGCAAAGACAGGTTGGTTTTTATCTGAATAGTTATACTAGAGAGGCCAGGAGGGTGTGTGAGGATGCCAGGCTCCAAATGTTGATGGGAGTGGACCTGTCCTGTTGGCAGCAGGGATTGGAGGGGCCAGCTCTGCTGAGATAATGCTGAGGTGGAATTTGGGCTCCAGGAAGCTCAGCTTTGGGAGCAGGTTGGACCCTAAGAACCCAGGAGAAGTGAAATCGGTATAACAAACTCTTGGAGTGGAGAAGCAGCTGAGATTGACAGGCCAAGGGCCTGTGCAGAGGAGGTGCTTCTCCTGAAATGTTAATTTTTTTCAAAGAAAACAGCAATGGATGAGTGTCCCAATCTCTCCCTCTAATAACTGTAACTGTTAAATCGTGATTTCAGAAATATGAGCAAGCCCAGCTTAGCTTCTCCCCTCACTGGTTAATTGGGGTGCTGGGGTTAATCTAAATTAAAACTTAAACTAATAGAGGTCATTGAGGGAAGAGAATCACCTGAGTAAAACAAATGGGTCTGCCAGGCACAACTGTATCTTGGCCATTTCCCAAGAGGGAAGTGGCAGCAAATTGGAGCAGTGTGAGGCTGGGGCAGAGGTGAAGGATGGGTGCCAGGGGCTCCTCTGCAAGGCAGAGCTCCAGATTGCCTTCCCTGCTGCTCCAGCTGCAGGGCCAGCACATCTGGCAGCACAGGCAGGCATGGGTGCCACTTTGGGAACCCCAGGGAGTGGAAATCTGCTGCTGGGGCTTTAATCACTCCCGGTCCCTGGCAGCTTCTCCCGGCCTCGTACATCACACACAGACATCTGCTGAGCCCACGGGCAGCTGCACATCCATTTTCCTCTTGCTGGGCTTCTTTTGATCTCCCTCCCTCCTCCTTTCCCTCCCTTCTACCCTTCCATCCCAAAATGTTTCCTGGCAGGGAGGATCCGTGCAGCTTCCCGGTGTTTGTGGGGTGTCTGTGCCTGCTCTGGTTTGTGTCCTGTGCTCAGTGGGGTTTGGAGCTGAGGCCAGCTCAGGGACAGGCTGAGGAAAATGGCTCTGTGTTTTCTGTGATTCCTGTGTTTCCTGTCACCTCCCAATTAAACTGGATTCATAAAATGCTTCCCTTTATTTGTCGGGGTGTGAAGCTGGAGCTGCACATTGCATTGAGAGCACAGCACAATGGAGCTGCCAGGACCCTGAATGGCTCTGCTCTCCCTGGGTCACCCCTCAGCAGGGCTTTGTGTGTGTGTGTGATTGCATGTGGGCATGGAAATCAAACCTGGGGGGAGCTGCTCCTCCAGGAGACATCAGCACCACAGGCTGGGGGTGCTGCCAGCCTCTGACCCCTGTGCAGAACAGATTGCAGCACCTGCCTCTTCCTCCCTGAAATCACATCCAGGCTTTCCCTGGCATCCTCTGCACTCTTCCAAATAACATTTATAGTTATTGCTGCTGGAAAGGTAAACATTCAGATAAGGAGCAGCACTGGAAAGCAGCTTCCTCTGTGTGTCAGTGTGAAATTAGGCAAGTAAAAGTGGACCAGATTTGATGAATGTGCACAAGTTGGTGACAACTGAACAAGTAGTTCTACTGTTTATTATAGATTGTAATAAAAAGCTCTTTAATTAATCTGTTTTTATTCTGGAAAAACAATTTTCTTATCCAGGTCTTAATATTCAGAAGAATTCAGCAGGTGGGTCTGGTGGAATTTTGTGGTGATTTCAGGATTTAACTCTCTTCTGCCTGGTCATCCCTCTTTGCCTTTTCTCCTGTTCTTGTTTTATAAGCAGTTACAATTTTTATTGTGATGCCCCATATTGGATGGTGATGGAAAGCTGAGCTGAAAAATGCAGTGAAATAGTTTTATTTGGGTGGGAATAGTAAAAGTGTTTCAGCAGGCAGCAGTGAGAGGCTGGAGCCCATTTCCTTTTCCCTTAAATTCTCCTCCATCCATGGTTTTTAGGGAAGAAAAGGCTTTTTATTTTTAGAAGTCATATTTACGTGGAATTCATTACAGCTGATATTGCAGCATTAAGACTTAAAATTCCAGCCTGCTACCAGGGAGCTGCTGCTCTGACATGCTACAGTGGAGATTTTATTGTTAGGTTGAAATACTCCTCTGCTAAAGGAGAGAGTGGAAATTGGTTTATTTCCAACAGGAATTAGGTTAGTGTTCATATGCTAAGTGTTCCACTGGTAGCAGCTCTTCCCAGAACAAATGTTCATCACTGCTGGCAGCAGGTATGCCCAGGGAGAATTGGGAATATCCATAATCCCCTTTTTTCCTCTGCTCTCCTGCTGCCTCCTCCCCTGCTTTTGGTGCTGGTGTGCATTTTGTGACAGCAGTGCTGAGCAGTCAGAGCATCCAAGGAAACACCAAAACCTTCCAGGAGGGTTTTTCAACCCCCCACAGAGGGATTTATCAAAGTCAGCATCCTTAACCCCTCTGTGTGACTCTGGGAAACTTCACTGCTGGGGTGAATTTCCTCTGGGCCCTCAGTGAGTGTCCTGGCCCAGGAATTTGATAATGCCATGAGCAAGGAGTGACCAACCCAGAGAACCATTAAAAGTCAATAATGGTGAAGGATAGAGAAGCCTGGCTTGGTGACAAGCTGGTTTACCTTAATTAAACCGGTGAGTGATTAATATGGACAGCTGATCTTGTGGCTTTAATTAGATGCATTTAGAGTTTTGTGTGAATAAGAGATGTCTCGAACCATCCCACAGGTTAATGGCAATACAATACTCTTATCACAGGCATGTATCTTTCAAATGGCTGGCTAGATGGTTAATAACACATTTTAAAGCTTGATTTGGAGCTTCTCGTAATGGGCTCTTCGAAAATAGGCAAATCTGTGCATCTTACACAAACCTGAATTTGAATAAAATGGGTTTTAAAAAGAGACTGACCAGCGATTTCAGCTTGCATTTTATTAAATATAAAAATCAAGTTTTGGAAAAGCATTTCAAGGGGGTTTAAAATAATATTTGAGCTGCAAACTTAAATTTTCCCTGGTGTTGGTAGAAATCCAAATGTTACATGGCTGCTGAGTGGGAGCTTGAAAGGGGATCTCTAGATGGGCTTTTTTAAAAATTTGATTTGCTCAGTAAGGTGTAAGACAAGTGAGCCTTTTGTCACGAGGCTGATTTCAGCTCTCCTTAGCTCTTTGTCTCAACTGGAAATTCTTAGGGGTCTGCAAATCAGAAAGGTCAGCGAGTGTAGGATTAGAAACACTGATAGATAGTGCATGAAAATGAGACCTCACCTCTGAGATGAAAATTGACCTCTGAGATGAGAAATGAGCCTCCGTTCCCCTTGAACATCACCCTGCTGGCATTCCCAAGCCCCCTGGCTCTGCCCCTGCTCCTGGTGTGCATTTCTGGGGCTGGCACTGAGGAGAGCTCCCGGGGCAGTTCTGCAGGAGTCTCAGGACAGGGTTTGGGCTGTGCAGGAGCTCTCCTGGCAAACCTGAGCATTTCCAGCATGCAGCTGGCACAGACAGCTTCCCTTTGCTGCCAGGCTTTGTGCTCTGAGCCCAGCCTGGGGGAGCTGAGCTCTGCCTTGGGGCTGAGCTTCCCTGCCCTTGTGTTTGCAGCTGCAGGTTCAGGGGAGAGGTGAAAGAGGGAAAGCAGAACAGGATCTGTTTCAAATCAAAGCCTTTTGATGCTGCAATTGCCTAATTCTGTCTTCACACATCAGGGCTCCACGCTGATGGTGATTTACTCACACTTCCTAGTTAATAATTAGGCATTGGGAGACACCATATATCACTCCTAATGGAATATATGGGGTCTGATGAGAGTTTTCTGTTTTGACTAATAAATTCTAAGCAGAATCGCCAGGCTTAATGAAATATTACCATTTGGGAAGTGCTTTAAGTCTTGTGCTGGGAAAACAGTGTTGCTTTATTCAGTAAATGAATTTATCATTCACTCTTATCCCGAGCCCTGGCTGGCTCTGGAGCATGGGCTGGATGCAGGACTCTGAACCAGAAAGCAGAAAACTAATCAAATCCTTAAAGACCACAGGCAGCCAGGCAGGCCTGGCCTGACTTTTTCAATGCTAGCCTCTGGCTACTTCCACTTTTATTTTAGTAACCATTGTTAGCATGATTTATAACCCCAGCTCGCTATTTAGATGTAACAAGATGCTTCACAGCTTTTATTTCCATTTCCTAATTTCCCCCTTGCTCCTGATTTTTTTTTCTTTTTTTTTTTTTTTAACTTCTCCCTCATCTTTGCCTCTCTGTGCTCTCCCAGTCCCACAGCTGGCACTGCACTGGGAGAACATCTGGAGCACTGCAAGGCCTGGTCAGCCCCAAGGATTGCTTCAGGGTTAGGAGCCTGCCCCAAAAATGCATCTTGGAAAGGTTTGGGTTGGAAGGAACCTTAAAGCTCATCTTGTTCCAGCCCATCACAGTCAGGGACACCTCCCACTCTCCCAGGGCCTCCCCACCCTCACAGCCAGGAATTCCTTCCCAAAATCCCATCCAGCCCTGCCCTGTGGAATTGCTGTCACCGTGTGGGCACAGCTGTGACATCCTGGGGCACTCCTTGGTGTCTGAGTGTGGAGTTCAGGGCCAGCAGGAGAGCCAAGCCCTGCAGGGAATGTCCTGCTGCTCCCCTGGGAGCACAGAGGTGTGTGACATCCCAGCTCCTCCCTGTGCCTGTGCACGAGCAGCAAGAGGGGACAGTGTGAAAAACACCGTTTGTTCTTTGGGGAGAATTCAAAGCTTTAGTAAAAAGACAATGAAGAATTCAAAGCTTTAATAAAAACACAATGGAGAATTAAAAGCTTTAATAAAAAGACAAGAGAGAATTAAGAGGTTTAATAAAAAGACAATAGCAGACAAACATAAAGTAAAGGGTTAAAACAGTTGGGTGTTTGGTAGGATGTTAAGAGTACACACTTTTTTTTAATACACTTTACAACACATTAACTTGTTGCATATTTATATTTTTTATGTATAATTAAATGTTTTTTGAGAATTGTTTAGTATGGCCACTTTTTGGGTTTGTTTTTTTAGAGTATGTGTGTTTTTTGGTTTGTGGTTTTATTTTTTTTTTAATTTTTTTAAAATTGGGGTGGTGGTTTTGTTTTTTTGTTGCTGGTGAGTGTTGATAATTGTTGTATTAGTTATCGGGTTTTTATTGCATGTTTACAGGCTGTTATTTTAGCTAAGTGAGTAGTTTAAGCATACTACTTAAAAAAAACCCCTTAAGTTTAACTTTTATTATTAACGAAGACTATATCCATATAGAAATTCTATTTTAACATTATCCATCGAGCATTTATCCCAATGCTTGCAAAGAACCAACAACATTTTATACATTTATAACAACAGCAAACACTGCCCTGCTGGAGCAGAGCAAACCTCTCTCTCCGAGCTCTCTGCACCACTTGTGGCTGCTGCTCCAAGCCTCCCTCCCACCTTGCTTTTGACAGAATATTGACTGGGAAGCAAGATCCCATTTCTGCTGAGCCTCCAGGGCAGCTGTTTGCAGAGTGGCAGTGCTACACAGGTTTACTGTGTCGTGTGTCTGTGTAACACTGGATTTGGATCTTGTATTTAGCTGCCAGAAGTGACTGTGATGAAGTGGCAGAGATAAACTGATAGATTGTGTGCCAGAAAGATGTTGGGAATCAATCAGATAAACAGGGCAGAGAAGTAGCTTGCTGTTTTCTACTGATAATAAACCAGTGGCCTGGCTCCTGGAATTTCTGAATTTAATTGCTGCAGTAATAATCTCCAAAAATAAGCAGCTACCAAAAAAAAAAAAAAAAGTAGTGGCAGGTTTTTAATTATGTTTGAATCACTCTTTTTTTTCTGGTAATGTGATGTATGCCTCAAAGGAGAGGAAAATACAGGGTGCAGGAAAAGCATCCTGGAATTGCCTGGATTCTGGTTCCAGGTGGGTTTGCTCCAGGTGAGGCAGGAATTTCACTGGTTGGGGGATGCAGGTGTCCATAAAGCAGTTTGTTCCTCACTTTTGGAGGGTTTATTTCTGCTCCCTGTGTTGCAGGGTTTGCAGTGAGTGGTGATAAACACCCAGCACCAGGCTGCAGGAAGCAGAGAGGCCAAACCCAGCCCTCAGGACACAAAAAGAAACAGCAAAAGCTGCCTGAGCATTCCTGCTGCAGCTGTAAAAAGGATTTTGCTGTGCTGTTCTCTGAGCTGCCCAGCCTCTTTGGGAATTGTTTCAGCTCCCCAGGAGTGTGGGGCTGAGCTTTCCCTGTTCCAGCTGTGGCATCAGGCTGCACAACAGCTGTGCCCATTCCAGGTGGGATTTTTGTGTCTCCTGCAGCTGCTGCGAGAGCTGATCGAGCGGAAAACCACAGCCCTGGACCCCAACGACCAGGTGGCCATGGGCAGGTGAGTGCAGGTAGCTGTGCCCTCACAGCTCCCTGGGGAGGGCAGAACACTGGGATCACCTAGAAAGAGGCAGTGTGGCATTAGGGAGTTCATCCTGTGCAGCACCTCCTGGGTTATCATCACCCAGTCTGACTTTTCAGCTGTTTGTGTGTGATCCTCTGGAGATGTTTCCCCATTGGAAAAGTTTGGTCCAGATATTTCTGTCTGTCCCTGCAGCACTAAGTGGCACAAAAACTGCTGGAAGTTTGGCTTTGTGTCTTTATTAACTCTGGTTAATAAACCTTCTGATATCAGTTAAAGCAATTCCTGTGCCCCTCCTGTAAGAAAAGATTCTGTACAATTAGAACAATATCAGAGAATGTTCCCTGCATGAAGCAAAATATAATTCCATGCAGGGAAGCTTTCATTTCTCTGTTTAATTCTAGAGTTAGAAAGTAAAGAATCTTCCAAATGCCACTTCATGAGCAGTGTACATTGAAATAGTCACAGAATTTCTCTAATTCAGAAAAGTGTAAAAGCCAAGGAAAGCTGGAGTTGGGCTCTTCCCTGAAACAATTTTCTGGGGGTTGTCTGTAGGGAGGGGGAGAAAATGCATCAGGAAATTTTGGTGAAACAACTTTTCTCTTTGTAAAATATCACCCAGGTTTTAGTGCAATGTGTCAAATTTATTTTGTGTACTTCTGGAATATTATGGAAAGCTATTCACAATGATTTAACACGATACAGACAAAATTACATTTAAGTGGTGATTGCATTGTACATTTATCTGACTTTACAATAAAATAGATTACAGTAATTAAGATTATATTAAGATTGCAGTAATTGGATTTGTTAGATTTTTTCCCTGATGCCGAGTTTTCAGTGTATAAATCAGGTGAGATGACGCTCGTTTCAGTTTAAAAAAATATTTATAACCATAGAAGTTTTTCCCTGCTGGAAACTTCTTTGACTTGAGGAAGTTCTGCTTGAGAAGTGGAGCTTTTAATCCAGCTGGGTATCAGAGAGAATTTCTGGGAGTGCTCAGTGGCTCTGATCTGTTCCTGTTCTGCATTCCCCAGGCAGTGGTTGGCCATCCAGAAGTTACGGAGCAAAATCAAGAAAAAAGTGGACAGAAAAGCCAGCAAAGGGAGGAGAATCCGGTGGGTGACACCTTCTGCAAGCACACACACACAAAAAAAACAAAAAACAAAGAACCAGTGACAGCTCTGGGTGTGTTGTACCCCACTTGTCTGGGGGTGTTGACTGGTTTGTGACTTTGAGGGCATTTCTGGGGCAGTCAGAGGGGAATGCTGATGTTCCTGAGCCTGGAATGAACAGCAGGCTCTGAGGAAACAGCAGAGAAAGGTGCTCACAAATCCCTGAGCCTTTTGGGGCTGTAATTCCCAGAGAGAGCCAATAAACCCCTCCTGTGCAATTTGTATTTCCTGGGCAGTACCTCCCAGGGAAGATGTGCAGAAATACCTCAGGTAAATCTCTATTTCTCACTGAGTGCCAGCTGGAGTTCAGTGTCAGATCTCTCTCACAGCTTCCTTCATGTCTGAATCATTTCCCTGCTGGATCACTCATCTGGGCTGAGCTCAGGGGCAGGGAAGCAGCCTGGAGAGCAGGAGGTGTTTCCCTCTGCAGAGCAGCTCCCTGAGCCTCCCTGGGATCAGCATGATTTGTGGTGGAGGAGGGAGGATGCTGAAAAGCTGCTCTGCTTCCTGAAAAATCCACCACATTAACCATCCTTTGTGAGTAAACTATAAATCCTGACTTTAGATGGCATCTGATAGAAAGTCAGTGGAGTCAGTCTGGGTCTGGCCTGGCATAGCAATTTTTAAGATAGATGTCATAAGATAATTTATTGGAAGAGGGAAGAGCTACTTTGTTGGCCTGAAAAGCCTATAATTATTGGCTATCAATATTCTTTTCTGTCAGCATCACATATAATTGGATATATTCAGGATTCAGTCAAAACTCCTGACAACATCACCCAAGTGAGGCAGCCTCGTAAACCTCCAGGAATAATGGGGAAATCTCTCCCTGTGTGCAGCAGAGCTGGGAGAGCAGCTCTCTCCCCAGTCTTAGTGCCTCTTTCTGCTTCTTTAGCTAAAACTTGTACTGAAAATAACAGTAAAAGGAAGAAAGTCTCGTTGTCTGTGCTTGGGATTAAGATGCACTTAAGCTCCTGCATTTTTCAGAACAGGGCAGTAGAGCCAAATGGGTGTTTTTAAATAGTTGGTGATTCCACTGAGAGGCTTGGTGTCATCCCAGGCAGATCCCTGACCCTCTGTTCTTCTCTCTCCTCTAAAATTGGGACAGCAGTGCTTAAATTTGCCTTAAATCATGACTTTGAGATCCTGGAGAGCCAAGTATTGAATACCAAGTTTCATCTGTCTCCTCAATTCTTCCTTTTTAGCAAAGCTTGGATATCACAGCCTGTTTGGATGCAGTGTGCAGGTGGATTGTAGGGGCTGAGGAGCTGCAGGTGCTTCCAGAAGCAGTCAGAGGGAAATTTGGGCATTAAGAGGGGAAATGAGTTCATTAAAAAATCAAACTACAGGAAGCTGTGGAGGTGGCTGTGGAGGAGGAATGTTTGCACACCTTTCACATCAGACTTTCTGATCCGAGCTGCTGCTGCAGCCTGGGCTGTCTTTCTGTCCACTCAGTGAAACATTTTACATTTGCTGTGCTGGGTTTGTCCAGTGATTTCAGAAGCTGTGGACAGTCAGCTGGTGCCAGAGGCTGTGTCTGAGTGCCACATGCCAGGCTGTGCCCTGTTGGTGGCTGCTCCTGCTCCATCCTGCAGCAGCACCCCAGGGCAGGGACAGGCTGCAGGGTGCAGGGGAGCCCCTGTGTGAGGCTCTGAGCTGGGCTGTGAGCTCAGCACCCCCCAGGCAATGTTCCTGCACAAACAAAGGCACTGCAGAGGTGACAGAGTGGAAAGGTGATTCTGGGCAAATGCTGGTGAATCCTGCTATTTGTCAAGCTCCAAAAATAGCAGCAGCCTGCATGAAGCACTCAGGCTGGGGTGGGTGGGCAGTGCACACAAATGCCTGGGTTTGGAGTCCCCTGCCCTTGGACACAGGGTTTAAAACCTCCTCATTCAGAGCTTCTCAGTATCCTGTTAAATTTTATGTCAGGTGCTTGAATATAAACCAGGAAATGCCTGCAGGCTGCTGCCCAGGGTGGCAGATGGGAAGGGATCCCCTCTCTGGAGCTGCAGAACTTGCAGCAGTGTCTGGTGATGAGAATCTGTCCCATCCCATTCTCCTGTCTCCTTCCCTCGTTTTTCCACGCTCCATTTGCAGGTTCCTCAGGTGAGGTTTCCCAGCTCTGGAATGGCTCCGGAGTGGGGTTTTGTCCTGTAGGGCCTGCAGAGACAGAGCAGGGCAGGAGGGGGAGCAGATGGAGCTGGAGCTGCTCTGGTGCTGCTGCTGCTGCTGCTGCTGCAGTGCACAGCTCCCAGCAGCTGGGGCACGACGGGCTGGCTGGCTGGCTGGCTGACCCCTCAGGGATGTCTGTCTGTCTGTCTGACCCCTCAGGGATGTCTGTCTGACCCCTCAGGTCTGTCTGTCTGTCTGTCTGACCCCTCAAGGATGTCTGTCAGTCTGTCTGTCTGACCCCTCAGGGCTTTCTGTCTGTCTGACCCCTCAGGGCTGTCTGTCTGTCGGTCTGACCCCTCAGGGCTGTCTGTCTGTCTGTCTGACCCCTCAGGGCTGTCTGTCTGGGGCTCACAGGCCATGGCTGCTGCTGTCCTCTCCCTCGCTGGGATGAGGAAGGATTTGCAGTTTCCCAGTTCATTATTCCTGTACATTAGTAATATGTTGTTGGAATTATTCCTGTTCTGAGAGGGGAGGGGCATTGCCAGCTCCAGCTGGAGCTCCTGAGGGATCAGCCCCCAGGAAATCCCTCCTTTTGCTGTGGGGCTGGGCTGTTCTGAGGAGCAGCATTTCCCCTGAGGAGCAGTTCCTGACGTGCTGCCTGCTGCTCTCCCCAGGTACCACGTCCACAGCAAGCTGGTGAGCTTCATGGCACCCCTTGACCTCTGCACAATGAATGATGATGCCAGGTGAGTAAGAGATTCATTATGTTTCTCAAATGGCTCCATGACAGTGTGGTATTGACCTGTTCTTCAGCCTGTCACCCTCTCCATTCCTTCTTATCACTTCCCCATTTGTCACTGGCATCACAGCCTGGGTGTCTTGGTCACATCTGTCCTGGCAGCCTGGCTGAGCTTTCACTCTGTAATTACTGTGACACCAAAGGAGGAATTGTCATAAATCTCAGCACCTTTGCTTCCTGCTGTAGAACTCCTCCCATTTTGACATTTCCCTGTTTTTATGGAATTAGTTTGGAAATGCATAGCTGAGCTACCTGGTGTCTTCAGGTGGAATCAGAACTTAAAATGAGCTTTTAACAGAAATGGCAGCTTCTCTCTTCTGGTTAATGGGCATTTTCTTAGCTCAGTTAATAACTGAAATAGTTCTCTCAAGATTCACTCAAGACTTTTATGTTGCTTGTGTTTATCTCTATTTAAAGAGTAAAGAGTTTTATTGGGAGACTATAATGTTTTAATGTGGTAATTAGTAAAAATACACCAGTGGAGTTTTGTGCAGTTACCAGTCAGCTCTCCCACATATCCACACATATTTCTTCAGCAGCCTTTAAACCCAAATCTCCAAAAGCTGAGCTGTTTGTGGCAAGCAGGTGGAATAATTTTTCCAGTGAATGGATGGAGAAAGCTTGAGAAACATCTTTCCCCTGGGTTGTGGAACATGTTTGTGCTTTGTGAGGGAGAGATGTCATTTGTCTGTTTGTGAAATGGAAACCAAATACCTGCTGCTCTTTTGCTGCTGCCTTCTGGGGGATTGCAGGGACTTATGGATGAGAGGTTTTGTGTCCATAGGACCTGTGCTCTTTGTGCTGTTTCACCTCTGATTTTTCAGTCTTGTTTGGATCCTCTCACCACAAAAAGAAATGTGGCAGGCTCCAAGCTGTCCCTTCAGCCATGTAGTACTAAAGTTTAGCTTAAATTTCCCTCTGCTGTAATTTAGGACCATCATTTCTCCTTGTGTTCCAGGTGGGAACAGATCCTTGCTTCCTCTTTGCAGCAGCCCTTGCACAGTTGAGTAGGAATTCTTGTGAAAATCTGGGTGTTACTCTTTGTCTTCCTCCCCAGGTTACACCATTTGTTTTTGCATCCATTCGCAGAACACATCCAAAATACTGAATGAGTGTCTGAAAATCAGGTTTTTTGTAGCAGTTTTGGTTCCACTCTCCCCAAATGAAGAGATCTGCTGCTCTCAGTTATTTGTTTGAAAATCAGAGCCACTCTCTGGGGCTCAGCTCACCTCTCTGTAAAAATGCCCCATTTAAATGTTGAAATGAGCCACAGGACCACTGTCCAGCATACAGCTGGGCCACACAGGGCAGGAAGAATTCAGCATCTGCAGGGGGATTAAACAGAGCAGCCAGGCTGTTCTGGAAGGGAAGCAGCAATGGTAACAGCTTCCCTTTGTGGCAGAAAGAGGTAATTTTATTGTTTGCACTGTGAATTACTGGATTGAAATTGTACACTTCACAGGGATGTGACTGTGCTCTGAGCCAGTTGTTTTGGGTTTTTTTCTGGTCAGGCACTTGAAAAGCATGACCCCAAAATTGATACACCTCTGATCAGCAGGGCACTGTGCTGTAGTGGGAGAGATTTCCCAGTGCCAGTGAGCTGTGTAGAAATGGATGTAGAAAGAGCTGGCAGAGCTTCACCAGGGGCAGGAAGACACGAGGAAAATGCCAGTAAATAAATAAATGTGTGTCTGCAGATGGGGGTGGTGCAGGGAGTGAGTGGTACTGTGCTGCTGGCTCTGCCTTGGCTGTGCAAACAGAAAGAAGAGAAATCCCTGTGAGGAGAAGCAGCCAGGAGAGGGGGATCACTGCAGAATCCAGCCTGAATTCAGGAGAAACAAGTCAAATATCTGCCCTTGTCAGCATCCCTGCCACTGTGTGCCTCACTCCTGCTGCTGCTGGGATAACATTGCTGCAGATAATTCATCTTCCCCCTGCCATTTTCCAGGCACCCCAAGCATGGGCAGGGCTCTTTAACCTCCTGCTCACATATTTTATGTTGTAATGTGGGGCACTGGGGTCTCCAGCCCTCCTCCTTTTTAACCCCTCTCTGGCAGTATTTTAAAACACACACTGGGAAGTGATTTTTATGGTTACCTTGGGGTCTGTGTTTATAGAGTTCAACACATTTCTTGTCCTCTTGGGCCAAGGTTTTTCTCATCAGTCCAAGGTCATTGCTGTGAGAATGCTCTGCCCTGGGACAGGGAACCCAAAGGCAAAGCTGGGAGTGTGCCCAGAGCAGAAAGGAGCTGTCTGGGGCAGGACAAGGTTGGTTGTGGTTTCTCCTGGGTTTGAGAATGGCATCATGTGCTTTCCCCTTCTTGGATTTCCCTCAAAACAGGTTTTTCCCCTTCTCAGGACGTGGCATCCTTCAGGAGCACCTTGTGCAGCAGAGCTGGGAGCCTGGGGACATGGGGCACAGAGAGGTGACAACTCCCCTCTCCACAGCCTTTGGTGCAGAGATCCTCGAGGCAAGAGCCTCAGGGAACTGCTGAAGATGTCACACAGGGCTGGGCTGGAGCTGAGGCTGAGCCCAGAGCTTCTGTGCACTCATGGCCCCAAAAGCCTCTTCTGGGAGCTCAGATGCAGAGAGTTCCTGTGCCACTACATGTGTTTGTGTATTTGTGGGCAAGCTGAGGCTCAGGATTGCCCCTGGATTGTCCCTGCCCACTGGGGGCAGGCTGAGGCTCAGGATTGCCCCTGGATTGTCCCTGTGTTTGTTTATTTGGTGGCAAGCTGAGGCTCAGGATTGCCCCTGGATTGTCCCTGCCCACCTGAGGGGTTCCCAGTGCTGAGCTGGATCCAGTTCCCAGCCCAGGTGAAGTCTGAGCTCCTGGAGGAGCTGGGTGTGCTTTTGGGGTTTATCCTCTGTGTGTCAGCTGTGATACAAACCTGAGCTCTGCCCTGGGAGGGGAGCAGAGACTGGACACAGAGCAAAGCAAGGGCTGCTGTCACATTCCTGTGAAGTCTGATGAACATCCCAATTCCACCTTGCAGGGAGAGACATGCTCTGAGGACACAAATGTTTGGTCCAAGCACCCTTATCTGCCAAGACAACTCAGGTTATTCTGACAGGTGAAACAAGATTGTGCAAATATGCAACAGTGATCTAATCAGCTGCAACAACAGCAGTATTTTAACTGGCACTACCTTTTAACAGCATCATTAAGGGCTCTCATTACTCTTTTATTAGAGGCTCACTCTATTTCTTATCAGATTACAGAATGAACATAACTCATGGCACTGATTTGATCTCTTGTTAAAGAGGATTACAGCTTTGCATTAGCTGGGATTGACATGGTTTATAATTTGCTGTTGAGGCACAGGCTGGAGGTGTCACACGTGTGACCCCTCCCCACACCCCCCAGGGAAGGGCACCCATGCATCATCATTAAACAGGAGAGGCAGCCAGGACACAGGGACACTGCAGATCCAGCTGGGGATTTACAGCTGGGGAGTAGATCCCGTTCTCTGTGGGTTGGTTTGTACCTCTGCAAATGGATCCTCATCCTTTGTGAGCCCATCACAGGGAAGGAGAGGCTCTGAGGGGGCTGTGTCACACCAGGCAGTGCTGGGAGTCGCTTCCTTAAATCCCACATCCAGAAAGTGAAGCCCTGGCTCCAGGGTGCAGCCTCAGCCCAGTGCTGCTCCTGGAGGCTGGATTAACACCCAGATTGTCAGTGAGGTTTGGATTAGAGCCCTTCCCTTGCATCCAGCCAGGCCCTGTGCATTTTCCCAGTCAGCTTTCTCCCTTCGGTGCAGTTACTTTGTCACTGAGTGGCTGCAGGCAGAGGGGGGTACATAGCAGGAAATCCTGGTATTAAAAGATTAATTTACTTATATGACATAAGAGTTTAATAAAAAAATATTTTAAAATGGTGAGATAGCAGCCTTTAACGTGGCTCACTTGGTACTTGGGGTATTAAAACACCATGAGAGCAGATTAATGGAGGAATTTGGGCTTGGTGATTGTCAATCCAGGGTGTTCAGCAGCACAGAATTCCTGGGAGGAGGCAAAGCCCTTCCTGCTGGAGGAGCTGAACCTGTTTGTGAGGAAAATGTCTCCTCAGCCTGGAGGAGATGTCCTGCTCTGAATTTGCTTTGGGAAACAAAGGGAGGAGCAGGAGCATGGAGGGCAGTCCAGAACCAAAGGGAAAATGTTATCCTGTGAAAGTAAACCTGCTTGGCTTCATCCTGAGACACCACAGCTCTGGCATCATGGAATCCCAGAATCTCAGATTAGTTTGGTTGGGAGAGAACTTAAATCCCACCCAGTGCCACCCTGCCATGGCAGGGACACCTCCCAGTGTCCAACCTCGCTGTGAAATTTCTTCTCTTTGTGCCAGATTTTGTGTTATTTGAAATCCCCCAGCCTGTGAGCCCCTGGAGGGGCAGTGGAGCACCCAGGGCTGTTGGAAAGGCTCTGGGCTGAGGGGTGACCCAGCTGGAATCATTGTGTCCCCTGAGCTGATGTTTGACATCCCTGGCAAGGAGACAGGAGCCTCTGGTATGGAAATTTCCTTCTTAAAGGGGAAAAAAAAATAACCTGTTAAGGGCTGCGAGATGATTTGTCGTTTTTCCTTGGTGAGACAATTTGTCTTCTCCTGCATCAAATCTGTTATAAAACAGGCAAGCTGTGAATGAGGGAAATCGTCCTCGGAATATGAGGAGCACAGAGAATAGTTCCCTCTGCACAGGGCACATCCCAGAGCCTGCCCTGCTCAAATACCCATCCCAGAACAGCCTGGGATGGATTTCCTGGGGAAATCAGAGCTGCTGGAGCACAGGAGCAGCCTGGAGGTGTCTGCACTCCGTGTTTTGCTGGTTCTCTGCATCTTCTGTGCTTTGTGCTGCAAAAGTTCCTGTGAAAACAGGACTGAGACCAAAATCAGGATGAGAGGGCTCCACCTCTGCTGCATGTGTGTGTCCTGAGCTCAGGGCTGGGCAGGAGGAATGTTGGAATTGTGGCAGGACTGGTTATGTCACAGCTCCATCTCTGTGCTGTCCCCCTCTCCTCAGCCATCCCCTCATCCAGCCCCTCCAGATGTGCACTGTGCCTCTGGTTAGGACCAGAACCAGCTTCCTGAAATATCTATAAACCCATGCCTGCTCTCAGGGGACGAGGCAGAGGTCACATGTCACTGACTCTGTCCCCCTTTGCCCCAAATCCCCGACCTTCCAGCTAGCTCAGTCAGAAATGGAGTGGGGGATGATCTTGGACACGCAGACAAAGGAGGCTCAGAAGCCCTGGCTCCGTTCCAAGGTTTCTTCTCGAAGGGGTCCAGGAGGAAAAGAGGGAGATCACGTGGTGCACAGGGGTTGTAGAGCTTCAGGAAAGGGGGACAGAGTCAGTTGGCGCCCAACGTGGGGCTCGAGAAGGGTAAAGTAAACAGGTCAAGGAAAACAAACGTATGTTGGTCAGTGGAATGCAACATGTCACCTCCTGTAATTTAAAGGGGTAAAAGATTTAAAGGAGCTGGTCCCTGCCTGGGAGGGAAGGAACCTCAGGAGCCCTTGGGATCCTCCTCAGGAGCTGGCCTGGCCACAGGGCCCTCTGGCAGGGATTTGTGGCTGGAATTTTGGGAGGAGGCTGAGTGCCACCTCCTGGGGCTGCAGCAGCCCCAGAGCCCCCTGAGCCCATCCCAGGGATCCCAGCTGGGAATGGGTGCTGGGGGTGTGGAATGCACAGGGATCTCTGTGCTTTGGGCTTTGGCTGGTGCAGCCTTGGAGCAGAAACTGGGAAGGAATGGTTTCAGCCTGTTCTGCCTTCCTGCCTTCCCAAATATCCCAAATTCCTGGGTTTTGGACTGGGGTAAAATCCACTGAGCACTGAGCACACCAAGCTCACCTGAATTCCTGTTCCTTTCATTCAGTTTTTTAAGAGAAATTTTCATTTTTATTGAGAAATTTAAGGCTTCAGCTTTGTTTTGTCTTCCTGGTTCCTGCTCTGCTTGCTGGGCACTTCAATCTGAATTTCACACCTCAGGACAAAACATTTCACAGATAATTCCAAGCTGGGAGAGACCCTCAGGGATCATCAAATCCAGCTGTTCAGTGGATGATGCATCCATGGATTGAGCCCCCAGATTTGGTGTTGCCAGCTCTGAGCCAGCCTGGGACACACAGAAAGTTTTCCAGGGAAGCCTCAGCCAACTTCAGGTGTTTCTGTTCCATCTTCTTTTCCACTTCTTGTGAATTCAGAATTCATAGTTCCCGGTGGAGGATGGCAGTAGGGATGGGGATTTACTCATTTCAGTACTGCTTGTGGCATATTCTAAATTATCTTTTTTTGGGGTGGGAGGAGAGAAGAAGTAAAAGGTACTTGGGAAAAGGCAGAGGAATTGCTTGGAGGTATTTTTACTAAAGAGCACAGCAGTGACTGGAGCACTACTGCTATTTTAATAAAAACCACCCCCTATAAGCTGAATTTCCCCTTAATATTGTTCTTCTAGTGGTTTGCAGATCTGTATTTTAAAAAAAGGAAATCCATTGTTGTAATTACCCAGAGCAGCCCTGCTCCCCTCCCAGGTTTGGTTCCCCTTGGAGTGTTTGGTGCTGCTGAGGGGGGCAGAGGAGATTCCCGGGGATCTGCCGAGAGATTTTGTGATTTCTGTTTTGATGGAGATTTATGAAATGTGCTGCAGCTATTAATATTCATCCAGGGCACTCCTTCCTCTCTGTTGTGCCTAGGAAATGTCTGTAGTAACAAAACCTGGAGGGGGAAGAACCACTCAGCACCCCAGCTCAGCACCTGCACTGGCTGTAGCTGCTTTTATTTCATTTTTAAATGAAACAGTTGTTGACCTGAAAGCAGCAGTGTCCAGGTGGGGAGGTGCCATCCCTGCCTCTGGAAGAGATGCATAAATAATGAAGCCAAGGTACTTACACACACATGTTTTATGGCAAATGGCTCTGCGGCTCCTGATCATTTTTTCCAGAAACAGGTTTTATGATAATACAGTAAAAATATTAAATTAGAAAATGCCTCACTAAGGGTGATAAAACCTTACTACAGTGGAAATAGGTAATTATCCCCTCTACAGCCTAAATGACAGTTTAAAAGAAATAAAAATGTTAGTGCTCATTACTTGCTTTTGTGGGTTGCAATAAAGGGTAAGTTAAATTTTAATTCAGGGAAGACCCCTGTACGGAGCTGCTGTGGCTGTAGTGAGGTGGAAGTTGTGTTAATTAAGCACAGCTTATTCCTCAGCCCAGAACTGTGCTAAAGTCACCTTTGCCAGCTCCAGGTAGCACTGCCTGTTTCAGCCCACTGGCTCCAGCCTGATGTTTAATATCTGTGGGTGGAGGAGAGAAATTTTATATTTTTTTAGCCAAAATCCAAGTTCATTATGCATAGCCTTAAGGGGGCTGAAAGTATTAAAATCTGCACTTACCCTGGTGAATTGAAACACAGACAAGGTTAAACCTGGAGGATTGATGAGTTTTGCTCTCTGCATGGTTAAATCCTGCTGAGGGGAGAGCCTGGCTGATGGGGAGAGGGGGAGAAAAAAGGGTTGGCTTGTTTTATGTTTGATTTGCAGGGTGAAATATTTGCCCTGCTTTGGGGGTGCTGATTCCTCTCCTGTTGCTCTGCCAGGGTCTGTCCCTGCTGTGTCATTATCCAGACAAATCCACTGGGATTTTCCTTCATCCCATTCTTATACAGCGCCATTCCTGGGGGAATGAGGGAACTCTCCTGACCCCCAGAACCTGGAGTTTCCTGTTAGTGCCAGCTTCTTCCTTGAAATCTCCCCTTGTTTGAAACACGGCTTTTTATTTAAAATCTGTGGATTGGAGCAAATTCAGCATTGATCCCTGAACTGGAGGGCATCAAACCCCCAGAAAGGAAAACAGAAATCCAAGGAATTCTCTGCTGGGGATTAGCTGCTCCTCAGGCAGAGCCAGGAGATTCGCAATTTCCCCAAAATGTGAAAGGGAGAAGGGCTGGAGAGGGCAGCAAGGCCTCTCTGGGTTCCCCAAATCCTTTAGGGTGGTTTTGAGGGAGGTCTGAGGCTCTTCCTGCCCTGCTGGCACTGAGACTTCATTCCTTCACTTGCTGGGGAAGTTTTTGTGCCACCAGTGATGCACATGGAATTCCTCCTCTGGAACCCTCCCATGTGGGGTCTGCAAGCAGGGACAGGGCCCAAACCCAAAAATATTCAGCTCAAACCCAAATATTGCAGTGCTTGGAAGGAAAATCCCACCTGTGTACCCCAGCCTCCCCTCCATGTGTGCAGCCAAGAGGTTTTAGGAGCTGCACTTAGTGAAAATCCATCTCTCTCCTGTTTTTCCCAGAAATTCCTGGCGTGCAAGAATCCCTCCTTTCCTCCAGCTCACGTTCTCTGCTTCTAAAATTAAAGATAAATAACGCCAGCCCACTTTTCTTTCTTTCATTTTTTTTTTTAAAGGAAATTTGCTCCTGTTATCAGAATGACTGCACATGGGATATTAATTGGAATCTTGTTGCTGGGTCATTTTCATTGTTTTTCAAGTACTGTCCAAGAAAATGTATGAAAACTAAATTACAGCCCCACGTTGGCTGTGTGATTGAATCCTCCTCACAGCCCTGTACATCCTATTAAAATATTCAATCTTGTTTTCTTACTTGAAGAGCCTGTCTGTAAAGGGCAAACTTAGAGAAGCCCTCATTCTCTGGAGATCCAATATGCAGCCACTGGAATATTTCCATTTTTCTGTCCTGCCCGAGACTGGGCTCACACACGTTCCCCTGTATTTATTAATGAAGATTCTGGAGTGCATTTTTAATTGCACAAGGCCTTTCCTCCTGAAGGAGGGGAGGCTCTGTGCAGCATTTTGCTTCCATTTTGATCTTCCAAAGTAACTTTTCCCTCTGCACTTTTCCCCCCAGGACGGAGCTTTTCCGGTCGCTGTTTGGGAAAGTCACGAACGGAGAAGAACCAGAGCAGAGCCAGGGTCTGGACTGAGCTCCTGGTGTTCCCCAGCTTCTCCTGGTGTTCTCCAGCTGCTCCTGGTGTTCTTCAGCTGCTCCTGATGTTCTACAGCTGATCCTGGTGTTCCCCAGCTGTTCCTCATGTTCCTCCAGGTGCTCCTGGTCTTCCCCAGCTGATCCTGGTCTTCCCCAGCTGTTCCTGGTGTTCTCCAGCTGCTCCTGGTTTTCCCCAGCTAATCCTGGTGTTCCCCAGCTGTTCCTCATGTTCCCCAGCTGCTCCTGCCCTCAGCTGCTCCCTCAGGCTGCCCAGGAGCTGAGCCAGCCTCTGGTTTGTCCCTAAAACCCTCTCTGAAGGAGCAGCAAACCCTAAATCAGAAGGAGCAGTGACCCTGTCCAGGCTCCCTCCCAAAGACAATCCATTTTTAACTATTCCCTGGAAATTCCTGACCTTGATTTTGCAGCCTGGGCGCAGTGTGGGGGGAGGGACAGCTGGGTCCCCTCGGGTTTTTTGTGTTAAACCCTTGGAGATTTGGGGGCTGGGGGGGTTCAGTGCCCTGTTCTGGTGCTTGGCTGCATCCTGGGAGTGTGTGAGTTCATTTTTCACCAGTCAAGAGGATTTAAATGTCATTTCCATAATTAACATGGCCTTAAAACAGAGGCAAGGTGCTCCTGTGCAGGCAGCAGAGCTCCCAGTTCAGGCTGTGCTTGTTGAACAGGCACAGGGACATTTCCTGCCCCTGTCACAGGGATGTTCTGCTCCTGCAGGAGGATCCTGGGGCTTCTCCAGCCCAGATCCTGCAGCTCTGGGTCAGGATGCCAGCACAGGACTGGGCTGACTCCATGAGGGGAGTGTAGGAAATCCCACAGAGGGAATTTGGGATCAGAAATGAGGTCCCCTGGTGTCACTGCTCCGTGTCATGGCCTGTCCCACAGAGTTCCCCTGTCCCTGCCTGGGCTTTGGGCACTGCAATTAAAAAGGTTTCTGAGCTCTTTGTCCTGCTGTGATCCCTGCAGGGATCCCCAGGGGTCCCTCCCTACCCCGTGGGGACACCTCAGTGCCAGGGGAGGTTTGGCTGTGGTGGACAGAGCTGTCAGGGGTGAATCCATCTCTGCTCCTGGCAGGGGAGTGGGGCTGCAGCTCCCAGGGAAGTGCTTTGATTTCCCTTCCCTCCCTCCTTCCTTCCTTCCCCAGCTCTCTGGCTCAGGCCAGAGATTTACTGATGGGATTTCTGGGATTTCAGTGACCCCACATCCAGCAGAGCCCATCACAGGAGCCAGGAGCCCTGGGGAGCAGGGCAGGGCTGGTTTTTGTCACCTGTGCCAGGTGAGCAGCCCTGGCTTGGTTCAGCTCAGCACAGAGGGGCCTCCCCATCCCTTGGGCAATCCTGGCAGTGTCACCTCCTGTCCCCAAGGAAGATTCTGTCACCAGAACCTGGGTGTAAGCCCCAGAGCTCTTGGTGTTTTTGGGGTGCTGGGGGCTCTGCCACCCCTCCCGTGTGCCTCCTGTGTCCTCTGCAGCTCCGGGGTTTATTTTTTATTTTCTCTGTTCCCTTCCCGGCTGTAATGTTCAAAGGGTAATAGGAACCTCTTTAAATGTGATAACTTCTCCCGGTATTGTTGGAGGAGATAAGAGCCCGAGCCGAGCTGAGCACGGCTTTTGAATTCACTTATCAGTGTTTGAGCAGCCTGCCTGTCCCCAGCCCTGCCACCACCTGGGCTGGGGACACGGGGACATGGGGACACGGGGACAGCTCTGACCTTCACAAGGGGCAGGATCTGGATGTGGGGATGCTGCAGGAAAAGGGTAGAAATCCCCCAGGAGTGCCCCGAGGGGCTGTGGCAGCTCCAGAGGCTGGGGACAGCAGGGACAGGGGGTTTGTGTCACCCTGTGTGTCACCCTGTGTGTCACAGGGGATGGGGTCAGGCTGGACACAGCTCCATGGACACAGAACCAGCCTGATCTCCACCAGGATCTCCTAATGCTGCCAATTAACAGCCAGATCTCCCCTCCCCCCACAGAATATTAATTCTTTATTAATCCATGATACAGCTGCTAATTAGTAGCTCCACAAACGAACACTACACCTCAGCAAAACACTCAGGAGTTGTGGGGACTGGGCTGTGCAGAGGGAGGGACACTGGGTTGTGTTAATCCTCTCCCCAACCCCGCCACAGCCAAGAATTTCAACTTTCAGACAAACAACTTCATTTACAAGTGTGTCTCTAATTAGCTGCAGAATTAGTAAAGCAGAGTTTTCCCCCCATAGATCGGCCAGAGCCCCGGGGGAGGCTCTGGAATGGAGAGAATCGCATTTCCAATTATTTTGTTGAATTGCTAATTTAGTTATTGTGCCTGCCGTAATTGTGATGGGTATTGGGTGTGCAATTCAATTTGTTTTAAATATTTGTGGGAAGGCTGATCAGTAATGGAGCTGACCTATTTCATGGCCCAAAGTGCGAGAAGAGACTAAAACAAAAAACAGCTACAAAGCCCCAGTTTGTCTCAGTTTTTATTTTGATGTCTCTCATCCCTCTTAAGACTGTTGATGCAACAAAAGGTTTACATTAAAAGATGATGGCACTTTGATCTTGGGCTTTGGAGAGCTTACAGCTTTGGTATGTCTTTTCTTGGCATTTTAATATGGAGATATTTTAGGCTAAAGAGTTTTAAATGTGATGCTGGAGTTCAGCAGGGTCTGTCCCCTCAGCACCCCCCAGATTTTAACTGTGATGATTCTGGTTTGAGAAACGTGACAAATCAGCTGCTGGAGTTGTGGCTCATGTGGGCAAATTTAAATCTCACCTTTTGTGTGGAGATCCAGAGGGTGTTTGTGGATCAGCTCAGCCAAAGTTCCCTGCAGGCTCCTACTGCCCAGGGATGAGATGGAAAAGATCTCCAAAATCATCCAGCCCAACATCCCTGCTCCAGAACAGCCCTGGGAACAGCATCCCAAAGTTCTCCCACCTCAGAGCAGTCCCTGGGCTTTGGGGGTTTTTCCCTGTTTGTCCCGTTCACTGTGATGTTAAAGATGACAACAAATCAAATAATTCATGGGGGACATGGGATAGGGCAGAGCTGGGACCTGGAGGGGACCCACAGAACAGGGGTGACACCCAGGACAGGGGTGACAGATTCCACTCACAGCACACAGAGCTGTAATTCATTCTTTTTATTAAAAGAAATTGAGGTAAGTGAAAAACTTCAGCACCAGCGAGAACCGTTCGTACCCAGGGGGTTCCCCCACCCAGTGACCCCCACACACACCTGGGGACATCCTGGGGACATCCCAGGTGCTGCTGCCACAGGGCCCCAGCAGGCCCAGACCCCAGTGTCACCCAGCAGGTTTTTAGGAGCTGTTTACCCCTGGGTGAAGGGGAGCCTGAGCTGGTGCTGTAACACTGAAATTGGGGGGCTGCTCTGTGGCAGAGTGGGGACATTTCCCACTGCACCTGCAATGTCCTGGGAGGGGACCCTGGTGACAGGGAGGAGCCCCACAAGTCCCGGTCCTGCCTGGCTGACACATTCTCTGTCTGTGTGTCCTGCTGCAGCCCACCCTGGCATAAGCAAAAGCGTCTTTGGGGCTTGTTCAGGGGGCTCTAGTGATAAAAAAAAAAATCTCTTCAATCAAATGAGGGTTCTTAACTATGAAGAAAAAGCAAGTCCTGCAGGTGGCAAGGAGCAGTGACCCTGGGCTGGCACCTCCAGTCACTGGCAGCACAGGCAGAGGGGCTGCACTGCACTTCAGGAGGAGCAGGGATGGGAGAGGCACTGGCAGCATCACTCATCAGCTCCCCCACAGAACCCGCCCCTCTGATGGAGCATTCTGGAACCCACAGCCCTTCCTGCTGTGCCAAGGAGGGGCTGTGAAAGCTGGAACTCTTCCAGGACCATCATGGGTGAGCCCAGCACTGCCCAGAGCTGGGAGGGAGGGGTGGGGTGGGCTCTGCTCCCCTCCAGCACTGCAGCTCCTCTCAGCTTCTGTCACATCAAAAACGTGTGGCAAGGACGTGGGGACCTGGGCAGCTGCCACCCCTCCTGCACTTACCTGGCAGCAATTCCTGGCCACTGGAATGAGATCCCAAACCTGCCCAGCACAGCAGCTCTGGGGCAGGTCAGGGTGGTGCAGAAAAGCTCTCCTCAGGTCCTCAGGCTGACATCTCCTCCTGCACTGGGGCATTTGGCTCTGTCCTTTCTCCTCCCTCACCTCAGCTGCCTGGCTCTGCCTCCTGCTGCCCACAGGAGAGGGATGAGCACTTACACTGAGGATACACCGAGGATACACCGCGGGTGTGTGTCCCCATCCCTCATCCCTGAAACCTTCAGGGAAGGGAGAGCACAAAGCTGCACTTTGGTCTCTGGTACCCCTCCCAGAAGGGCCTTGCGCACAATTGACAGCCTGGTCGGAGGGAATTGGGCACAAAGGCAAAGCCAGGGGGGTTCAAACCCCAAAATCCTGCCCCAAAAAACCTCCACAGGCCTGGGCAGCCTCCTGGGGGCACAGGGACAGCCCTGGCCACAGCAGCTGAAGGCTGGCTTTGCTCTACAGGACGAGACAGACGTGGGACACAAATCAAATCACCACTGACAGAGGGTGACACACAAATCACTGACAGAGCCAGGGGCTGGAGAGGGGACAAGGGGACATTGGCACTTGTCAGCACAGAGCTGCTGCTGCTGGGCACGAGGCAGAGAGGAGGGCAGGGTGTCCCTGCAAAGACAGGGTGTCCTTGAAGGAATGTCCCTGAAGGACAGGGGTGTCCCTGCAAGGACAAGGTGTCCCTGAAGGACAAGATGTCCCTGCAGGGTGTCCCTGCAAGGACAAGGTGTCCCTGCAGGAACAGGGGTGTCCCTGTAGGGTGTCCCTAAAGGACAAAGTGTCCCTGAAGGACAGGGTGTCCCTGCAAGGACAAGGTGTCCCTAAAGGACAGGGGTGTCCCTGTAGGGTGTCCCTGAAGGCCAGGGTGTCCCTAAAGGACAAGGTGTCCCTGCAGGAACAGGGGTGTCCCTGTAGGGTGTCCCTGGAAGGACAAGGTGTCCCTGAAGTCCAGGGTGTCCCTGCAGGGCCCTGCTGTGCCAAGGCCTCGCGGTTCCGGAGCTCCCAGCCTCGCTCTGGTCAATAAATAAGGTACAGGAGGGGACTCAGTTCCGCAGGCGCTTGT
>VRYO01002784.1:1370488-1381317 GCA_009812075.1 Sialia sialis | reverse complement strand
CAGCCATTCCAGGGCATGGGATGGGATGATGGGATAATGGGATGGGATGGGATGGGATGAGATGGGATGGGATGGGATACAGGGATGGGATGGGAGCAGAGCTGGGAGTTTCCTGGTGGGACTGAGTGGAGAGAGGAGCCCTGGGGCCAGCCCAGTCCCCTCCCTGCACTCACCCCCGGATCTGCTTGAGCACGTAGTCCCTGGAGATGTATTTGATGTTCTCCTCCACCACGGAGCGCACGCCCTCCTCCTCCGTCAGCTGCTTCTCCAGCCACTCCACCAGGTCCTTGTTGCTATCCCACAGGTAGGCCTGCCAAAATCCACAGCTCAGCTGCAGCCAGCCCTGCCCAGCCAGGCTGCACTGCCAGCTGTGCGTGACACATCTGGCTGGGGAGCCCCACACCCCCCTGACAGTTCAAGGATTATTTATTCCTTCTGTGGAAGGGAACCAAGGGGATGCTTGGTCAGAGAACGAGCTGCAGAGAACGAGCTGCACCCACCCCAGGAGCTGCCCCAGATAAATCCCAGCCTCCCTGGGTACAGCTGCCCAAATTCTGGTGGAACGTGGCTGCTCAGGGGATTCTCCAGTGCTAAAATCACATGGGGAGCTGAGTCCCCATCACCTGCCCTGTCCCCGTGCTGTCCCCATCACCTGTCCTGTCCCTGTGCTGTCCCAGCCATCCTGGCAGCCTGAGCCAGCCCCAGAGCCAAAGCAGCTCCCTGGGCACAGCTCGGGGTGCCCGGAGCCACAGTCCCCTTTTGCCTTTCACAAGATCATTGCACCTGATATTTGCTACACAGTTGGCTGTGTAATAACTCAGGAGTGTGTGAGCCCTTAACAGCCTTCTCTCCTCTCCTCTCATTTTCTTTACAAATCATTTAAGAATCGTTTTGTTAATGGTTTCCGGAAAAGCAAGTGCTGCCATTAGCACTCATTCATATTTATGTCATTTTATTTGGGTAATTAAACACAAAGCTCCTCATTTAAAGGTGCACTATCCTTCTCTGTTATCACTAACCGAGCCAAAGGCAGAATGACAATGAGCTGGGGGTGGTGACACCGTGGTGGCACCCCCTGAGCACCTCCTGCTGCAGCCAGGACCTGCCACACCTCTGGGACAGAACCAGAGCCACAAAGGTTGGAAAAACCTCTGAGATCACCGAGTCCAGCACTGCCCACGTCCCCAAGTGCCACCTGCACACAGCTTTAAAATCCCTGCAGGGATGGGGACTCAGCTCTGCCCTGGGCAGCTGTGCCAGGGCTGGGCAGCTCTTCCAGGGACAATTTCCAGTGTCCCTTTCCAGGGAGAATTTCCAGTTCCAGGGGTGAATTTCCAATTGCAGGCAGAAATTTCCACAATGTCCACCCTGAGCCTGCCCTGGCCAGCCTGAGGTTGTTCCCTGTCCTGTGTCCTTGTTCCTCCTGGCTGTCCCTGTTCCCTGTCCTGTGTCCCTGTTCCTGTGTCCCTGTTCCCTGTCCTGTGTCCCTGTCCCTGTCTTGTGTCCCTGTTCCCTGTGTCCCTGTCCCTGTGTCCCTGTCCCTGTTCCCTGTGTCCCTGTCCTGTGTCCCTGTCCTGTGTCCCTGTCCCTGTCTTGTGTCCCTGTTCCCTGTGTCCCTGTCCCTGTGTCCCTGTCCTGTGTCCCTGTCCCTGTCCTGTGTCCCTGTTCCCTGTGTCCCTGTCCCTGTCCTGTGTCCCTGTTCCCTGTGTCCCTGTCCTGTGTCCCTGCTCCCCCTGGCTGTCCCTGTCCTCTGCTGCCAGTCTGTGCACAGGGGACAGGTCACTCCAGTTGCTGTCCAGCCTCGGACACTGCCAGGCTCCCCTGGTTACCCCTGCCAGGACCTTGCACGCTGCCAGAGAGGAGTTTTGGTTCCAGAGCCCCTGGACACTGCAGAGTCCCAGCACCATCTGATTTCCTCTCACTCCATGGCTCTGCTTGTCCCAGCCTGCTGATGTCACTTGGAGATTTTGCTTATTTTATGTTTTTCTCCTTGTTCTGATTGGAAACTGGTGGGGTTTTGCTCCCTGCCTGTGGCCCTGCCATGCAGAAACTCTCCCTGCATACAAAGGAAGGTTCAGGGAAGGGGGAAAGCCCAGCCCCAGACCTGAGCAAAGCTCCATTTACCCAAGAATCCCAAAGCTTTTAGTTTAGGAGAATATTTAATACTCTTATTAATCATTTTTAATCCGTTTGCTTTTAATTAAGAAACAGCATGATGCTTCCCTATCAACATATGCCAGGGAGCAGATTAATTGTGGCTTAAGATAACTCTCCTTGATTGGTGTAATGTATTAGCTAACGAGCTGCCTGCTTTTGGAGAGCTCAGGCTCTACCTTGGAAAGGCTGCTGCCCTCCAGAGAACATCCCCCCTTCCCTGGAACCCCTGGCTGCTGGGGACTTGAAAAATGGAATGGGGGAAAAAAAAAACAAAAACAGAATTCAAAAATGAAACAAATGAAATAAAATAGAAATTTTAAAAATATAAAGTGAAGTAAATAAAGTAAATTAAAATAAATAAGATAGAGTAAAATATAGTTAAATAAATAAAGTAAAACAAAAGAAAGTAAAATAAGTAAATAAAATAATGTAACATAAATAAAATAAAGCAACAGAGTAAAAGAAAATGAAAAAAATAACTAAATCAAATTAAATAGCATAGGGAAAAAATAAAGTAAAAAATGAAAGTAAAAATAAAGCTAAAAATGAAATAAATAAATACATAAAATTAAGTAAAATAAAACAGAATCATAAAATTAAATTCAGTAAATAAAATAAAGTAAAATGAAGTAAAATAAAATAAAATGAATAAAATAAACTAAACTAAACTAAAATAAAATAAAATACTGAGATGAGAGGCTTGTGCCAAAAGCAACCCAAGAGCAGCTGCAGAGCTGAGCACAGCCCAACAATGCCCGGGTCTCTGCTCCATCCCCAGGACATTGGAGGGGATGGGATGGGCTTGGGTGGCCCTGGGGACAGCAGGACAGCAGGTCCTAGCAGGACAAGGAACCCCAGTCCCAGAGCAGGTCCTGGCAGCACACAGAACAGGTCCTGGCAGCACACACTGACCTTCACTGTCCCCTCGGCCTCGACGAACCAGCGGCGCAGCATGGCCTGGATCTGCCCGTCCGTCAGCTCGGGGTTGGCCTCGTGGATTTTGCTCTTCACCGCCTCCTCCAGCAGCAGCCGCCGCAGCCGCCAGTAGAAAAAGCTCCTGGAGGTTTTCCAGTCCAGCACATCCTGCCAGACACGGGACAGAGTGAGGGACAGACAGACAGACAGACAGACACACCCAGCAGGGCTCCTGCTCCCGTTGCTCCTGGCATGGCTCTTCTTTCTCTCACATCTACATGTTTATATTTATTCTTATATACATTATATTTATATTTATATTTATTTATATGTACACAAACAGGGTGGGAATGCTGGAGCAGCTGTCTCAAAGCTTTCTTCCATCACAACCATCAGTCTCGTTTTACAAAGATGGAACAGCTTCAGCTGCTACAGCAGCAAAGTTCATTTTGTTACAAACTCTTTTAACAACTTTCTAGCCAATAGTAATATTAATATATAATATTAATAATATTAATATAATATATAATATATAAAATATATAATATTATATATATTATATATATATATATAATATATATTATATATATAATATTAATATATAATTATATAATATTAAAAGCTGACAAGCATTTGCTCAGGCTTGCTGAGAGTTTTCTGCCTTTCCTGTCTCCCGCACAGGAGGGGGATGGAGGTGCAGGGGTTTTTCCCGGGACACTCACGGTGATGGCTCCTTTCTCCTGCATCCTGCCCGGGGTGTCGTGCAGGTCAGCGAACTGCATGGCCACCTGCTGGTACATGGGCAGCAGGAACTCCTCCCTCTCCTTCAGCTTGCCCTCCAGCTCCTTCCTCTCGGCAGGGCTCAGCTCAGGGGTGCCTGCAAAGCACAAACTGCTCACAGCCTGGGGGAACTCGGGGCTGCAGGGAATTCCTCCCTGGAAATGGAAATTCTCCCCTGGAAATGGAAATTCCTCCCTGGAAATTCCGCCCTGGAAATGGAAATTCCGCCCTGGAAAGGGAAATTCCACCCTGGAAATGGAAATTCTCCCCTGGAAATGGAAATTCTCCCCTGGAAATGGAAATTCCCCCCTGGAAAGGGAAATTCTCCCCTGGAAATTCCTCCCTGGAAATGGAAATTCCTCCCTGGAAATGGAAATTCCGCCCTGGAAAGGGAAATTCCACCCTGGAAAGGGAAATTCCCCTCTGGAAAGGGAAATTCCCCCCTGGAAATGGAAATTCCCCCCTGGAAAGGGAAATTCTCCCCTGGAAATGGAAATTCCTCCCTGGAAAGAGCTGCCCAGCCCTGGCACAGCTGCCCAGGGCAGAGCTGGGTCCCCAAAGGACAAACCCCAGAGCCTCAGTGCCCAGCACATCTCCGTGCTCCAGCCCTGATTTGGTGCCACAGACTCGGGCAAGAGCTCTGGGGCTGTTTGCACCATGGAAACTCTGATCCATTTAAATGCCAACCACCTGAGGCATCAATTAAGTGACATTTAAGGGACTCACTCCTGAAGGAGAATAATGTCCCAGCAATCATGTCCCAAAAATCGTGTTCCAAAAATCGTGTCCCAAAAATCATATCCCAACGATGTCCCAGCAATAATGTCCCAGCAATCACGTCCCAGTGCTGTTCATCCAGCAGGAACAGACCATGACACCTTCAAGATAACAAACCCAGCCTAAAGCACTGGGCAAAACTTCACAGAAACCCCAGGAGGGACCAGCTCCACCCAGGGCAGAATCCAGGGCTGGAATTCACTGGGCTCACAGAGGGTGCTCAGACAAATCCAAGGAAATTGCAGCACAGGCTGCTGAGCAGGAAGGTCAGGTGTGAATCCCAGTGCACCTGCAGGGTTCTGCTGCTCCTTCCCAGCTCATTCCCATTCACAGACAACCAGAGCCTGAGCACTCCAGTGCTGCTCACACACCTCTGTATTTGTATTTTTCCAAGGCACAAACCCTCCACACCAAGATCCTTCCCAGGGAAGGAATGTTTTTTTTCCTACCAATACAAATGTTCCCTAACCCTTCAGATGTGAGTAAGAAGGTTTTAATTAAGAGAAGCTCCCCTTGTAACCCTCAGAATAAAAAATTATCTATATTTATCCACGCTGAACCCCCTGGTTTTAATGGCAACACAGGCACTCCAGGCAGCCCTGCTGCAGAATTCCAGCCTTGGCCAGCCAGTCCAGCCAGGCAGGCCCAGTAATGATTTAGGTGAGATTAACAAATATGTCAATGTCTATTTTCTGCTTAATTTAAAAGCAGCGTCTATAAAGATTTTTGACTTCTGAACCCTGTTCTCCTGGAAGAAAGAAGGTAACAATGAGGAGGGGGATAAAGAGTGATTATCCCATCATCGATCGTTTGTCAGGAGCATTTCTTATTCACTGCACTATTGTAAAAAGCTAAGCTCTCGATCAATCCTGTAAGCCCCCTGTACAATTAAATATCTTGGAATGGTTTTCTTTCTTTCCTAGTCAGATCTTGAGGCCTCAGGGTTTTTCAGAAAGCCTGGGGTTTATTTATTTATTTTGCAAGATAAAAAAAAAGAAAAGAAAAAAAAAAAAGAAGTCTTCCACAAATCTTACCCTGGCAAGGAGAGGGGAGTTAAAATATGGGATTCCTTTGCTCTAGAGGTACTTGACAGTTAATGAAACTGTTAAAGTTTAAATCATAGGAACATTATAGACCTCTAGGTATGGATTGGCTGCTAATCAATAGGGAAGGAAAAGGAGCAGAGCTCTGAGACAGCCCCACCCCGTGAGCAGAGAGCCTGGCACAGGGCTGGGAGCTCCAGGAATGTGTGTGACCCTCCTGAGCTGGCAGCAGCACAGGGCAGGTCCAGAAATGTCCCCTTCCTCTTGGGCTGCAGCTTCCCCTGCAGGGAAGGGCAGGAAACATCTGAATTCTGCTCCCAACACCTCTTGGCTCCACACTCCTTTCTCTTTTCTGCCTTAGCCAGGTTGAAAAGATGCTCTGGGAAAGCAGCAGCTTTGGGGTCCCAGCTCATTTCCACTCCTGCAGCACCTCCCACCTGAAGCTCACCTTCTCTCCTCCTGCCTGAGCAAAACCTGCCAGAGGATTTTCCTCTCTCCTGTAGCACAGGATCCTGGGGGTGTCCCAGGCCAGGCTGGACAGGACTGGGAGCAGCCTGGGACAGTGGAAATGTCCCTGATGAGCTTTAGGGTTCCTTCTAATCTCAGCCACGCTGGGATTCCAGGAAATTCAGCAAAATGCCAAAGGTGTCCAGGCTGGGAGCTGCTCCAGAGGGGAGGGAAGGTCACAGGGAGCCTCTCACCTCCCTGGAGACACAGGCATTTTTGGATTGTCTCTTGTTTCTTTAAATGAGACAGGCTGTAATTGCTTCACTAAATATTCAGCAGGATTTATGTCAGAAAGGTGCAGCATGAACAGCCAGTGAAGGTCACACATGCTCTGGAACAGGCTGCAAATATCCTTGGAGAGAATCCCTGAGATTCCCACCCTGCCCTTCCCACTCTGCTCCTGAGGTCTCATTTCTGGACAGCTCAAGGGACGTAATTCCAAAAAATTCCTAACCCAGCCCTCCTGGGAGGATATCCCAGGTGGCACAGAGGAGCTGGGAGGATCAGGATTTGCTCCTGGAGCTCTGTGGTGCTGAATTAACACCAATTTAAATGCAGCAGCACCTGCTCACTGGAGCTGCTCACAGCTACTGAGAGCAGCATCACCCACAAAAAACAAAGTTACAGCCTGAGTTTATCCAGCACCCACGAGAGATGGAATCCAGAGAGCTGTGGTTCTCCGTATTTCCCTGAAAAACTGGCAGGGGGGTTCAGCTCTGCTCCTGCACCCCAAAATGTTTATTTTCAGAGAGGAACTGCTGTGCTGAGGGATGAACACTCAAGTGTTCACTCATTATTTGGAAATTTAAAGACAATTTTGGATGCTCTTTAGCCAAGTAAGGTGTGAACCAAGCCCCAGCAGCACAGAGTGGCCGCCCTAGGGAATGAAAGACACGAAATAAATAAAATGAGAGGTGCATTGCAGCACACAGGACCAGCTCCCAGGATCGGTGGGGACATTCCCACTATCACCACTCATCAGGGCTGACTTTTTCCTGCAAGGAACATGGAATTGCAGCAGCCAGTGCTGCTGTGGCTGGAGCCATTCTGCCCCTCCTTCCCCTCCATCCCAGCCCATTCCTGCACCTCTGACACAAGGCACAGGATCTGCACGAGGCTCACTTTCCCTCCATGTTTTAATCTCATTGTAACAAACAAATCCAACTGAAATCTCTGGGTTTTAAACCCAGGCCCAAGGCTTGCAGGCTGCCCCATTCCCACACTCCTGGGTGATGCCTGCTGTCCCAATTCCAGGTGGGAATCGCTCTGGGGCAGCAGAGCCACCCCCTCTCCCCCTGCCCTGTGCCCCACTCCTGTGAGTGACACTTTAATAAACCGTGGGGCTAATCAACATCGCAGCACTCGTGCTGGAGAATTGATAATGAACAGATTTATGTCAAATGATTCGGTATCTGCCAGCCTCCCCTGCTCTCCCTCTCCTGGCTGCCACGTCCAGCCCCGGCTGCTGGGGCAGCATCACCCAGAGCTGCTCCCCAGAGCTCCGGGGAGGGATGACAGCCACTCAGGGGTTAAAGAGAGGCAGTGAACCCCCAGCTAATGAGTAAGAATTCAGCAGGCAGTGTAAGATAAATGGAGCTTTCTCTGCTTCTGCTGGAGTCAGCATGAACTGCGGCCCTGCGGCTTGTTTGTGGCAAATGGAGTGCGCGAAATATCAAAGGGCAGTGATCCAGAAGAAGACCGACTTTGACAAATTTTAAATTGGCCAGAAAGAAAACCAGCAAAAAAAAAAAAAAAAAAAACAAAAAAAAACAACACCAAAAAAAAAAGGGGGGGGAAAATTATGCAATTCAATGTGTCCTGCAATCTTGGCTTTCCTGCTCTGGTGTGGAATTAGTGGCAAAACAACAGCGATGATCAGCCGGTGCTGGGAGCAATTACATCCATCTCAGGGAGATGCTTATCAGTGACTGAGGCTTTTAGAGCTCTCCCTGTGTACAGCTGTAAGTGACTTGCTCTTGTGTTGCAGTCATTTTAATTAAAGTGTGTGGAGTTTGCTGGGAGTGATTACCCTGCAGAGGAAGAGGGGGAAGAGCCTGAGCAGCTCCTGCCTCCCCTCGTGGCTGGGGTTTGAGGTGCTGGCAGAAAACTCCACCCCATCCTTCCCCTGGTGGGTTTTTTCCAGTGTCCCACAGGATTTGAGGGTGAGGATCAGAGGGGATGCTCTGCTCTGCCTCCAGGATCCCCACACTTTGTGCTCAGCACACATTGGATTTTTCCTTCCCTGCGGATCCCTGCTCTCCCTGGCTGCACAATCCCAGGGAGGGGGAGCTGGGTCCTCCCTGCCTGCTGAGAATTCCACTGAACACCTCCAGAGAGGATTTTTCAGCACTCTGAGCTGGGTCCCCATCATTTGGGGTAATCACTAAAGGGACGCTGTCGAGTCTGACAGAGGCCAAACTTCAAAACTTTTACATTTAAGACATAGAATAATAGAACATTTTGAGTTGAAAAGGACTTCAGAGATCATTTCATTCCATGGGCAGGGACATTTTCCACTATGCCAGGGCACCCCCTCACCTTCACCCCTGATTATTCTCCTCCCAAGGCATATCAGGAGGCTTGTTTTGTATATAAATTGTTGCCCTGCCATAAATTTTAAAAAAAGCCAAATAATAAAATGTAACTGCAGCAATAGCCAGGATTTATCAGTCATTTGCAGAACACTTTTCCTCCTGAAGTATCCCAAAAGGCTTTATAAATTCAAGCCATACCCACATGGCCCACTTCTCCCTCCACTGAAATGTAGTCAATTCCGGAGGTAAAAGGAGGCTCTGTAAGATTATACTCTTATAGTAAGAGCCAGTAAAGAACTATTTAAAGAGCCAATTCCCCCAAGAGAGAACATATCTGATATTAAGTGCATTTTGCTGAACACTCTATATTTTGGGATGGTGAGTGTAGAGCAGGCACTGGGATCACTCAGAGGGGAAATGACACAACCCTGGCTGTGCCAGCACTGAGCTCTGCGCAGACCCTGCTCACAGAGACAGGGACACCATCCCTCATTCCCTTGAAACTGAAGAGTTCATGGATTTCATCACTGCAAACCACCCCAGACACTCTGACACAGTCCAGCAGCCCAAAATGCCAAACCTCCAGTGAGCTGAGCCATTGCTGGGCTGGAAATCAGACCCAGGCATCTGCAGTGAGGGTCTGCTGTGAGATCTAGCCAACAAAATAAATAAAATAAAATAAAATAAAATAAAGAAATCAACTCAAAACTCCCCTGTGTTACACAGCCAGGGTATGCTGAGCACCCCCTCACACACACACACACAAACACAAACACACACACCAAACAAACACACACCTCACACACACACATGTGCAGGGGGCTCCTCTGCTTTCCTTCCCAAGCCAGACAGCAGTAATGACAATGGAAATTACTCTGCTCAGTGCTTGAGGGTGGCCCAGGTCCCTGAGAGTGTCCCAAATCCCTGTGGATGTCCCAGGTCCCTGAGAGTGTCCCAGCTCCCTGTGGGTGTCCCAGGATGTGTCCCAGGTCCCCATGACCTCTCCCAGGTCCCTGTGAGCTGTCCGAGGTCTCTGTGAGTATGTCCCATGTCCCCGTGAGTGTGTCCCATGTCCCTGTGGGTGTTCCAGCTCCGTGTGAGCTGTCCGAGGTCCCAGTGAGCTGTCCCAGGTCCCTGTGAGTGTCCCAGGTCCCCATGAGCTGTCCCAGGTCCCTATGGGTGTCCCTGTGAGTGTCCCAGGTCCCTGTGAGCTGTCCCAGGTCCCCATGAGCTGTCCCAGGTCCCTGTGAGTGTCCCAGGTCCCCATGAGCTGTCCCACGTACCCAGCTGCTCTGCCAGGCCGATGTACACCCTGTCCACCCTGCGCATGGTCTTCACCAGGTCCTTCCTGCGGAACCGGATCTCCACCGTGCCCTCGGGCTCCAGGATCCCCCCTCTGCAGAGAAAAACACAGAGCACTGCTGGCACCTGGCTCCCAGCTCAGAGGCACCAAAACACAGCCCTGAGTGAGTTACATCAGCTGGGAGCTGTGTGAGGACTCCCCACGGCTGGGGGGAACACAGAGACATCACACATGGCACGGGAGGGACAGGGGTCACACATGGCTGAGGAGGGACAGGGAGAGTCACACATGGCTGGCAACATGGTCATACACGTTTGGGGAAGGACAGACATGGCAAGGAAGGACACACAGGTGTTAGACATGGCTGGGGAAGGACACAGATGTTAGACTGGGCTGGGGAGGGACACACAGATGTCACACATGGCTGGGAAAGGACAGAGAGAGCTCAGACATGACAGGGAAGGACACACAGATGTCACACATTGCACAGAAGGACACAGAGAGGTCACACATAGCAGGGAATGACACAGATGTTAGACATTGCACAGAAGCACACACAGGTGTCACACACTGCACAGAAGCACACACAGGTGTCACACAGGTGGCACACATGTCACAGAAGCACACCCAGCTGCAGTCCCAGCTCAGATATGGCACAGAAGCACACACAGATGTCACACATGTCACATACGACAGGAAGCACACACACACGTCACACACATAGCACAGAAGCACACACAGGTGTCACACATGTCACACACATCAGGAAGCACACACACGTCACACATGGCAGGGAAGCACACACAGAAGCAC
>VRYO01002784.1:1340189-1369488 GCA_009812075.1 Sialia sialis | reverse complement strand
TCAGGAAGCACACACCCACACGTCACACACGTCAGGAAGCAGACCCAGCGCAGTGCCAGCCCAGCAGTACCTGCTGTCCCTGTCAGCATACATCTCCATGTGCCGGGGGTTGATGGTGGGGTCGATGACCACCCAGGAGCCGCCGCGCAGCTCGCCCTGCGGCGGGATGTAGATGAGCACCGGCTGCCGGTACTCGCGCAGCCCGTCCACGATGTATGCGCCGAACTTGAGCACCTGGTCGTACATGTCTGGGGACACAGCACAGGGACACAGTCACATGGGGCTGGGGACGTGGTCACACATGGCTGGGGACACAGAGTCACAGGGAGAGAGTCACACAGGGTTGGGGACGTGGTCAGACATGGCTGGGGACACAGCACAGGGACACAGTCACACGGGGCTGGGGACACAGAGTCACACATGTCTGGGGACACAGCACAGCGACACAGTCACACCGAGCTGGGGACACGGTCACACATGGATGGAGACACAGCATGGGGACAGAGTCACATGGGGCTGGGGACGTGGTCACACATGGCTGGGGACACAGTACAGGGACACAGTCACACGGGGCAGGGGACGTGGTCACACATGGCTGGGGACACAGAGTCACAGGGACAGAGAGAGTCACAGGGGACAGAAAGTCACAGGGACACAGAGTCACACTGGGCTGGGGACATAGTCAGACATGTCTGGGGACAAAGGCACAGGGACACAGAGTCACATGGGCCTGGGGACACAGAGAGTCACACCAGGCTGGGGACATGGTCACACATGTCTGGGCGACAGAGAGAGGTCACACAGGGCTGGGGACAGAGACATGGTCATACATGGCTGGGGGACTGAAAAACGCTCACACATGGCTGGGAAGGCATAGAAAAACGGTCAAGTGTGGCTGGGGGACAGAAAAGTGGTCATAAATGGCTGGGGAGGGACAGAGAGATGGTCACACATGGCTGGGGACATGGTCACACATGTTTGGGGAAGGACAGAATTGTCAGACACAGCAGGGAGGGACACACAGGTGTCACACATGGCAGGGAGGGACACACAGCCTGGATTCCCAGCTCAGCAGGGCCCCAAGCTTGGACATTTCCAGGGCTGGGGCAGCCAGAGCTTCTCTGGGATGCTGTGCCAGGGCTCCAGCACCCTCATGGGGAGGAATTTCCTCCTGACATCCCATCCAAATCCACTCTCCTCCAGGCTAAGGCTCTGTCCTGTCACTCCCAGGCTGCAGGACCTCCCCCACCAGCCCAGGTTTGAACCTGCTCCCTGGAAATGCAGCCTGGAGACTTTCCATGGAACCTTTCCATGGAACCACACCTCTGCTAGCTCCTCAGCTGACAGCACTGCCCTGGGGATGATCCCCCCCTGATCTCCCAGCCCACAGTTTGGGAAATCAGGCTGGGTGCATCTGTACTGCCCAACTCCAGACTCATCACCCCAGACCCCTCCCATAGCTCCTGTAATGTGAATAAAATGCACCTAAGGGCAGCAGAGCTTTTCCAGATCTTCATAAAAATGTGTGTGGGGAGGGATGGGCAACAGCACTCAGCTCTTCCTCCATTAAAATTTGTTTAAGGCATTTTGCTCAAAATTAATAAGACCAACTCCACTGTGTAAAGACAGTACATTGAAAATATCAGCCCCAAAGGTGATTTAAATAAAAGAGAAAAAGGGAAGGCAGAAGAATTTCTATGAGATTATATAGTTTCTAATGGATACGGTTTGTAATGGAAACTCTTGAAAATATATATATTTTGCTACATATAATTATATCTGGAAGTATTAAATCAAAATACAAGAAATGAAGAACAGTTATTAGGCTCATCTAGCCCACGTCTTTGTCCACACAGGACAGAAACCCCAAACAATAAATCCACTTCTTTAGGGGCATTTAGGGGATTTCCCTCAGAACTCAGCCAAACTTCCCCTCCCTCCCCATCATTTCACGCCACAATGTCTGCACTGCTCAGGCTCACACAGCAGCAGGATTTTCACTGGGATTTGTCCTCAGACACCACAGGAATCCATCCCTCATCTCTCCCAACCCCCTTCAGCATTTGGGGTTTTTGCTTGGACCTTCCCATTTTGCCTCGTTTTTTTCTGGCCATTGAAACACCAGTGCAGAGAAAAGCAAACATTCATTTATGAACCTCACACCTGCAGCAACAGGAACAGTCTGGAAACACTCAGACACTTTCATGCATCTAAAATCCCTCCATCCCTGGAGAAAAGCCTCATTTCTGGGGAAGAAAGAGACCCCAGCCAAGGTCCCTTTGTCATTTAACCCCCATTTCAGTGTCAGGCATTAACATAATGAAGCAATTAACTCTTTAGGAAACACACACTCTTTTATATTTTAAATACATATTTACAATATGTAAATAAATATATATTAGGCACTGAGAGGATCTCTCCATTTCATTTCCAAGGTCATTGCCCAAACACCCAAGAAGAGGAATTTCATGTTATTTAAGAGGTATCAAATGCTGACAAAAGGAAGAACAATTTATTCCCTCTAATTGGGAATAAACATAAATCCCAGAAGAGACAGTGAGGACTGAGAACCAAACAAAACTCCAACCCTTCCCTTTGTCCTGAGCAGAGAACAAGACTCAAAAGGGGTGACAAATTTATTACTAATTATACAATTATTTTATTATGTAGTGCTAGTAATAAACCACTTGAAGTACTTTCAGCTAATTCTAGTGTTAAGAAAATAATTGCTTGATTCAAATTATTTTAACTGAATTAATTCTTTACTAGACATTTTTTACTAGTGCTACATAATAAAATAATTGTGTAATTAGCAATCCATTTTTCACTCCTGCCACGGGTATATATTTTACTCAGGTGAAGTGCAGAGAAGAGCAGCACTAATTGCAGGGAAATTGGGGGAGCTTGGTGCTTTCTCCAAACCTCCCCCAGGCCTCCCAGGACAGGATTTTAATTCCCAGGTGCTCAGGGAAGCATTGCTGTGACTGTGGAATTTTTGGAATCAGCTCTGCAGGAGGAGGAAGCTCACCCTGCGTGGTTCTGCAAAGCTCTGGGATCCTGATGAAATCACTGATTAATCACTGATTAAACCCAAATATTTGGTATTCAGTAAAACCAACCTGGCTCTTTGCACACTCAACAGTCTGTAAACTCTGCTGAGGAGCATCCTCCCCCCTGACTGCTGCCAAAGGCAGCTCCAGGCCAAAACTCCTGGATTAATTTAAACCTCAGCCTAATCTGGGCAGCCTGGCCTAGTGAGAGGTGGAGTGAGGTGATCCTGAGGTCCAGCTTAGGGGCAAATTTATAACAAACAAAAAATAACAAACTGTGCCCCTCTTGTCTCCCCCTTCACTGCTGGAATCAGTGTTGAAGCTGCACAACTCAACACCCACCACAAGCAGAACAGATAATACAAATTTCACAAAGTCACCCCACAAATCCATCCCAGCCCCAGCCACCCGCTCCTCACTGCACTGCAGTACCTGATATTTTTTTATTGTTATTTTTTCTCTGTCCTGGGCAAAAAGGAGCAGTGCCCAGAGGGGAGCAGGGTGGCATGCCAGGGGATTTGCAGTGACCAAGCCCTACCTGCCAGCCCAGGAGCCTGCTGCTCATTCCCAAGGAATTTCACGCCTGAGCTCTCCCCGTCCTGGGTCACTGCTGGTTCTCCCAAACCAAGCCCTGCCAAATGGCTCCTCCAGCAGAATATTCCAGCCAGTTTTCCATAATTTAATTTTGCATTATGCTCAGGAGCCTTCTGGCTCGTTGGGGAAAGCACGAGCTGCCTTTATTTAGGGTGTTATTTATTTATTTTACAGCAGGAATTAGACTTCCCAGGCTGACTAGGAAAGAGGGGGTTTAATTTTTTCCCACTTTTTTTTTTTTTTTTTTTTTTTTTAATTTCCCTCCCCCTTCACTAATGTCAATTTTCAGCATAGCAAGAGCTGTCTCTAATCTTTTCCTACTCATTACACACAATTTTGGAGTCATTTTACCCACAGTGCAGTCGGCTCCTGGCAGTGTGTTTGTGTGCACTGAGGGGTGGCATAATTGTTTATTTTCCCTCCCTGCATAATCCCCAGCCAGCACTGAAACCAAAACTGCAAACAACTCCCCAAGGGACACCCAGAGTGTCAGGAGACACCAGCAGCAAGCAGGAGGATGGAAAATGCAAGGAGCAAACTGCAGTGGCTCTGTCCTTCCCTCCTCCTCCTCCTGCCTGGAAAAACCTGGGATATGCAAAATAAATATTAACACCCTGCTGCTGCCTGTCCCACCCAACTCCAAAGCTGAGACTCTGTTTCTGAGCAGCCCAGATCCGACATTTTAAGGTAAAACAATATTTAAGGATGGAATGAGGTAAATAAACAAGCTAAAATTGCACCAACAAGTTCCCAGCAAGTTGTGGGGCTGGGAGAGCAGCTCAGGCAGCAGCAGCACATGGAGCAGGAATTTCCAGAGGGAAGAATTTTTCTGTCTTTTGCCACCTCCCACCTCCAAGGCTTTTCCTCCAGCAGCTCAGTGCTCCTGGCACTTCTCTCCCTCAGCTGAGAAGCCCTGATCTGATCTTTCAGCTCAGATTTTACAGCAGCAATCTCACATCCTGGGCACTCCACAGCGTTTCAAGCAGCACTCTGTGGTGCCCTGAGCAGCCAGGGCAGAACCAAAACCAGCCCCAGGACAGCTCCAAAGTGCTGCTCACCTTTCATCCCCCCAGAGAAGCCTCTCCAGTTTGCAAAGACCATCAGGGGCAGCCCCTCTCTGTTGAAGTCCTTGATTGCCTCGGCTGTTTTGAAGGCAGAGTCAGGGAACCACACCTGCCCAGCCTGCTGGATTATCTGGTGGGAAGAAAAATCCACTGTCAGGCCTTGGAGCACATTGAGACACAGAGAGAAATCATCAGGAGCTGTGATGTGGGGTAAACAACGTGGAACATGGAATGGGAAATGTGAGGGATCTGCCTGGCCACGGGAAAATTGGGACAATCTTTTTGCAGCACTAATTCAGCTAAGAAAAGAGAGCATGGACAGCCTGAGACTGTGATGCTGCAAGGAAGGGAAGGAGGAGAGAAAGAAAAGGACATGGAGAGGAGAAAGGAAGGACATGGAGGGATGAAGCAGAGCCAGGGCTGTGAAATTAGGCAGGGGAGCAGCAAAATGTCAGAGCAGGAAGGGCTGCAACACTCAGGCACAGCAAGAGAGCAGGGAGGTGATTTCTGGCAGCCCTGAGTGCTGGGGATGTGTCACAGCAATGTCACAGCAGCCCCAGCTCTCCAGGAATGGCTCTGGGAATGGAAGGAATCCCCTGGAGCAGGGATGTGACCAGCAGGGCAAGGAGCACTCAGCACCCACCTTGGCCTCTGAGTCCAGGTTGGCAGGATCAGCAGGAATGCTGAGCTCCACTGTCCTGGTTTCCACAGCAACCACTCCTACAGGTATTCCTCCCAGCCTGCACACAGGTGAGACACAACACTGCCACTCCTGCTGCTGCACAGCCAAACAGCCAGCAGAGACAAAGAGCACAGCAGCTGTGGCCTTGAGGATGGACAGCTCCAGAGGTCACAGCTCTCAAAGCAAAATCTAGTCCAAAAAATGAGCATATTCCTCTCTAAGAATTAAACAGAATAAAGCACACCTAGATTTTGAACAGTAAATCCATGCACCCACCACCCTCTGCCTGCCATCACCCAGATTTTAGTACTGATGGTGTTGACAATGAAAAAACAGAATCCCAGAATGGGCTGGGAGAGATTTTAATGACTTGTCCCTCATCTGCTGCTGCAGGGACACAGGGACAGGGGTGGGGAGGGACACAGGGGTGGGCAGGGATGTGCAGGGACAGGGACACAGGGAGTGCAGGGACAGGGACACAGGTGAGCAGGGACACAGGGGGTGCATGGACACAGGGACAGGGGTGGGCAGAGACACAGGGGTGGGCAGGAATGTGCAGGGACAGGGACACAGGGTGCAGGGACATAGGGGTGGGCAGGGACAGGGACACAGAGGGAGCAGGGACACAGGGACAGGGTGAGCAGGGACACAGGGTGAGCAGGGACAGGGATGTGCAGGGTGAGCAGGGACACAGGGTGAGCAGGGACAGGGACAGGGACACAGGGTGAGCAGGGACAGGGATGTGCAGGGTGCAGGGACAGGGACACAGGGAGTGCAGGGACCCAGGGTGAGCAGGGAGAGGAGCATGCCCAGCTCTGCCTGCAGGGGATCCAGCCCATCGTGCACACAAAAGCCATCGGTGCCACGCTGGCAGGACAGTCCCAGCTGAGCCCCCTGTCCCTCGCAGGCAGCCCAGCTGATGAGACACGAGCAGCAGGGCAGCCCATGAGCACTGAGGGATGGAAATATTCCCAGTGCCTGTGATGAAGGGGCTGCTGGAGCCCTGTAATTGCAGGAGCCGTCCTAAATCGGTAACTTATAACTTGTGTGTTAGGGCCCATGTGACCTAATAAAGAACATCTTTATCCAAGTATTACAGTTATTTATTGAACTTGAAAACAGCTCAAAACAACTTCTGTTTTCCATAATACTTCATATAAATTTTATCAGGCTAGCACATGAAGATGCTACATCTTGTTTTATAGTGTGTCCCTGGACAAGTTGCCATAGAATAATAAAAGACAATTTACAGCCAACAGCACACATATTCCAAACATACATACGAGAGATGAGTTTTGGCAGCACTTACAGTAACAATCCCAAAAGAATACATTCATATTTGTTTTTTTCAAAGTGCCACTGCTTTTGAAAGGAATCTGTTTCATTTGTGTTATATATCCCTGCTGTGTGAGAGTCCAAAGCCACTCGGAATTTGTCAGAAGAAAGGAACTGCAAGTGAAGCTGAGCATGGACAGAGAGCTTCTGGCTTTGCCAAATCATTGATTTCCAGCCCTGGCACACTGCTTAGCCTGGAAGCCTTTAAATTACAGAATTATAGAGCCATGGAATGGGTTGGAAGGGACCTTAAAGGTCATCTCCTCCCTTTCTTTCCAACTCTTCCTATTAAATAGATATATATACACATAGAGAGAGAAAGAAATACTCACAGGAATGTTGTGTTCCTGAGAAATGCAAAGCAGAGCCCAAATTTGATTTCTCCAGTTGTCAGAACTTACCTTGCTCTCCCCACGACGACTGTCTGTGCCCAGGGCTGCATGATCTCCATGAATGAGCCATGGTCAAAGAACCCACTCAGCCACTGCCCCTTCTGATCTAAAGGGAAGGGAAAAAAAAGGGAAACATCAAAGGAGGAAGGAGAGAGGGAAGAAAGAAAACAGAATATCAAAGCAGCAACTCAAACTTGCTTAAAAAATGCCAACTGCAGAACGTGGCACTGTCTTTTTATTTATTTAATTTTAAATAGATGACAATACAAGGGAGCATTAGACAGCTGAGCATTTGTCTGCCTTCAGCCATCATGTCTTATTTCATTTCCTAGTCTGCATAAAGACAGCAATTTATCAGCAAAAGCATCATTTATTGTTAAACGATGGGGTTCGCAGAGCAGAGGGACTTCCCGTGCTTTTAAATAAATAACTCTGCTTTTTTCAGGACTGCAAACATTTGTCAAAAGGCACTAAAGTCATTAAAGATGGTTTTCAACACATCTATTTCTATTTTAAAACTTATCTCATATTCTTGCTCTTGATCCTGCCTAATCTTTCCTTGAAAGAAGGAATGCTGAAGAAACTCAGGAAATAAATAGGAAAATTTCAATGATATTTTAGAGTCAGTCGCAGAAATCACAGCTCTCTGGGGATACCTGCTTAGCACTGGGGTTTTGGGAAGCTCTGCATGAAAACAACCCCAAAAAAATCCCCCCAAAAGCCCAAATCCCTCCCAGCTTCACCCCCTGGCACAGAGCCCTTCCCTGTGAACAAGCAGCTCTGCTTCTGCAAACCCAAGTCCAAAACCAATTAAAAAGTGGAGATCCAAGCACGCTAACCTCTGCTGACTTAAACAGGATGGAGAGTGTTTTATCAAGCCCAAACTTGTAATTACTGTGTTCTACATTCCCTGCCTCTGTGGCCCCACTGTAAAATGTGACCATCCATTTCAGAATTATCTCTTTATCGCGAGCCCAGAGCTGATCGTTGAGATTCTGCCCTCGTGTCGGGCGTCAGTTTGAAGAATATCACGGCAATATCTCCTCTAATAAATGGCTTTAACTTTTCACCTAGGAGATATCTGCTTTAACTTATCACAGGGAATCATCTGCTTTCCTTAACGCTTCCACTAAATTAAAATCTGAAGTCACTCGATTTGGAAGCCGGCGATTGCGGCGCCCGGACAGTTGGATGAATTGCCGGAGAGATGATGAAAAAATATTATCCAAAACCAGAAAACTTAGTTTATCACAAATCTCATTTTAGCCCCCCAAACTCATTAATAACTGCTGGAGTAATGGTCACCCAGTTTTGCAGCTTGTGCCTACACAAGGCTGCACAACCCCAGTGGTGCCAACACAGCAACTGCCCGAGATCTGCAGGAAAATTGTGATTCCTCAAACAGACTCTCTGTGCATGGACCTTCCTCTAAACCATTTAAAAAAAATCCATAAAAGTAACTATTCTGAGTAAATATATCATCTATAAAAGCATGGTGTCCTTGAGCACTCAGGATTTACATGTTACTTCTAGATATTGTTTATAACTAATATTACAGATGAATATTATTATATGTAACTATTTATATATTCTACCCAGTTTGCTTGGAACTAATTATTTTACAGAATCTGAAATATATCTGGGTTGCAGGTATCTGGCAAAGAGCTTGGAAACAGGAGGAGCTGCTGCGTACTTGGGTTGGGGCGTCCAGCCAGCATCCAGCGAGGGTCGTAGGGGGTCTTGGTGGGGACAAAGTCAATGCTTCTGTCTATGGGGTCCTTGGCTTTCAGGATGGGCACAGGGCTGTGGATGTTCTAAGGGAAAAAGGAGAATATTGAAGGAAGTGAGAGGTCCCTTTCCCCCCAACCCTGCAAACAAAGCACACGGGGGCAGCTCTGCAGGCCAGAATCACCTTTGGCATGTAGGAAAGCCACTGCAGGATGGTGTAAACCCCCTCAAAGTCATCACACACAGTGTCATGTGTCACCCCGTTGTTGTGCATGATCTGGATGCCTCCCAGCTGGTTGTTGGAGGTGTAAACTTCCCTTCCAAGCACCTGGGGGAAGAAAAACGGGAAAGCCATCAGAGCTGGGAGGTGCTGGCTGAGGAGGGGACACGCACACACACACAGCCCTGCAGCCCCTCAGCGTCACTGGGAATGAACAGGATGGAGCAAACCTCTCCCAACACAGCCTCCCCAGCCCTGGGTGCAGCTAAGAGCTGCTCAACAGTGATTCCTGGTGAGCAGAGGGCAGGGATGGGTGGGATATTGGGAAGGAATTGTTCCCTGGGTGCCCAGAGAAGCTGTGGGTGCTCCTGGGAGTGTCCAAGGACAGGCTGGACAGGGATTGGAACAATCTGGGACAGTGGAAGGTGTCCCTGCCCCTGGCAGAGAGGTGGAATTGGATCTTTAAGGTTCCTCCCAGCCCAAACCATTCTGGATTCTGCAATCCCCAAGAGGAATGATACCAGTGGGGAAACTGAGGCAGTTGTCCCACCAAAGCTCAGAGCGCTGAGCCCAGCTCAGCTCACTAATCCCGAACTGCTCCAAGACAACTGTAGGGTGGGCATATTTAAACATAAAACTGGGTGAAAAAACCCAAACAAACCAGACAAAGGCCCAGCAGCTGCTGTGAGAGGCTGGGGCTCCTCATTCTCCTGCACAGCTCCATGTGTAACGTGAGCCTGGGCAGAGCTGCTCTTTTCTCATTCCCCTGCTGTCTCTTCCCATTTGCCCTCTCCCTGACTGATACACTGATCTCTCGGTCACTTGGCTTTCTGCTCCACTGACTCCATATTACTAATAACACCTCTGCCACGGCCAGTTTACCTCATGAAGGCAGGAGCACATCATTACAAAATAAACTCATAACTTTGACATTCCTGCAAATACATGCCGTTTGTTATTTTTTATGGCTTGAGTCTTTCTAACAGACAGAGGACATTACACACCTGCTTCATTTGGATCTTAAAAACCCCCTGAAATGCACACAAACAGCCTGGCCTCCCCCAGACACCCAGCACAGCTCATTCTGGGCACACAGGAGCTGCCAGCTGCCACTCAAGCTTTATGTACAGAACAAACCAAGGCATGGATGCTCCAAAACCACCCCCAAACACAGAATTCAGTTTTTTAGCACAGGGATCTTCCTGGGTCTCCCTTCTGGGCTCAAACACCCTCCTCCTCCTCTAAAGCCATGGTAGAGAAGACAGCAGCACAGATTTAGGTTGAAAGATAAGAAAAGCCCAGGCACAAGCCTAGCTAAACACTTCCCAGGGAGGAAAATAAAAATAAAATAAAAATAAAGAAGATTTAAACACCCCCTCTCTCTGAAGTCATGCAAACTCAGGTAGATGCAAAACGTGGAGACACTGCAGACAGCTCAGGTTTAGCACTGCTGGCAGGCAATGAAACAGCCTCACACAGCACTGCTCTCCCCCTAAATCCCTTTTTGGAGACCAGAATAAACACACAGCTCCTGCTCCTGAGAGCCTGGGGCACAGGGAGATCCCAGAGCAGGAAAAGCTGCTCTGAGCAGAGTCTGCTCTGGGATTTGGAGGAGCTGGAGGTGCCCAGGGGACAGGTGAGCTCTGGAGCAGCCCCACCTGAGCTGCTCCATCCCCAGAGTGGCACTGGGCTCAGGGGGTCAGGAGGATCCTGGGATGGTCTGGGTGGGAAGGGACATTGAACTCTTTCCATGAAGGAATTCCTCCTGTCCAGCCTGAACCTTCCCTGGCAGAGCTTGAGGACATTTCCTCCTGTCCTGTCATTTGTCACCCTGCAGAAGATTTCCAAAACATCCCAACCCTGAGTTCCCTGATCTCCACAAATCCCACCAGGAAACCACATTTCTTGTTATTTCAGAGGATTTTTTGGCAAACACAAGCAGAGCCAGGACTCCACAGCCTCTGAAGGATGTTCCTCAACAGGTTCACAGGCACATCAATAATTTTCCAGCACTCCAAGCCGTGCTGAGCAGCTGCTTTCTCCTCTCAGAAGCTGAGCTGCTGCAGAGCTGGGACTTTCCCTGCCAAGCTGGGCTGGGCTGGCTCATCTGTTTCACCCAGGATGAAAGATCTGGAAACATGACAGCTTGGAGGGCTTGAATGGGAATCATTATGTAACATAAGTGCTGTTATTATTCCAAGGATATCATGTGTTTATATCGAATATAAGTGCCAGATTTTTATCCAAATAATTTCAATAATTGCAATTCCCATCCCACACTTTATATTGTCTGCCAGAAACACGAGGCAGAAGAGGCATATGCACGTCCTATAAATAGGCTATTTTTCATAAGCAGGCAGAAATGATGGGAATGAATGTCTCATCAGAAAAAAATGTAGGAACACAATGCAGGAACTTCAGACCTGGCTGCTATTATGTGCAGCCAAGCCTCCACAGAGCTCAGTGCTCATTTCCAGCTCTTCCCCCACATGGATCATGCATTAAGAGAGCCCTTGCTGAATGCACAGCCTGGCCAGGGCAGCACAGCCAGCTCTTCCTGCCCTTCCTGCATCCCTAATCCCTGCATCCAAGCAGTTCCTGCACTTCTAATTTACGAGCCTTTGCTGGGGGACCCTCCTGACTTGGGAACAGATTGGCTGGCTCTAATGCCTGGAGATTATTAAAGGCAGAGCTATACTCCACTATCAAGTCTACAGATCTTTTATTTAGAAGATATGGTGCTCTAAATGCACAAAGAGCTCCCTGTCACCTTCACATTAAAGCCCCTAGTGCCTGGTAAATGGAATTATATAGCTGTCATCTCCTTTCCCCAAAGTTTTAAGAGTACAATGGGCTCATTTTTTCCCACTCCATCCCAGCTTCAGAACTAAGAGACCTACTTTGTATTGATTTAGAGTCTTGGAAATAAATAAACCTGCTTCTCCAATGTGATTCACAAGAAATTCATGATACACTATTGCATGATATATTTCAAGCTGCAGCTCTGGCTCTTTTTTCCCTTTGGTGAGTGATGGGGGAGGTGGGAGCTGGGGGGAGGTGGGAGCTGACAGCCTGATGGTTCCTGGGGATGGCTCCTGACTGCAAATCCACAGGCAGGTCCTGCTGGTGGAGCCTGCCCTGCTCTGCTCTGCTGAGATCAGAGGGAAAAAGGGGGAAAAAAAAGCAAGGTGCAGCAGGAATCAGCTCCCAGCTGGAGATCCAACACTGCTCACTGCACACAGAGCAGGGCTCCACAGGCTGAGCCTCTCTGTCTGCAGCATCACATTTTTGGTGGGAAGGTGGGGGAAAAAAAAAAAAGAGGTTTTTCCACCTTGCAGTTGTTGAGGAGGATTTTGGAAAATTTCTGGGTTGCAGCAGAAAAATTAAGTTCTCTCAAGATGAACTACTTGAGATCCGACAGGCTCCAAATGACCTCTAGAATATCTGCTGTACATATTAAAAATAAAATTAATTTGGAAAGAAAGTCAGCTGGGAAATAAAAACTGAACAACTTTTCATTCTACCCAAAATAATTCCAGAGGAGCTCATCCAAACTGCTACTTTTTGCTGAAGAGCTCCAGTTCCAGGGAAGTGGCATTTCCAAATGAAAAATGTCTTGTCAAAACCCTGGCGCCCCTCTCTCCTCTCCCTGCGTGTGTTTTGCTCAAGGTCACTCCCTCAGCCAGTGGTAAATCTAAAGGACTCCACACACTTTGCAAACTAAAATTACAGCCCCTATTCTGCATGGTGCCAGCTGCCATAAATCCCACCTGTCCCAGCCAGGGGTTCCCCACTCTGCATATGAACCCCATAAACAAAATTAATGCTTGTTCCTGACTTAGAGATCTTGGTCATTCCCTCTGTCACCTTCTGGAGCCCAGGGGTTACTCAGGACAGGGAAACTCTGCTCAGAGTGAGTTTAGCATTATTCATGAGAAATCTGCAATTCTCCTGTGCTGTTCCTGTCATTCCCTGAATGTCCAGAACCTCAGGGAATTTCCTGGGAAGATCCCAAGCTGTCACCCCAATGCTCTCCTGGGGATCATCCCAAGGGGGATGGTCAATGATTGTGGGATATGTTTGAGAAGTTCAGCTCCTGTGGAACATCAGGGAGCAGAGCTGATGCTCCACACCCTGCAGGGTCCCCAGGAGCTGGGAAAATCCTGGACAGAGGTTTGGACAGAGGTTTGGACAGGCATAGCATGGACCAGGATGGCAAACTCCAGAATTAAACACACACAGAGCCCCCACCCACCCAGATAAACTGAGGAAGATCTCTATTAAAAATGATAGAAAGAGGGAGAATAAAAAAAAATCAACAAATCTATGAGACTCTCTTCCCTCAGCAAACATCGAGGGACTGATAATGGCAAGGCTGGAACGTAAATTGTCTCTAATGGGAACAACACACAAATATCAGCGCTTAAAGAAAGGCAATTAAAAGCAAAATGCAGCAACAGAGGGTGGTGGTTGTTCATCTGCATCCATCCTGCCTGCTCCTCACGCAGTGTCACCTGTGTGTCACCAGCAGTGCCACCAAGCACAGCCAAAGCCTCAGACTGCCAGGGGAGCAAGGGATGAGCCTGGCTTTGCTGGGCCTGAGCCAGGGACACCTCCAGTCCTGGTGGGAGCTGCAGAGCCACCCTGAGCCAGCCTGGCTCCCAGCACAGGGGACTGTCCTGCTGGGATAACCCTCCAAGCCACACCAGGAACCCACACCTGCTGCTGCTGAGGGCTCTTTTCTGCTGGACACCTCCCAGCCCTCCCTGCTCAGCATTCCCCAGCACCCTGCACCCACACAGATCTTCCCAGGAGTGCTGCTGTGCCACTAGAGCGAGATTCATATCATGCATTAATAATTATAATGCTTCTTTGAATGACAGGGCTGGCACTTGCTGTTCTAACTCACATGATTGCTCTCACATGATTGCTTTGATCTAATCCCAAGACTGGAGTCATCTTGAGCAGATACTGAGCTATCCCTGCCTTGAATCACAAAAAAAAAAAAAAAAAATAAAAGAGCTTTCCACAGTACAAACCCCAAAAAGCATCAGGCTCACAGGGCTTCTATTTATTTTTGCAGATTGTGAAATGGAAGGGTAAATATTACTGTTGGCAATCACTGCCCAGCCTGTGTGAGCCTCCTGTTCCTCCCTGAGCTCCTCCAGGGAGCCTCAGAGCTGCCCAGACCTGTCTCACATGGGCACAGCCCCCTGAGCAGCCTGACCTATTGTCTCATCCTGTTCTGTCAATCCCACAGCATCCAAAAGCTTCTGCAGCACAATTCAGCACTGAAGCAAAAATACAAATAATATTCTCTACCCAAATAGACCAAACAACATTTTTCCTTTTTTTTTTTTTTTTTACCCATTCTGGTCAAAAATGTCACCCTACAAGCAGGCAGGGAAATGAAGGCCAAAGTGGGAACTATGCTTGGAATGTTTCATGTTTTACTTTTCATTTTCCTGGCAGGTGGGGTTTGTCCAGCTCATCCTTGGAACTCCTGGATGCTCTGAGCACAGGGCTGAGGATTCAGGCAAGTCAAGAGCAGAGAGCTTGGGGGGAAAATAAAATCAAACAGGAAGGAAACAAACCAGTGCTGGTCAGAATTGTGTCACCTGCAGAAGGGATGGCAGCTTTGGGACAGCTCTTCATCAAAAAAACAAACTGAGAGCCATCTACACAACAAACTGATGGGAATGCAGCTCCTGAAAGTCCCAGCTGAACCTCAGGAAAAGCCTAGAACACAAATCTGCAGGGAAAACGTGCCTGAAAGCCACTATTTGTTTCCATTAACACCACAGCCTCCAAGACGGGATTTCTTTTAAACACAAAAGACAAGGAGGAGCAAACTGATTAAAAATAGGTCAGCAGCAGAGTCTGGAACATGCTTGGGAGGAGTGAAATGGAATGCAGCCCTGGAAGCACTGCAGGAATTGGGAATGCCAGGCTCTTTGGTCTTAGCTCCATTAAAAAGAAAAGCCATGGAAATGAAGGTGCTGGTGCAGGGCACATGTCAGGTCTGAAATCAGCCCATGCTCAGGTTGTGACGAGAAAAGGGAGGAGGAAGAGGAGGAAGGTTTGGGGGTAGAGAAAGGGGGAGGCAAGGGAAGTTTTAAAAAAAATAAAAATTTAAAAAAAAAAAATCTCTGCCTCAGCAAAAGTTTTCATTAAAATTTTAGACAAATGATCTCTGTGTCCTTCTCCCATGCTGCCTGGGGCTCCATGCTATTTCTATGCAAATAACAACCTCGTGGTTTATATCTTATTATTTCCACCGGAGCTGCGGCGACATGACCCGAGACGTGTGCGAGGTGGAGACAGCAAAGAGAGAGAGGCAGAGAAAGAGAGGGAAGGGAGGGAGGGAGATGGAGTGGCTGCTCGCTCAAGTGTGAAAAAATATTGTCAGGAGTGAGCAGCAAGAACAAAAAAAAAAAAAAACAACAAAAAAAAGACAAAAAAAAAAAAAAAAAGGAAAAAATTGCAGGGATAACGTGTTTATTTCAGCCCCTCTCCCCATGTGAACCAGCATCTTTTAAAATTCATTGGGCATCAGGCGATCATGCACAATCCATCTGCTTTCACTTTATCATTTGCATTTCATGCCTCCTGGCTTTTGATGTGCTGATACTTTGATGCAGTCAGGAGACACACATTATCATTATTTCAATTTGCAGGGGGGTCAGCGGGCTCGGCACAGCTCCCCGAGAGCAGGGAAATGGCATTTCCACCTCTCCCCACCATGCTGAAACGCACGGGGAGACAAAAGGGGGCCAGCAGCATCACGGGGTGTCCCCTGAGCTGCAGCACACCTGGGCTGCCCAGGACACAGCCAGCAGCTCAGGGAAAGCCTGGTGCCCTCCTGGAAGGGACTGGGGCTGGGGGATGCTGAAACCCTGCTGATCTAACCCTGCTGATCCTGGGGATGCTGAAACCCTGCTGATCTAACCCTGCTGATCCTGGGGATGCTGAAACCCTGCTGATCCTGGGGATGTTCTAACCCTGCTGATCCCCCTGAATGTTCTAACCCTGCTGATCCTGGGGGATGCTGAAACCCTGCTGATCCTGGGGGATTCTCTAACCCTGCTGGATGTGCCTCTGTGCTCACTGGCAGTGAGTGAGGAGCCAAGCTCAAGCCCACCAGGAGCTGCATGTGCAGTGACACTGACCTTGAGCTCATCATCTGAGCCAGAGGTCACCCTGTGGCTCTGGCAGCTGGACCTTTCCCTCTCCACCTAAACCCTCAGGCTGCTTCTTCATAATGATCATGAGCAAGACCAGCAACAGCTCTGGCTGCACACAATGTTTGTCACCATTCCCCTCTGCTCCCTTTGTAAATTAGAAAGATTCCAGTGCTTCACAGGGAAAAAAAAATAAAATCAAACAAGTTCCCAGAAAGCCCTGCCTGCTCTCTGAAAGCCCAATTGTCTGCACTGCTGCAGAAACAGTTTTGTGCTGCACGTTCTGCTGGCAGAGAGGAGACATTTTGAAGATGTGTTTGCAGACACAAGAAGTGGCAGCTTTGTCCTGCATCCTCCAGGAACACAAGAATGTAAAATTCAGCAATGGAGAAATTGTCCCAGATGTCTGGCACCTCACTGGGGGAAGCCAAAGGTGGCAGTTTCCATGATTTATCTTTGTTTTAACATCATCTTTCCCAAAGTTCCTGCCAGCCCCGAGTCCCCACCTCGTCCAAGAGGATGAGCAGCACCCAGACTGACACACAACAGTCACAGCAGGGTTCCCTTTGCAGTCTGAGCGCTGGGATGGAGCAGGAGCACATCACATCCACACCCCAACAGCTCTGCACTCTTGCAAGGGGACACTCAGGCCCCAAAAAATTCAAAGTGTCCCTCTAAACCCCAGGGACAAGAGTTGAGTGGGTTTCAGAGAGCCAGGGGGAGTCTGGAGTCACTCCAGGGATCAGAATTCACTGTTGTTTCAGACCCTCCACAGGATCAGCCAGACTGAGCTTGGACATTCCCTGGAGACCAATCCCCCTCTTCAAACTCACTCCTGGGACACAGCTGCAGCTGGATCCCTTCAAGAAGCCCTGGGGTTGGAAACTGAGGATCACAGGAGGCAGCAGACACACGACACACCCAGGTGAACACTGCTGGGAACACTGGATAGGATCCAACGGGTTCTGCCCTCACCTTTAGCAGGTGGAGGTTCAGAGCTGACACGAACATCCCAACAGAGCAGGGAGGAGGGAAAGGGACACCCAGGATTATTCAGCCCACTGAAATTCTCAGGATGGGATAAATTTCCCCAAAAAGCAGCTCCTGTGCCTGCTGACACATGTCAGGTGCTTAATTCAGCTCACACCCTTAATTTTTAGGTGCCTGAAATTCAGAGAGATGAATCCAGTCCTGGCTCCAGGGGCAGGGAGTGCAGCTGAACCTGGGGAGAGGGGGAGAACTGAACAGCCTGGCCCTGCCATCTGGGAAACTCTGCAGGATCCCCAGCAAGTGACAGCTGGAAGCAGGCACCTCAGTGCACTCCAGCAAGCACTAAACTGACTCAATTCCTCTCTAAAGGCTGGATCTTCAAATGCCTCTTTTCCTCCCATTGATGCAGGTGTGTGTGCTGTGTGTAAGAGATCTAACTGAGGGTGCTGCAGCCTAGAGTTGATAGGATCAATGCTTCATTTTCTGCAGAGCCCCTTTTATTCAGGGGAATAATTCAACAAGAGCCTGTTTTCCTTTATCTCCCATTGTCAGGCAGGCACTCCTGGAAACACAGCTTGCCATGGAGCTCAGCCACCCCAGGTGCTGAGAGTGCCTGAGAACAAAGCTGCTCGATGGGGAAGGGCACTTACAGCACACAGCCCCAACTCCAGGGAAACAAAGCCCTCAGGGACAGGGATGGCAGCAGAGTGGGCTGGGAGCTGTGTCTGCAGCAGGCAAGGAGCTGCAGGCTCTGGGATTAATGGGTTTGGGGCAGCAAATCTGCCTCTGGAGTGGGGGGGAGAAAAAAGAGCCACTTGAGTAGTGATGCTGTAAGATTTCTTTGTAACAGCCCCAGTTGTTCCTGCTGACCCCACAGCTGAGATTTCCAGCAGGAAATCTCATTCCCAGCCTGGAAAATCAGGATGCAAGCTCCTCGGCTTCAGTGCTCCCCCAGAAATAACACACTGGAAGCTCAGGTGGTTCTTCAGATTTTTGGAACTTCCAGACCACCTGGGCACTCCTGGTGTTTAATCCATGCCCTCAATTCCTGTTAAAAGCTGTTTCAGCATCTTTCCAACCCAAACCACGCCAGGATTCAGGACAAAGCCCAGCTCTGGGGATGGAAATGCAAGGACTCACTTTGTTGAGGGCCCCACAGCCCGTGAGGATGATGTGGGAGTTCTCCACCTGGATGGTTCTCTGGCCCAGCCTGACAATGTAGGCACCAATCCCAATTGCCCGGCATGTAACCTGGAAAGAAAGGAAAAATAAAGGAGGAAAAAAAAAAAAAAAAAAGCAATGGCATTGATTTGTGTCTCTCTGCACAGCCCCAACCTATTGATTCAAAGATTGAGATAAAACCAGGTGTGTTTGTAGCACAAGGCCATAAAATCTACTCTGGCTGGAAAATTCCAGAATCTGTTCCTTTGTAAAGCACAGGATGTGAACATTAATGTATTTTATTTATAAAAATAAAAAAGCAGTGATTTTGAGACAGAGCAAACACGAGGCCAAATGCCTGAAGTGTTTTAATTTGAGGTGCCCTGGTGCCAGGAGCCCATTTCCATCAGCCACAGCTGATCCCACAAGGATGTCTGGGATATCAGCACAGGATTTTCAGCTGAAACACACAATGCATCTGAAGAATAGAAAGCAGTGGGGGATTACCAAGCTGATGGTGATAACACTATCATAGGCTAAAGATGATTCTCCAGCAATCATGCCAGATCCTCTGAGGTTCTCCACTCCAAGCCCGTCCTCCTTGCCGATAATATCTGTTATCTTGTACCTGGGGGAGACACACACAGCCCTTCAGCCACAAGGTCCAGTGATTTGCTGAATCAGTTTGCCACAAAGAAAATGAGAAGTGACTACATATCATTAGGGCTCCAAGGAGAAATGTGCATAAAGCCCATGAGGGGCTGTGCAGGGCCCATCCTGCAGCAAAGGGAAATGCCAGGGGAGAGGAAAAGTGCCCTGCCATTCCCAGGAAAAAAAAGGGCAAGAAAGGAAGGGAATGCAGACAAAGGGGAAAAGGAAAAGAAAGATTACAAGGCTCTCACTTCTTCACTTCCTCCTTCGCTGCCTCCATTCCCTGACCCTAAGGAATGTCCCAGTTGAGGACAAGCCATGCATCACCCAAGGATGAACAGAAAGCTTTTCATTCCTACCTGGACTCTCCGTTTTCCTCCACGTGCTCACAGTGGACAGAGTTCAGGGCACTGACTTTCTTGTAGTCTTGAGGAGTCAGGTACAAGTATTTGTATCCCTGCAGGGAAAACCAGTTCATTCATCCCAGCCCCACCTGTGACCCCTTCCTGATGCCCTGTAACCCCTTCCAAAAACAGATGTTCACAGGGGCAGAATTCAACTCCACAGAGTGATAAGAACATTCTCTCAATATTGCAGATGTGAAAGCTGGGAATGGTTCAACATTAGCACTGACTCCTTCTAGATGCCAAACTGTGATCATCAAATCCCGCAGGGAATGGTTTGGGTTAGAAAGCTTGCACCCAGCCCCATCCAGCTCAGCTTTGGACATTCCCAGTGCTCCAGATCCAACACCACGGAGAGCTTTGGACACTGAGAAATGTTATCCTGACCTCTATTAAAGAGCTGGTGTCCAAACAAGCCTCCTGTGGGCTGCTGCAGAGTTTCCCCCTTGGCTCGTGCTCCTTCTCACCTTGTAGGGGTTGTCAGGGTCCTCCCAAGCCACGTGGAACATGTGTCTGATCTCCTCACCTTGTAGGGGTTGTCAGGGTCCTCCCAAGCCACGTGGAACATGTGTCTGATCTCCTCACCTTGTAGGGGTTGTCAGGGTCCTCCCAAGCCACGTGGAACATGTGTCTGATCTCCTCGGCCAGCCCGATCCTGGCGCCGCTGTTGGCAGCCACGTAGATCCTGGGGATGCCCTGGGCCCGGGCCAGCTCCGAGGCCCTGAGGAACAGCACGTCCTCCTGGGGCCCGAAGGAGCCGATCTTGTAGGTGATGTCATTGCCAATGACGATGATGTCCCTGCCCTCGGGGTACTCCGGCGTCTTCAGGGTCATCTTCCAGGCCACCATGCCAATCTGCAGCCCAGAGAGCAGCACACAGTCAGTGCTGTGTCCTCAGGGTGTGGAGGGAGGGAGGCACACAGGGATCAGTTCTCTTATTTGAGGAAATGGGCTCTTGGATCCTCCTGGGGGATTTGGGACCAGCAGCTCTGATGGGCTCTGCTGTGCACTACAGCACTGGATCCTTCCCACATTCCCACATTCCCTCTGCACTGCTCCCACTCCACCAGGACACTCACACAGGTTTCCTCTCCCTGCTCAGGGGTTCAGCTCAGTCCAACACGTCCTGTCCTCCCTCTGGCAGGGAGCTGTGCATTCCCTGAGCTCTCAGACTCAGGTGGGATGCTTCCCACACCCTCACCCAACCCTCACTTTAAACACCTTTTCATTTCATTGCTAGCTCAAAATTTCCCCCTATCCCTCCTTTCATTTTTTTTTCCTCTCTTCCCTTTTCCCTTCCCCAGTTTTACAGCAGCTCCATCCCAAACCTGCCTGGCTAAGCAACTCCTTTTGCTGCACATTTCTCTTCTCCAAAACCCACGGGCTGATGTCTCCTGGCCCATCTCCTCCCCTCCTGCCCCATCCCTCAGGCACAGCTCCAGCTCAGAATGCCATTAACAGATGGGAGCAGCAGTGTCCCTTGAAAGCCACATGCATCACCCAGTCCCCGCTTGCCCAAGGATCATAAGCTCAGAGTACACATTCCTCAAGCCGATTGCACATCCTCTGCAATCAGCAGGGCTGAGACTCTCATTGTGGAGCCTCGGAATTCTGAGCATGATGAACTAAAGAGGGAGGGGGAGAGGCAGCAGATAGATCTGTGCCATTTAATCCACATCCAAATGGCACAATACACAGCCCAGATCCAATCAGCATCTGCAATAAGATATGCCATAATAGGCTCATTAAAAAAAATAAAGAGGCAGAGGAATTAATCAAAGGGTCATTGGAAGTAAAGCAGGCAGCAATCCAAAAATATTACAGCCAGCTACTGGCAGATCCTTCCTTACAGCTCCCCTTCCAAGAGCTGAGATTGCAAGTTAACAGAGTGTTTCAGATCACCTTCTCCTTGGATTCCTCCACTTCAACACTGACAAGTTGAAAGGGAATAATCTGTTTGCCTCTGAATATTTGCAGACTTACAGTTCCACCTCAGCATCACCTGCAGGGCTCGGAGCAGAGAGATGCTGCAGCAGCTTCAAAGAAGGGAACAAAAATGCCTGAAAGGTGTTTCCTTACAGCCACGCTGACCCCAGCAGCCACACCAAAGGACAGGGATGGAGCAGGGCTGGTCCCACAGGGAAGAGATTCTCCTCACTTTCAGCAGCTTGGGGATTTTTGACAGCATAGGAAACTAACCAATTTAGGGCATTTCTTATTTAGAAAATTCAGATTGTAACAGAGGTGTTGGAATGTCTCCTAACCCAAGATTGTGTGTCCTCTACACCAGTAAAGTCCCTTCTGCCAGTGCTCACCAGTAGAACAGAAAACAATCTAGCCAGGGCACAAACTCCTGAAAACAGTTTACAGCTGAGAAATATGGAACAGCCCTATATAGTTTAGGAAAATCAAAATTCAAAGTACACCACTCTTAACTTGGGTGTCTTTTGCCTCCCCAATTCATTGCGCGTTTTGTGCCATTTATCCAGCAATAAAAGCCACGGGGAACTGCACAACTAAGGATTTTTTTTTTTTGCTATGAATTTGCTAGATTTGGTTGAGATTTATGGGCAGTGGAGAATGGCTTTCCATTCCAGAAAAAAAAAAAAAAAAAAAAAAAAAGGAATAATGAGATTTTTAAGTTAACGGCAGCACTCCAAAAACTGGAGAGATCCCAGGTTAATTAGCCAGGCTGAGCTAATCACCTAAGAGCAGTGGCAGGCAATAGCAGGTGATGGTTGGTGAGCAGCAGGTTTGCAGCAGGCTCTTTTGAGGAGGCTGCACAGTTTGGAAATGCTGCTCCTGCCACAGCTCCATCCCCAGCACACCCAGGAGCGAGGAAGAGGCGGAGGGAAAAATAAAAGCAGGACCCGTCTTATTTAACTGTTTTTATGTTGGCAAAATGATTTGTGCCATGGTATTTCCATAAGAAGTGGGACCATTATTCTCCTGTAGGAACACATTTGGTTTGAGAAGTATCAGTGGGCAGCACGTGAAAATCAAAGGGGATGAATTATTCACAAGCCCCGATCAGAAGTGATCATTATTTCTGATGCTCCAAACTGTGATTAGGATTCAGTGCTCGGCTGTCACCCGCTCCCTGCGCGGCCCCAGCCCTGCAGAATGGCACAGCACACAGAGATGACACCCAAGTTTCAGCTGTGTCATTTTGCACACACCTTCTCCCTCTCGCTGGCCTAACAGGAGCTCGGGGAGGCGGCGGAACGGGCGCGCGAACCAACGGCACGGCGCTCGTTTGACATCCAGTGTCAACACTAATCATGGCCTAAAATTAACACCAAAATTGACTTCAACATTAATTGCACTATCGATGGGAGCAGTAATACACATGCTGATGCAGTTCCAAATTGACTGCCCGTGGCAGGCAGAGCTGTTGACAGGAGGCAGCGAGGGGAGCGGGGAAGGAGCCGAGCCCAGCTCCGAGCTGGGTGAGCCAAGTCAGGCACAGCTGTGCTGGGCACAGGGAGCTTCCCAGGCTCCTTCTGCCTCTGGAATTCCTGGAGAAGCACAGCCAGCAGCATCACACAACACCCTGGGCTGGAAGGATCACCCAGCCCAGCTCAGGCTCTGTACAGACCCCCTGACACTGCCAGCCTGTGATTCCCTGAGCTTTGTCCAAACCCTCCTGGAGCTCTGGCAGCTCTGCCCATTCCCTGGGGAGCTTGTCCAGTGCTCCACCAATCTTTTCCTGACATCCAGCCTAACCCTTCCCCTGGCACAGCTCCAGCTGCTCCCTCAGGTCCTGGCACTGGGCACCAGAGAGAAGAGATCACTGCTGGTTTATTCCATCTCCCTCACTACAGGATGGTGCTGAGCCTAGGGACTGGAGGCCAGGCTTCATTTCATCCATTTACATCCAGATTTGGAAAGCTGAACGTGGGTATTTATTCGGTGCACATGCAGCAATTTTGGCATTTTATCATTTGAATCTGCTGCCTGCAACTTCAGATCTAAAATAGCAACTCCCTGCACTTGCACAGTGCAGAGCTTTCCAGTTTCTATCTGGAGCATGAACCAGCTCCCAGGGAAAGGGCAGAGTGCACCAGGCTTGCCAGAGGCATTCCAGCTCTAGGGTGGAGTGCCAAAAGCCAGGATTCCTCCTTGGCTCTGGGCAAGGCGTCCCTGAGCAATCCAAGCGTGGTGTGGCAGCCCAGCCAAGCACGCTGGCACGAGCTGAGTGATGGCAGGGAACAGCTCCAGCAGCAGACGTGACCCAGGGCTCAGGGAAAGGGGTCACAGAAGCCCAGAACCATCCAGGCTGGGAAACACTCCAGGATCATCCCCTGTGAGCCATCCCCACCCTGTCACCCAGAGCAGAGTGCCACATCCACTCATTCCTTGGACACCTCCAAGTGTCCCTGCCCACCCTTTCCATGGAGAAATCCCTCCTGAAGCTGCAGATGGACACAGGTACATTACAGAGAGCAGCAGAGCCTTCATCAGGAGCTTTCCTGGGGGCAAGAACATTTCTGTCCACAGCACACATACACCTATCCAAACATCTCTGTGAGAAAAGAGAATAAACCTGTGCCACCTCTCCCATCTCTGCTCCTGGAAGGCTTGGATTTGGGGATTTAAAAACCCTCCAAGAAGCCTGCAGCTCTTGCTGCTGTTTTAATTCCCTGTGCCTGCCATAAAATGCAGGAACAGGGGGTGACAAAGCAGAACATGCAGCTCAACGATTAAGCTGTGCTTGTATAAAATGCATTAGCTACACCTTTCTGCCTCTGGCAATGTGGAAAGCCACCAGAGCAGCGTTCCAGGAGCCCTCTGCCATCCTGAATTTCCCCTGGCCAAAGCTTCCCAGCTAGCCAGGAAAGGTGCTGCAGCCAAAGCTCCAGCAAACAGCAGTGACTGTGGATTATTTCTGATCCTGAGGAGGAAAAACTGTGACATCTAGTGCCAGTGGGGAAAATGACACATTTTTCATGAGGAGAGGGATGCAGGGGGATGTGGGGTGTTGCTGCAGGCCCTCCTCACATCACTTTCTCCTTGTCCTTGAAGATTAGTTGGGTCTTAGCAGCAGCTGATGCTTTCCTGGTGCCAGAGGATCGGGGGAAATTGCAGTCAAAATACAGAAAGTGCTGAAAAAAAGCATCCAAATGCCCAGCTCAGGGCTGACAAGGAACACACTGAGTTCTGCAAAGGGCTGAGGGAATTACCTTTGCACACTGAGATTTCTGCTAACATGCTAATCTTGGGAACAAAGCTTTGGAGGAGGTGGCACTGTGCTGCAGGTGATTTCAACACTGGTGGATTCACTCCTGAACTGCTCTGTGCTCAGTTCCTGACTCTAACAGAGATTTCCCCATGGCAGGGGTGGAACAGGATGAGGTTTAAGGTCCTTCCAACCCAAACCAGTCTGGGATTCTGTGACAAAGTGGAAAAAGAGGAGGATGGTCAGAGAAATCACCCTTAGTGATGGGGCTGGGACCCTCTGCTCTGGAGCAGCCAGAGCAGTGCAGGAATAAAGAGAAACTTGTATTTTCACAGCCCATTAATCCCTTGGCTTCTTTGTTGAGACCACAGCAAAGAGCTAATTACTGCAGGGGGTGGTGGGTGTGAGCCACAGGGAGAAAAACCTCTTGGGACCCCAAGATTTTCCTGAAAACACGGATTTTTTTGCCCAAAATGCTGCTTGGAAACTCTGTGAGGACAGGGGGAAGCCCAGCCTGGAGCTCCTGCCCGTGTCAGAGCAGGGATTGCAGCTCTGAACACACTGCCCACAAATCTCCTGGATTTGATTTGGTGTCTCAATTCCTGCCAGCAGCTCACTCAGGGCACCCAGCTCAGCTGATGCTGTCAGAGCAAGAGTGTCCTGACCCTTTGTCACAGGAGGAAATGGAACTGCCAGCAAGGCCAAGCCCCCAGGCTGGGGCTCCCACTGAAGGGTGGGAATGGCTCTGAGCCTCTGGTCCAAACCAAAAACAGGAACCTAAATGTGCCCAAAACCAACACTGACACACACAGCAACAGCACAGACAGCAATTCCCTACAGATTTTACTGAAAACACCATGGGCAGTCCCTCCAATGACTTGCAATTCAGAGAATCAGCACCTTTTGCTGGCAAGAAATAAAAATAATAATTAAAATCTCACATTTACCTGAGAAGTTTCACCTGTCAGTCAGCTCACTGGACCCAGCTCTGCATCTCTGGGGCACTCTGGAGCTGGAGGGACCTCAGAGCCCATCCAGTGCCACCCTGCCATGGCAGGGACACATCCCCTGTCCCAGGGTGCCCCAAGCCCATCCAACCTGGCCTTGGACACTTCCAGAGGAGCCCACAACCCTGCAGCCCCTCTGGGCAACAAGACATTTGATAGCTCGCATCTGATCAGATAAATCCAACTACCAGCACTCCACACACCACAACAGCCACATAATTTCTTTACACACTGAAGTCTACCAAGGGTTAAAAAAAAATCTCCTAATTTTTTTTTTTTTTTGGTGGTCTTTGGGTACAGAATCTCTTATAATAAGACTATTTGTATTCATACTGGCAGAGTAAACACTACATGCTCATGCCCAGGCAGCTCTGTGCTTGTAATTTCAGCAAGAACAGAGCGAGGTCCCTGAGGGACTCTGCAGTTTCCCCAGCCACCATCCACTGCAAGGCTGAATGAGAGCAGGGCAAGAGAGAAAGATGATGGCACAGGGCTCCCCAGCAGCCTCAGCCTGCACTGGCACTGCAGGGAATAGCTCATTCCAGCTTGAATTAGACCAGCTCAAACATTCCTGCTGCAGCCCAGCAGAAGACAAGGCAGCAGCAAAGCCAGAGTCACCATCAGGGCAATTTGCAAAAATGATTTTCCAAAGCTTCCCCTGACAAGATCCATGCAGGAAATGGACCCTTCATCACTACCCTGATGGTTTGGAACAGAGCCTCTGCAAATCTGTGGATTTAGGAAACTATGATTCAACAACACCAAGGAAAAGTAAATGATACCATCACCTAGAACTGCTCAAATTCAAATTATTTTAGAACATTCATTCACTAATTCCCACAAAAACAACCACCACATCTTCCAATGGTTCTCTTTACTCTGCAGTCACTCCAAAGCTGCAATTTTTGCCTCCCTAATGGGAAGACACCCTAGCAAAACCCCATGAGCTCCAGGAGTGACTCTGCCACCCCCAGCACCACCTTGTTGTAACTCTTGAGTAAATCCTGCTCCAGAGGGGAGGTTCCACACATCTTGATACAAACTATGCGTGGAGGATGGAAGTGGAAGTATAAAACAGATTTTTCTGTGGTTTGGGTTGGGTTTTTTCTTTTAGCAAATGAAAATATTTCTGTTGAGCCTTGTAAAACACATTTTGCTCAAACACAAACCCGTTACGTGGAACAGCTGAATGAGCATTTTTTAATTATGAAGCCCAGCATAGGCACAGGTTTGAAATGGAATCATCATTTACCATAGAAGTTAAAATACCCATTGTGGGGAAGGCATTAATTTTTAATGAAACAAAAATCTCATTTTCAAGAGTGAGATTTCATCTGTGAAAGGCTGAATAGATTTTGTGCCCGGCTGGAAAATTTTCATTCCGAGTATCCAGAGCACAACATCTGGTGGGGCAAGGAGGGAGGAGCAGCAAGGAAGGAAGGAAGGGACACTTGCCTCATTTCCCCCTGGCAGCCTGTTCATGTGCACCAGCTGGCCCTGGTCATCCAGCACCAGCTCTGTGTAGGTCAGGATGTCCGAGGGCAGCGGCGCCGGCGGCAGGAACGCATGCTCGTTCATGGAATTCCAGAGCTTGATCAGGGACTGCAAGAGAAACCCTCCTTGAGAACGGCACCTGCAGGAATTTGTGCTCAACCCACCCCCGTGTGGTGTTCCCAACAGAATCTGGGATTGTTCCCAATAGAATCTGGAATTATTCCCAATAGAATTTGGGATTATTCCCAGCTCGTTCATGGAATTCCGGAGCTTGATCAGGGACTGCAAGAGAAACCCTCCTTGAGAATGGTACCTGCAAATGTCTGTACTCAACCCACCCCAGTGTGGTGTACCCAAGAGAATTTGGGATTGTTCCCAACAGAATCTGGAATTATTCCCAACAGAATGTGGGATTATTCCCAATAGAATTTGGGATTATTCCCAACAGAATCTGGGATTATTCCCAGCTCGTTCATGGAATTCCAGAGCTTGATCAGGGACTGCAAGAGAGATTCTCCTTAAGAATGGCACCAGCAAGAATCTGTATTCAATCCACCCCAGTGTGGTGTTCCCAGCAGAATTTGGGATTATTAACAATAGAATTTGGGACCACTCCCAGCTCATTCATGGAATTCCACAGTTTGATCAAAGACTGGGGGTGGGAAGAGAAACTCTCCTTAAGAATGGCACCTGCAAGAATTTGTACTCAATCCACCCCAGTGTGGTATTCCCAACAGAATTTGGAATCATTTCCAGCTCATTCATGAAATTCCACAGTTTGATCAAAGACTGGGAGTGGGAAGATCAATCCTACTTAAGAATGGCACCTGCAAGAATTTGTATTCACCCCACTGTGGTATTCTCAACAAAATTTGGGATTATTACCAACAGAATTTGGGATTATTCCCAACAGAATCTGGGATGATTCCCAGCTCGTTCATGGAATTCCACAGCTTGCAAGAGAAATTCTCCTTAGGAATGTCACCTGCAAATATCTGTATTCAACCCATCCCAGTGCAGTGTTCCCAAGAGAATCTGGGATTGTTCCCAACAGAATCTGGGATTATTCCCAACAGAACACCCCAAAATGTCCCTCCTGACAATATTCCAGGGATATCAGCTGCTCTGGGAGTTGATTCATGAAACAGTTTCCTCCCAAAGTGAAATTTGAATGAGGTGGTTCAGGATAGAACCCAGCAAAGCAGAGGAGGGCAGATGACAAAGTGGGAAAACAGAGAAATGGCAGCAAGAAAGGGGAGATGGTTGATGGTTCAGCTTCTACTGTTTGACTCATGAATGTAATTCCAGCAGTACTTTATCCTCATTCCATCCAAAGTAGATTCAGTCCATAGCTGATAAGCCCTGGCTGCCACTGCCTGGCTCCTCTACACTCAGGATGGCAAAAAGAGCAGCAGGAAGAGCCCAGAGAGTACCCACCTGCCTGAACATCTCAGGAATGTCATAGACATAGGATGTCCCCAGAGTCTGTGCCTGGAACCTCTTGGACTGCAGCAGGTCTTTGGTCACGTAGGGAGTGTTGATCAGCATGCCATGGAGAGGTCCCTGCTTGTCTCCATAGGCCTGGAACATGATCTGCAGGACAAAGCACAGCCAGCTCCTGCTCAATCCATGGCTTTTGTACCCACACTGAGCCAGCTCTCACCAAACCCCCCAGCCTGAGTGTCCCTGCCCTCTGCAAGGCCGCTCATGCTCAGGCACCTCCTGCTCCACCACACCTTGCTGCCCCTTGGGGACACCTCCCTGCACAGTCCCAGCATCCAGGACTGACTGCTCCGTCCCTGGGGAGCAGAGAGCCACAGCCAGAGCATCCCTGGGGAGCACAGAGAACACAGAGCCACACCGAGAGCATCCCTGGAGCACTCAGAACCACACCCAGAGCATCCCTGGGGAACACAGAACCACACTCAGAGCATGCCTGGGAGCACTCAGAGCATCCCTGGGGCACACAGAGCACTCAGAGCATCCCTGGGGAGGAGAGAGCCAAACCCAGAGCATCCCAGGAGCACAGACCCACACTCAGAGCATCCCTGGGGAACACAGAATCACATCCAGAACACCCCTGGAGCACAGAACCACCCTCAGAGCATCCCTGGGAGCACCCAGAGCATCCCTGGAGAACACAGAACCACACTCAGAGCATCCCTGG
>VRYO01002784.1:1322263-1339304 GCA_009812075.1 Sialia sialis | reverse complement strand
TCAGAGCATCCCTGGAGCACCCAGAGCATCCCTGGGGCACTCAGAGCACCCCTGGGGCACACAGCCACACCCCAGCACAAAGCCAGGCCTGAGAGGAGCTCCCAGCCCCCAGCACTGCCCTGACCCCCTGGCTGTGCCATGGGTGGTGGGAGCTGGGAGCAGCCAGCTGAACTCTGCTATTTATGGAGCAGGAGCTGCCAGCTGCGTCAGGACTTGCATATGTCACTGGGCTTGAAGTTTTGATATTGTAAGTTTAACAGATTTTCCCAGGGTAGCAGCATGAATTACCAACTGCAGTGCTTGGTGGCACTATATATTCCAGGCAGGGTTTGGAAGGGAAGCTTTTCAATGGAGAAACAGGAGATAAAAATGGGATAAAACCACCTTAAATGGCCCAAACTAACAGGGACACACCTGGCAGGAGGGACACGATCAGGATGTGTTTAACAGAACTGAGCTAATTGGAGAACTACACAAAATTCAGTAAAGCCTGTTTTTATTTCTAGATTTATTTCTAGATAAAACCATGCTCTCTTCAGTCTGCACAAACACTAATTTGGGAGGCAGCTCCTTTAATGGGAGAAGCATTTATTCAAGGTAATGAGTGTTTGTGACAGTGTCTGTCTGGGGATCTGTCAGGATCCCCATGTGGAAATTCTCCTGAAATCTCTGCAAAGCTCTGTGGGGAACTGGAGAAGTCTGTGCTGAGCATCACCACTTATCACTGCTGAGAAACAAGAGATCAGGGTCATTCTCTCACCACTCTGCAGAAGTCAATGAAAGTACCCAGCACATCAGTGATACTTGAATTTTCTAAAAATATTTCTTTAAGTTTAAAAGAACCCTCTGAAAGCACAGATCTGAACTCGTCCTGTAAATCTCCACAATGAGGGAGAAGCTTCCTAAAAACATCAGCACATTGTTTTACTAGAACCTGGTTTCATATTCTGGAAAAACAAACCAAATTTAACACTGGGAAAGCTGCTAAAGCCACACACACCCCCATGAGCCCACTCCCCAAGTTTTAAACAATGAAGCTCCTCAGTTCAGAGCTCACTTGTGACCTCCACAAGTGACTGACCCAACTCAAGGGTCAAGCTGAGCTGCTGGAGGTTATTAAAATGTTCTTTTCTTTCCTCATCTCCCCTCACAGGCAGGAGTGAGGTAAAACACAGTGACACTATCTGTTCTGGGATCTCAGAGCTGGATGGACTCCAGAACCAGCAGCTCACTGGAAAAATCTAATGGAAAAAGGGGGAGAAAGGTGACTCAGCACTTTGTGTTCCACATCCACAGCGCCCAAGTGATTTATTCTGCTGCTCCTCCTGCCTGGCAGAGAGATGATTACACAGGGAGATGTAAACATTTCTCTATTTAAATATTTTCCATGCATCCCATGCTCCATGGGTTTTAGCATATGTAGGTATTTCAGTTAACCACACTGCTCCTGCACCATGGAAAACAGAAATACCACACCAGCCACAGCCATTACACAGGAGCCCATTACACTCCATAAAAATGATAGAAAAGCACTTTCCATAATTTCACATCCTCCTCCCCAGGTTGTTCCTTATATCTTTAGAATTTAAAGGACACATTCACAGATTTTCTTCTATCTGCTTAGGAAAATGTATAATTAATAATATCTTTTTATTACAACCTACAGGATGAGCATCAGCAGTGATTCCTTTTCTACATTTTCTGAGCAATCTGAGGAAAACTCTTTGGGAAAACAGCTGCCCAAATTGTACAAAACAACCAGAAGATGTGACTGCTTTAACTGACCACATTTCACATCTGCTGCTGTGAGTTTACCTTGACATTCTCCTTTTTTTTGGCTAAGCTGAATGGCAATTTTGCGCCACACTAAAATGGATACAAGGCTGGAGGCAGCCTGGTCTAGAGGAGGTGTCCATGCCCATGGCAGGGAGTGGAATGGGATGAGCTTCAAGGTTCCTTCAACCCAAACCACTCTGAGATGAGCTGGAGCCACCACAACCCTTTGGGAGAGGCTGAACAGGGCTGAGGGACTGCAGGTGGCTCTTTAAAATGCTATTTATTGTGTTCAGATGATACAGCAATTTGTTTGTTTATCATTTAAAATGCTGTTTATTGTGACCAGATGATTCAGCAATTCAGGGATCCTGGGTGACAGAGCCCAGCCCAGCCCTGTCAGCCTCAGCTGTGGGTTTGTCTGAATGCACTCCAGTTCTGGTCACAATGCATTATTTACTTTTCATTGCAGAGCATCTTAAAACATGACAACCCATCAATACTTCACTATTTCCTATATCCTATCACAACTACTGACATCACCATATTCATGTTACCATTTTCCAATCACTAAAAGTCAGTGTGTTACAGTTGAAGCTAGAAGTTGTTTTCCAGTTTTCTTCCAGTGAAAATGTTGGGAACTTTCTACTTGCAATATTGCATTTTTGCTTGCCTGTAAAATCTTTTTGCTTGGTAAAAACCATCTTTTGTTTGAGGTGGGTTTATCCTTTGCTCAAAGCCATAAAAACCCCTCCAGCTCACACACTAACACACATTTGCTTTCTACACCCAGTAAGAGTGGCTCAGCAATTCTTTCTATATCAAAACCTGCTCTCATTTCTATTCCTTCTTCAGCTTCTACATTGGAAGATCTTTGAGACCTTTTAAAAAAATATCTGTGAGACCTTTTAAAACTCTTTATCTTTTCCAAGAACCCATCAGGTGCCAGTGTCCCGCCCCAGCTGGGCGAGCAGGACCGTACCTGTCCCGTCCTGGAGTCTGTCACCTCCTTGTAGAGGCTGATGTCCAGGTAGTAGCCAGACTCGTTGGTGAGGAAGAGGCGGATGGGGATGGCCCTGCCCGTGGGGGTCAGGCGGATGTTGATCTTCAGCTCAGCCTGCAGCACGCGCAGCTTCCAGAGGCGGCTGCCGTAGCGCATCACCATGGAGCGCACCGACTCCTCGATCTGGGAGAGGGACAGACACACCCTGTCAGACACACACAGCCCTGCTGGCAGGGACACTGCCACCTGCCTGGGACCTGCTCACCCTGTCAGGTCCCTTCCATCCCAAACCATCCCAAACCATCCATCACCATGGAGCGCACCGACTCCTCAATCTGCCAGGGAGAGAGACACAGCCCTGTCAGCAGGGACACTGCCCTGTCAGACACACACAGTCCTGTCAGCAGGGACACTGCCACCTCAGCAGGGACACTGCCACCTGCCTAGGACCTGCCCTGGGACCTGTCCTGCCCCTGCCAGGGGAATCGCTTCCAGCCCAAACCACTCCTGGATCCATCACTGCTGTGTCTCCCCCATCCCACTGCTCCAGCACACAGCCCAGGGCAGCTACAGGACCTTGGTGACCTGTCCCTCCTCATCCTAAACCCTGAGACAGGCAGCAACTCCTCCTGAGACAGTGGGACAGTGCTGGATTCATATCCGTGTTCCCTGGATTCTCATCCCTCTCCTGGATTCATATCCCTGTTCTCTGGATTCACATCCCCTGTTCCCTGGATTCTCATCTCTGTTCCATTTCCTGGATTCTCATCTCTGTTCCCTGGATTCCCATCCCTCTCTCCTGGATTCTCATCCCTGTCCCATTTCCTGGATTCACAATCCCTGCTCTCTGGATTCCCATCCCTGTTCCATTTCCTGGATTCCCATCCCCTGTTCCATTTCCTGGATTCACATTCCTCTCCGCTGGATTCTCATCTCTGTCCCCTGGATTCTCATCCTCTGCTCCCTGGATTCTCATCTCTGTTCCATTTCCTGGATTCTCATCCCTGTTCCCTGGATTCCCATCCCTGTCCCATTTCCTGGATTCCCATCCCTGTCTCCTCATGGCACATGGAATCACAGAATGGTTTAAGCTGGAGAAGACCTTGAAGATCAAGTCCAACCAGCCCACCCCCCCAGCCCAGGGACCCCCTGCCCTCTCCACAGCATCACTCCCACCTGGGAGCTACAGAATCCAGGGGATCCAAATCCTTGGCAGCAGCTCTGCAGCCCCTGCATGCACAATAATCACATTTCCCTGCCTGCACGGAGCTTTAAATCAACAAAGCAATTACCACTTGGAGCTGGGCCTTCTGCTCTTCTATTAAACTTTATAAAATACCACTGTGGGCAAAGTGCATATTAAAAGAAGGCAATTTATAGGCTGGGTTAAACATTTTTCCCAAAAAAGTCTCTTTTGCACAGCAGCTCAAGGAAAACTCATGGTTTGGATCTGAGGGCAGCCCAACTTGCAGGGATGAATATTCTGAATCTTCTTCTGAACTTCCTGGGAACCAACAGCTCTGGACATGCCAGGAAAGGTTCATTCAAAAGGGATTTAAGCCACCAATTTTTAATCATGATTTAAAAGTCAGCAAGCAAGAGAGTTATTTTGATACTCAATCCATCTTTTTAAGCTTTCAGCTCTTCTCCTCAGGAAAGGTCAGCTCTCATCTTTGGGAACCCATGAACTGAATGCTGATTTCCAGCTAAACTCAGCCTGGACTTGGGACTTGCTTTGTGGTGATTGTGCTTATCACAAACATCTTTTTGACTGGACACTTCCATCTGTGCATCCACAAAGCTTAATGTTCATTTATTTATAACGTTCATCTCTGTGGTTTTTGTATCAGACACTGAAAATGAGGCACTTTTGTAGCTGAATTTACAGATTTTTCTAAGCTCCTAATTTATCTCACGTTTTATTTGGATGGAACTTGAATTCTGTAACAAACAGAAGAGCATTTACATCTGCTTCCCTATTAAAACTGTTTACCTCAAACACACAACGAAAAAACAGGTTTCGTTTCAAACACCAAACACATTTCTAATGTGCACAGAGGAGCTGAGCTGTACAACAAAACAGCTTTAGACTGCCAGAGGGCAGGGCTGGATGGGATTTTGGGAAGAAATTCCTGACTGTGAGGACGGGGAGGTCCTGGTAAAGGCTTCCCTGGAATTGTCCAAGGCCAGGCTGGATGGAGCTTGGAACAACCTGGGTTGGGAATGGACGAGCTTTACCCAAACCACTCCACAATCCTGAGATTCTCTGAACAAAACTCCTGAGTGGGGAGGCCCTGGCAGGAGCAGGAGCTGAGCTGGGAGAGGTCCCACCTTGGAGGGGTCCATGATGACGGTGGGCACGAAGTTGAGGAAGATGTGGTTGCAGTCCGTGCGCACGTTGGTGTTGTTGAAAGCCACCTCCAGCTCGTCCATGGCCTCCAGGAGCAACCTCTCCCCCTCGTTCTGCAGGTACTCAAAGGAGGCTTCCTGCCACACATGGCAAAAACATCCACTTTTACTCATCAAAACATGGACTTTTACTCACAAAAACATCGACTTTTTACTCACAAAACATGGACTTTTACGCACAAAAACATCCACTATTTACTCACAAAAACATTGAATTTTACTCTTAAAAACATTGAATTTTACTCACAAATCACAGAGAATGCAAGGTTTGGAAAAGCACAGATGGAGAGAACAGAGCCCACGTGCAGCCCTGGAGCAGATCCACCCCAGTGGGAACCAGTGCTCCCAGTGCATCCCACACCTGGCTGCCCTGGGCCCTCCAGCTCAGAGCAAATCTGAAACCAGGGCAAGCCACTGCTGCCTCAAGATCTAAGGATTTGTGGCTGTCCTCTTGGGTCCCTGAAAAATCTCCCTGGAGCACAGGAACACCAGGATTTCAAGGAGCAAGGGGAAGGCACAACCCCCAGCCCTCCACCCAGGGAATGGTCAGGTTTGGATCCTGACCCTGAGTTTCACTCACCATCCTGGATGATGCTTTAAATTTTAGCTTTTATATTTTCCAGATTCTGCACTGAATTAGTGACTCTGAACTCCATATAAAGTGTTAACAGTTCTCCTCTCAGCTCAGGCACACACAACAATCCTTTTCCAGCCTTAGAAACAAGGACACGCTGCAGCTCCAGCCCCAAAAAGTGCAAACAGGGAATTGAGGAGAGAATCTGGGAGGGTGGGACTGCAGAACTTGGAGCTGGGATTGGACAATGAACCCAATGTGGAAATGGAACAAAACTTATAAAAGTGAGAAAACTTCTGATTTGGGGTCACATCATGGGTGTGTAGGCACAGCCAGGTTTTTGCACTGCTCAAGGTGAATCCTTTGAAAGCTTTTAATAAATCTCTGATTAATTCTGAACTCTGCCCAGCCCCTGCTCCACATCAGCCCCTTGGGGCACCATGGAAGGGACAAACTCACCTTGGTGACCAGGTCTGAGTGCCTGATGATGGCCCTGACGAAGAACCTGTAGTCTGTGACCTCGGTGCCCACCTCCACCTTGGCAGCCCCCAGGTAGAGGTGCATTTTGTGGTTGGCACAGGGGATGGCAGTGAGGTCGAAGTTCCTCATGCGGTTCAGCTCCAGCTGGAAGGCCAGGGCAGGCTCCAGGTGCCTGTAAATCCTGTCCTCCTCGAACTGCAGGGGGCACAGGCACAGCAGAGGGTGGGAGAGAGGTGAAACACTCATGGAATTTCGTGTTTAACTCTAAAAATTCAAACAAATCCAACCCAGATTCTCTATCTCACGCACTCACTGGGAGCTGTGAAATTGCTGAAGCAAACACAAATTGCAGGACAGCAAGTTCTCAAGCTCACTCTCCCCTCAAAAAACCCTTTTTTCCACAGAAACAGAAGGTTTTGTCCTGATTCTGAGCTGTGAATCACTGCATGAAAAAAGCAAACACCTGGAGAAAATATTAAAAATATCCAACTCACCTTATCCCGGGCCCGGAACGTGAAGAACTTTGGGAATTCCCTCTGTTGGAAAATAAAAACAACAGTGTTAGCCCTCCCCAAGAAGCACTGATGTCCCCAGAGTGCTCCCAGGGGCAGCACCACAGCACAGGAGGTGACACAAGCTGTGCCCAGCTACTTTTTCAAATCACAGAGCTGGTGGAAAAATCAAGAGAGCAGAGGTGGCTTAAAGCTGCCCTCACTAATCAAAGGAGGCTGCTTGATTGGCTTGAGATTATTATTGTCAGTTATTAACAGATAACACAGAGTGGGAAATTTTTTCTGGTTCTGTTAAGATTAAGATTGCTGTGGAAATGTCTGGAGTGATGTGAACACTCTGTCATGGATGCAGATGCACACAGAACAATGATTTTATTCTACAGCTCTCCTCACACCATTACTGCCAGAAATACTCTCTTCCCAAGGAAAACTGGAATCAAATAACTTTATGGCTCTGTATGGAACTGTAAAATATTACAACAATCCCCCATCTACCACTCAGCTCCTCTGGTTTTCTGCTGCACAGATAAAACCCTGGCAGAGCCTTGAGGGTTTTTTGAGATATTGTACAAATCTCAGATAGAAATCCAACCCTGCTCTGGAATTGCACTTTCACTGGGCACACATGGGAACCCTGCTGCCTGTGCTGAAGGTGACCTGGAGGGACACAACAACTTTGCCAGGACTGTCTTAGTAAGCAAAAATCAGGCAACCTGACCTGGAGCCACTGAATTTCTGGCTCACATTCCATTATCCATGAAAGATGAGCAAGCCCAGCTGGAGGGAGTGTGACAACTGGTGACACTGCACAAGCCACCACTGAGCAACACAGATTTTGAGGCTAAAAGTACAACTCTGGTCAGTCATCCTCCTTCCCTCCTGGGTAAAACAGCCCCCAAACCTCACCTGATAATTCTCAAAAATAACTTTGTGTGTGGAAACTCTTCCAAAAGAGGCAGTGGTACAAGAAACGCTGCCTAAAAATTCAGTGTAAGGAACAACCTCTTCCACATTTCCTCACTTGTGCCAAGCCCTCCTACCTGCTGCCAGCTTCTGCCACCATCTCCAGGCTCATTCCACCACTAATGGAATTGCTTCCAAGGCACCTCACTGGTGTGCTGGGCAAATACCATCATTAGATGTGCACACACAAAAATCCTCAGTGCCCTGCTACCAAAATCCAGAAGAGTGCTCCATCTCCTAGGCAGAAGAATTATACCCCTGCTGTGTTCTAATCAACCAACCATCATCAAGACAATCAAAATAATTTGCCTAAATTAGCCAATCAAGACACCCTGCAAACTGCAGAATGTGAAAAGCTGCACCAGAAATCATCAGAGTTGATTATTATACTAATAATCACGTTAAAAACCTAATGAGATGAGGAAATTGGAAGCTTGCTGGAGCAACTCTCTATTACCTCAACATGCTGGGAACTAATTATATAGACTGTAATTAAAACAAAAACAAACCCAAGCCCAGGCCCTGGCTAAGTTAATAGTTGGTCCAGTAATGAAGGGGCTGGGAGAGCAGGCAGTAATAAAGAGTGACAGAGCAGCTCCCAGAGGGGCTGCACAAACTTTGCAGGCAAATGACACCAAACTGGGGGTCGGGAGAGCCTGGGATGTCCCATCTGTCCTGTTCCTTCTGTCCTGTGCCTCCCTCCTGACCTCTGACACATCCCCTCAGCAACTCTGAGTTTTCATTCCAACACCCATTCTGTTCTCTAAAACTTTCCTGAATTTTCTTGCCACAAAACTCACCACAAAATCCAGATTCCATTGTCTGACACCTCTGTACCTGCACTGTGAGCAGCAATTCCCATGTGGTGGCTCCCACATGGGTTCCAACATTTTTTCTGCTGATTGGTGAGTTAGTTCTCCCTTTCCTAGAGCAGCTGTGTTGAGCTCAGGGTGAATTTCTTGCACTTCAAAGGCTCCTGATAACTTCCACAATTGAAAAGCAGATACCCAAGAGACAAAAATCTGGTTTATCCTTTACATTTCCACCTAAAGCAGGCCTCAGGGATGCCCAGGCCTGGGGAGAGAAGTAATTCTCAGCAGTAAGAGCATCCAACATTTCCCACACCACAAAACCACTCTGCAAAATTTAACAGGTTCCTCCAGTGACTGCTCTAAAGTTATTTTAAAATCAGTGAGGAGCCAAAAGGAATCACCACACTAGCTAAGAAATAAGGTTTCACTGGTAATTGCACTTCAGGACAGAAGACAAGACTGAAACACAAGGAGATTTGATCAGGGTGGCTTCCTGAGCTCAGCCAGGTGACAGGGGGGACTCAGAGCCTGGGTTTGCAGCCAGATCTTCAAATAAATACTTCAACACTTGACTTTGGCATGTGTGGGCATGAAATGAGATCCAGATGAGAAGCCCAGAGCCCTCTGAGTGTCTCCTGGCCCCCTCAGGAGTGCCACCCTGCTCCAGGCCCTTTTTACTTACATGGAATCTCTGATCCACCTCATAGTTGACCTGTTTCCTGAAGTCCTTACAAACGAAACATACACACATAGGAAGAGAAAAACAAAAGCAGAAGACAGCTAGCAATTAGGATTAAAATCAAAAATCAATTAATTCAAGAATACAAGAGGTGTCAAGATTGCTTACAATTGTGAATTAATTTTCTTAAGCAAATTCATGAAAACCATCTCAAGTTTTAGAGGACAAAAACAGCAAAGAGTGGACTAAATACAGTAAATACAGCATTTAATTTGAAGGAAAAAACATGTCATATGCCAATGCTGTGAGCATCAGGAGATGCTGAAATACCTTTTGTGCCACAAGGAAAGTCAGCCTCCGAATGCCATGTTCAATCAGCACTGATTTCTGCAAAAACAAGGGTGGAAACAGCTGAGTGCACTGGCAGGGAGAGAACAGACAAATCTGAAATCCTCTGTGAAGTGAAAAAGCTCTGCAGATCCTTCTGAGCTCCTGCTCCCCCTCAGCAGCAGAAATACCCAAATCCCTGCACAGAAGCACAGAGTCTTCCACCTGATCAGGTAAATACAACAGAGAATTCCAGCTGAGCCTGGCCCAGCAGGAATGCAGAAGAGTCACCCCCAAATCTTGCAGGAAATATCCTTGGTCGTTTTTCAAGATTGCTTTTTGAAGGGAGCACGGTGCAGATGTGGTAAGGGGATGGAAGATGATGGAAAATGATGGAAAATGTAGAGGAGTTAACCCATGGAAACATGCAGCTCACACTTGCTTTTGGCACAGCCCAGAGCCTGGAGAAGGATTTGGGGGGCCCCACTGTGACCTCCCAGTACTTTTAGGGCATTAAAATAAAAGGGAGAGGAACTTATTGTATGGGCAGAGGGGAACATGACAAGAATGAGATGGACAAGGGTTGGATGGGATGGCAGGAAGGTCCCAAACCACCCTGAGATTCCCAGATTCCACACTGTACAAATCAGATGTCAGTTATTTTTTCCAAACTCATCACATGGTATCCATCCTGGCTCCTGTTCCCTCAGCCCCCTCTCAGAGCAGTGCTACCATCAGTGTTTGCCCCACCACTGAAGTGCTGAGATCTCCTAATTCTCCTCCTTTTCAAACTTTTCTCCTTCTTGCTCCCTCTCCCAATTTAAAAGCAAAGACAAAAAGGAAGAAGAGCTCAGCTGCAGCAGGAACAAACCAGCCCCTCTCTGCACAGCCTGTGATGTTTCACTAAGGTTAAGCCCTTTGGAAATGAGCAGCAGTGACTATATTCATGGCAAGAGGAAGAAAATAACTTTAATAATGCCATGATTTAAAAAGCAAAAATTGTTATTGCTTTTAAAATTCCACAAGTGGCAGACAATAACAGCAGAGCAACAGGATTCTGATTACATGGTAATAATGTGGGTCTCCCAGCAAGGCCACAGCTATTAGAGAGCGATTAGCCATCAGCACCTGGAGAAACTCCATTTCCACTGACTGCCTCAATCTCCTCCACAAGTCATTTACAAGTATATGATCCTAATTTCTATTAAAAAAACCACACACAACATGCTGGGACTAGAAGATTATTTGGACAATTTGGATCAACCTATTTGATAGTTTAATGTGGTTTTGGATTTTTATTTTTTTTTTATATATAGATATTTTATTTCTTTCTTTTTATCCCCTCCCATAAAACGCCTGGAGCATGATCAAGCAGATGGAAAGCAGAACTAGTTTTAATTCTTAGATTTGATTGTTTTCCTTGTTTAAAGGGACAGGAAGCTGCTGAAGGCAGGTGGATGCCAGTCCCACTTTGGAAGCCCTGATTTCTGCAGGACACTGAGGAGTTGTGGAGCTCTCCCAGTGCTCCCAAATCCAGCAATCCCAGCTCCTGCTGGCATCTCCAGCTCCACAACTGGTGGAGTTTTACTCACAGCAGAAAGGCAGGGGCAGGCAGAGCCCAGAGGGGACACAAGGAGGCTGCTCCCAATCCAGGCTGTCCCAGCACTCACTCCTGGGACTCTAAAGTGTATCCCACACTTGGAAGGAGCAACAGAACATGCCAAGTAATTCCTCCTCATGCCAGGAACACTGTACAAGGTGGATGCTCTAGCATGCTAACAAGGGCAGTAAATTTTAATTGCATTAAGACTGTGGTGATACACAAATACAGGACATTTTAATGTCATTTTACATGGCTCTGCTGCTCATGAACAACTTTATCACCAGGCAAAGGGACAGAACACATTTTGCAGAGTATGTGGATTGACCTAATGTGTTTAAAACCTTCCAAATCTTTCATCCCACCAAAAACTGAAGGGAAGAAGCCCTGACCTGACAGATCAGAAGGAGAAACAACAACCTGGCAGCTCCAGGATGGTGCAGCTACCAGTCAAAGCAATGATTTAGATGGGATAAATCAAGGATGTAACTTGCTGAAATCAAACAGAACCCCTCAGAGGTGGGAACAGAGGCAGAGGTGCAGGCCTCACCTTGCTCTGGGTGAATTCCCTGAACATGGCAGCCAGGCCGTCGTCGTCCACGTCGCTGTCGGTTTTGATGGCCACGTTGAGGATGTGGATGGGCTCCTCCCGGGCACTCTGCAGGACAGGGAATGTTCAGTCATGGATCAAGGGAATGTTCCCATCAAACCATGGATAGCTGAGCACCTGCAGCCCTCAGGACAGGCTCCCTAAATCCAGCCTTACAGCAGAGATGCTCTGGGGGAAATGACCTCACCAGGGAAAACTGAGGGAAATCCTCGAGCAAAAAGCCTCAAAAATCTGCAATTTCACAGCAGTCAATGTCCACAGACATCAAACAGGAGCCTCCTTCAGAGAATCCAAGTCTGAGACAGGACACAGGGTCAGGGCCTCTCTTCACAAGGACTTGGAAAGTAATTAAATCAATCAAAGTGTAGGGATAAAACAATGTGTGTTTTCATATCTACAACAACATGAAATAATGTGGAAACATCAGTTCCATTAGAGCTCCAGGCAATTACAAATTCAGTCTTCAGGAGGCTGTGATTAACTGGGAAAAAAGGAGTCTGGCCAGGAAATTACCTTGGTGAGGTGAGGGGATGTAAAGAGAGGGATCTGAGGACATCGAGGCTGACAGTAATATTCTGGAAAAATGCTTCCACACATCAGGATCAATGGATGAGAGGAAAACAAAGCCCTGCTCTGGACACAGGCTGTGTTCCACCCTTGTGCAGCAGCTACCTGTGCGCTCAGGGAAATGCAATTCCACCCCTACGGATTAGGGACCACCTGCCTCCTCTGCACCTGCTCTCCACAGCCCTGCCGGGACTGAGAGGCTCCAACTCAGCTTCTCCTCCCAAAAACAGTTCCAAGAGGTAGACGAGAGGGGAGAATCAGAGCTGGAGGTGCTGGGAAGGGTGTGAGGCAGGAAACACGAGTGAGACGTAGGACAAGGACGGCTGAAGATGCAGTTCAACATCCTGGTGCAGAGTGAGGGTCTGGAAACTTAATGGTTGGGTTTAAACTGAGTTATGCTGCTGTGGATGCAGCAATTCCGCTGATGCTAAAAGCCATAAACTGAATTTACATGGAGAGCAAGAGGCTGAGCCATAGTTTTGGAACAGAGCTGGAAAGCGGCGCCTGCGCCGAGTCACCCGCTGTGGAACAGGCAAGCAAATCACAGCCATAAATACACAGAGTAACTCCAGCTGGGGAGGAGCATCCAGCCCCAGCCTGAGAGCACCTTCCAGAAACAAATCCAGCCTACCTTGTCTTCATCATAGAGGGCAGCGTGGCCGGCCTCGGGGAAGGTGGGGCTCTGTGGGGGAGAGTCGCAGAAGCAGCCCATGACCTCATCAAAGATCCTGGAACACAGCAGGGAGCAGCACTCACAACCAGCACCCAGCCCAGCAGTCCTGGCAGCACAGGGCTCCTTCTCCCTCCCTCAGAGATGAGGAGGCAACTCCTCAAACCAGGCTGGACTGCCCAACATTTATTTGGGTGGCTCTGCTGGGGGTTTGCCCATCCCAAAAGGTTGGGAGCACAAAGAACTGTCCCCAACACACATCCACAGAGACATCAGCACCTTCCCAACCTGGTGCTGATCCCTGTCTGCAAACTGCTCCTCCAGCAGCCTGAGACTGCAAGGAGACACACAGAGAGGGATCCAAACTGGGAAACACGCTCAGGACCAGCCTAAACCCAGCTCTAGACCTGGCAAAGCTGGGGAGGTGGCCGCAGGAACAGCCCCACACACCTGACAAAGTCCTCGAAGGTGCGGAAGGAGACCATGCCCCCCATCCTCTGGCACGGCGGCGTGAAGGAGTTGTCCAGCAGCACGTCGCTCACACTGGCCACGTGCACCATCCCATAGTGGTTGAGGTTGGAAGAGAAGGACATTCTGAACAGCAAGGCAACAGGAGCAGTCAGCAGGGCCAGGGGACAGCACTGGGAGCAGGTTTGGGCTCTGCTCTGAGCACCTGGAGCCAGGCTGTGCAATCCCTGCTGGATTTCTCAGCCTGCTCCAGAGCCCCTCACCTGTCCCTGCTGCCACCTCACCTGGATGTGGTCCCAGAGTGAACAAATAATGTAATAACCCCTTAAAACAGGCATTTCTTGAGATGGCAGGAGAATTCTGGCTATGCAAAGCTGAACTTATATTTCCTCCTGTCGTTATGTTTTGCTTTGCAGGTGGAACGTGATTCAAGCAGCAGCAATTTTAAGATTTGACACTTGAACGATTCAGTACATTTTTACAAATTAGGTTGAAGCACACCATGCTGCATTATCTTATTGATTCCATGATTTTTCTGATCATACTTTAATTTGCACTCCTCAAATGCAGTGTGGTACTTCTCCAAAATTCTTTACTGAGTCTAATGCTCATATTCCTACTTCATATTCCTGTTTCTGTTCAAGAAACAACTGGAGGTGGCACTCAGTGCTCTGGGCTGGTTGACAAGGTGGGGATCAGCCACAGGTTGGACTCCATGGTCTTGGAGGTCTTTTCCAACCTGATTCTGTGATTTTTATGTTTTGTTAAAGACTCACAATGCCATGATCAAGACTAGCAGAGGAATCTTCTCACAGAGTGAGGAAAAAGCACACAATTGGATTGGACCTTTGTCTGGTGACCACAGCTGGGGTTTGGCTTCTCTGCAATAATTGTCACCAATTTCTGAGCTGTGTGACACTCATCTTCATTCAGGCTTATTTCAAGAGCTGCCTGTGATGTGGTGACACTTGTGAAGGGACACAAGCGGGGAGCTGGCCCAGGGACCACAGGCTCCTCACCTGCTCTCCCTAGCCTTGGGGACACATTTTTCTCCTTCCAACTGGTGCCACAAAGGAAGGAGATGGGGAAAAAAAGCCAGGGGACTGATTCCCCACCACTCCCAGTGCTCAGAGCTGAGTGGGGAAGGCAGGGCAGGCACTCTGACCAGGCTGAGCACTCCTGCCACAGCCACCTCCCAGCTCTGCTGGGATTCCCACACACCAAACCCAGCGTGAGCCAGCCCTGAGAACAGTGCTAACAAATCTAAAGTATCATCAGTGTGATTAATAGCTCTCCATGCTTAAAGTCACTCTCTGTTTCCTCAATTTATCTCTGATTAAGAGCCGTGAGACTTCCAAGCCCATTTTTACTATTTTTCCCTAAATAGGCTTGTAAGCAGTAATAAATAATAGGTATTCATGTTTTGAAAGAGGAATTTTTCAGGACATGGCTTGGTGTACGTTTCTTACAACTAATACAAAAACTATCACAGACCAGGAACTGAACAAAAAGACAGCAGACATTTTTCATGTATTATTTCAAACAAGAAATACTTTTCAACTGAGACACAGGAGGAAAAATTAGCGTCCAAACCACAACAAAACATGCTGTCAGCTGTTTGAGATGTAGATTTATCCATGGTGAAACAGCCCTGAGAGATTCTAAGCTAGGGACAAGAAACCAGGTTGGGCTGGGAGGTCACTGTGACACCCTGGGAATCATAAAAAAAATAACCTAGGACTGCACTTTGCTGTGTAACACACTGCACGTGAGCTGAGTCACCCAGCACATTTGATTTCAAAGATTGCTGCATGCAAAGATTTTATTTTTTAAAGAAAAGCTGAGAACATGTTTTAGACAAAAGGGGAGGAAAAGGGAAAATAATGGAGTAAAGTAAAGTAATGGAGTAAATGGAGTAAAGTAAAACGAAGTGCAGTACAACAAAACATTCAGGATTAGGCTAATTCTTTCTAATGTGGCTTTGGAAATGGGAGAAGAAGAGTACCATACCTGTTTAGCGTGGGGATGTTCCCTCTGTAATCAAACAAACACAGTTAGTCACAGACTGCTTAGTGACAGCCCATCATCAAACTGATCACACAACCAGCAATGCCTTCACAACTGACTCTCCCAAATTTTTCAGCTCCAGGGAGAGCTCCTGGGGAGCAGCAGCACCTCGCTGGGCAGAGCATTAAAATGATGGAATATCCCAGGAGAACACTTGGCATGGAGCCCCCAGTGCACGACCCCTGCACACAGCCAGGGCCAGGCAGCTCCCTGCCCTCCCTGACAGACCAGCAAACAGCAGAGATGCAAAAAGAAAATGAAAAAAATCACCATCTCACACAGGAAAATTGCAACAGGTTCAGGAAAAGAAAAGAAGCCAAGCCTCAGTGCCAAAGCTCCAGGCTGGGCACAGCCCACGCACAGGAACAAAGCAAACACACAGCACCATGGACACCTTGCATTTTCAGCACTCAGTGCTAAAAAGAACAACCTCAAGGCTGAAAAGAACAACCTCAAGGCTAATTTGAGGAAAACTTTACCAATTCTGTTACAACATCAGCCCAACTCTCCCCATTTGCATGCAGCCCAGGGTTTGGTGATGCTCACGAGGCACACAGGAGTGAGGGGATATTTCACACCAGCAGAAAGCAGCTCAGCCCAGCCCACACCAGGAACAGCCAGGAGAGTGCTCCATGCAAAATGGGAAAATTGCTGGGGTCTGACATGCAAAATAGCATAGAATAATTTTTTTTAAAGCCCTTGCACACAGGGGGCTTGGGCAAAAAGATGAGCAAGAATTAAAAGCTGGGAAGGAGAGCTTTGAGGAAATGTGAGTGGACATTCACCTCCTTCCCTTCAGGACATCAAAACACAAATTTTTTGACATCCTAGACCACAGGCAGGACCTCAAGTTACTAAGCACAAAGTCTCAGTGTTTAATGACCAGTGTGACACTGCCCAGCTGCCTGCCCTGCTCCTGTCCCAGCCTGGTCACAGCAGAGTCACCTTCAGCAAGCTCATGTGCTGGGTGCATTACTGGTAGGGGCACAAAAAAATCCCCACAATCTCCTTAAACCATATGGGGAACAAAATACCTAAAAACATATGTGTTATGGTATAAAGACCACAGGTATTTCATTTGGGGGGGGATGGTGGGGACAGCCCCTGTGCTGCAGAGCCTGTGGTCAGCATAGAATGGGCCCTCAGGGGTTGAGACTATTTTTTGAGCTTGGCAAAGAGTGGGAAAGCTGCATGTGATCTACTTCAGTTGGAAAAAATAGTCAGGAGAGGACTGGCAGTTCCTACCCCCAGCAGGAACACTCCTGTGGCCGTCCCTGGAAGGCTTTCAGAAAAGAGAGGGACAAAAAAAAACCCAGCCTAACAAATGTTCAGCTCAGCCTCGAGAAGGGCACCCTGGTGCTGAGCTCTGGGAGCTTCTACTGCCACTCCAGAGCTGCAGAGGCTCAGGCAGGAACAGTGAGCAGGGAAACAAGGCAAGGGGGAGTGGATTGAAACAAGGAGAGCAGGTCCAAATGGGAGAAATTCCTCCTGCAGGGATGGAGACCCTGACACAGTTTGCCCCTGGAT
>VRYO01002784.1:1276716-1321263 GCA_009812075.1 Sialia sialis | reverse complement strand
TCTGGTCAGAAGCCCTGGCAGCAGCAAGGGTGACACTGGCACAGGCACAACCTCACAGCCTGCTGTCCCCAGCAGTCCCAGCCCCTCTCTGATCCCTTCTCTGATCCCAGGATGGTTCCTACTGAGCAGGAACACTTGCAGGAATCCAGGGGCACCCTGTGCCAGGTACCCTGGTGTCCCTGGATCCTTGCAAGTGTTCCAGCTTGGATCCCAGCACGGATCAGCTCCATCCCCACCATGCCCAGGACTCTGAATTCAGTTCCCCTCACCCTTTCTTTGCTTTTTCTGTGAGAACAGGAGCTGTCCCCACAGCAAGGCCAGGCATGCAGAGCTGCAGCTGTGAGCGAGTGCCAGCACAGGGCAAAGCTCTGGAAATGAGGCAGCAAAGCAGAATCAGCAGAGGTTGGCTCAATAACCCACTTGTAGTTATTAACAGCAGTAGCACAGGAGAAAGAGCAATTCCACTGGCTCTGACCAGTGCCATTCCTCTTATGTTTCTTCATTTCTGTAGAAGAATCTGAGCAGAAGGCTGTGAAACATGCCTCAAACCATACATTTTGATTGGGTTTTTTTCCTCTTTCTTCCCTCATTCTTCTGCTCCCTCTGTGATTCAGCCAAGCTGAATCTGCTACACAAGTCCAATTTGCATAAAATTATCGTTGTTCCATTCAGTTTGCTGCCCCTTCCACAGCCCCTTCTTTGCTCTGCTGGAAGATTTTGCCCTTTCCGAGGCAGGCAAGCCAAGGGAACAGCAGCACATTACTGCTGCCTGCTGCCTAATTAACATCAAACCTCAGCACGGGGCTGCAGGGATTTACAGGTGTCCTGGAATCATTTTCCCCTCCTCCCTCCCTGCACAAACCACTCTCACAACAAGGAGGGGACCTGAGGCTGCTGACATCCCCTGAGTGATCCCTTTGGGGCTGCAGGGAGGGTCAGAGCCCACAGCAGCACAGCTGGGTCACTCCTGGCATCCAAAACTGATGCCAGAGGCTGTTCCAGAAACTTGTCTAGAAAACACTTTCACTTTGTCAGAAATTCACATTTTATTGTAAAATGATAGCAGGAAAAAAAACCTCTGAATGCTGCTCTATATGTGAGAGTGGGGCTCTTTAAAAAGCCATTTTTGGGATATTTAACCTGGCTTTCAGCCTTCCAAATGGTCCTGTAAGGAAGAGGGTGGCAAAAAGGAACAACCACAATGCCTCATAGATGATAAAACATCAGGAGACAGCAAAGGGGAGATCAGGCATCACTCTCAAGCCTTGAAACCAAAGCCCAAGGTGGGGATGAACAAACATCACGAGCACAGGGGAGGCAAAACCAAGCAGAAGACAGCTGAGACATTTCTGCTGATGGAAATACTCTAGTGGGAAGTTCCCTGTGCACAGAGGGTGGAACCAGATGAGCTTTAAGGTCCTTGCACCCCAGGCCACTCTGAGGTTTGATGGTGTTGATGAAATGAGAGCAGCTCTTGCCTAGGCTTGAATTCCACCCTTGGAAAGCAGGATGCAGCCCCAGGAATGGATTCAATAAAGCATTTGCCCCTGCATCCATGTTTGTTGGGAGTGCACTCCTGGCTCCAGAGGCATGCAGGCTGTGCTGCTATCAAACCTCTCCTCTGTCCAGTCCCAGAGTCACCCCTGCCCTAAAGCCAGGTTCATTATCAGAACTCCATCTGCAGTGCTGAACCCTTCCTCACCTCCTCCTCACCATGCTCATCCTGATCCAGGATCCCCAGGAGCCAGGGTGGCAGCTGGGGGTGTTCCATGGACAGAGAGAAGCTGTGGGCTCAGCTCACAGGGCTTGGGGAGGCAGCAAGGTCCAAAACCAGCCTGGCTTGGATTTCAGCTTCCTCTGGGGCCCAACAGAGCCCTGGGCTACCCCAGGCACACCCCAAAATCAGGGTACAGGGGCACCTCTAAGTGTCCTTGTCAGCATCTGCTACAGGGGACACATCCAGCTCTGGGAAACACAGGGATCTGTTTTGTGGGAGCACGTTTGTCTGAGCTCTTCCCTCCTGATCCCCCAGCACATCTGTTCCTGGGGAAAGGGGATCTGGAAGCAGTGAACAGCCTGGCTAGGGGAGCTGGGGAGATGGGGATGCTCTGGGAGGAGCAGGGCAGCAGCAGGCTCCAGGAGCTGGCTACAGCAGACAATGCCCCAGTTTAATTTAAACCTTGCAGCTCCAGACATGAGAAAGGCTGCTGGAAAGCAGGAAAGGAGAGGGGATTAGAAAGAAAGACTTTTGTTGGAAAAGCACTATAATTCCCTCTCCTCCACACACAATGTTCCTTCGAACAGAAGATTTTAAGCTAAGATTAGGCAGGGCCTGCTCCATGAACACCTCAGAAAGCTCTCAGTGTGTGTCACCTGGGCAGTGAACTCCGAGCACAGGCAGTGCTGCACAGCTCAGAGCAGGGCTCCACTCTTCTGCTACCCCCTGTCCCCAGGCTGCCTGCAGGATGCAGGACAAGGGCTCTGCAAGACTCTGTGCAGAGTGTGGCCACTGCCACCCCACACATCCCCGTGGATCCAGCCTGGATATCTGCTCAGGGAGGGCCCCAGCTCCATTTGCTGCCAGATGGTGACACTGCACTGCTCATCTGCCCTGCACTGGGCACAGGGAGTGCTGATGGATCCATAAAACCCTCTGTGATTCCCATTACAAGCTATTTTTCTCCCTATGACTTTCCCTTCAGTGAGGATTCTCACATTAGGATGTTTTCTGTTAATTTAAACAAATAATTCCCCAAACAGTTTCTGCCCACAAAACCCACCAGGAGCAGGTTGCACTTCTGTGACTTTGTCAGCAGATTTAACAGCTTTTCTGTCCTCTCTGCTTCCCTGTGGGCAGCTGATGGCAATCTTTCCATGGCCAAAAACACAAAGTCTGAGCCTGAGCTGTGATCAGGCAGCTCAGGAGGAGTGACTGGAATTGTTTCTGCCACAATTAAGTCAAGGCATAGCAGGGTTAAAGACCAATAAAGGAGAATTTAAATATAAATTTAAAAACCCAATTAGAATTTAAACCATTATCAGTTTGTTGTTTTCTCTACATGAACATTTCAGTAAAACTTGGTCTCTCAAAGGCTCACAGACATCTGATTTAAAGGGACCAGGGTTACAAACACCTCAGGCAGTGGTGAGAAATGTGTGGCACCATCCAGGAGCAGCTCCCCAAGCGAGTGATCCCCAAGGGCTCTCTGGCCTCTGCTCCTGCACATCTCAGCCCTGCAGAGCCTCAGGGGACATTTTGGGATATTTTGGCTTTGGGTTTGCCCTCAGAATGCATTTTTAGCTTTTCAGCCCAAGAATTTGTCCTACAGAAGATACAGAAAAGCACATGAAGAACACACACCATGGCCAAGAACAACAAAGAAGAGTCAATGTTGGAGTTTTGAGATTTCCATGTCCTGGGTTTAACACCAGCTGTGGTTTCAGAGCTCCTTAAATCCTGTGCCACCATCAGCCCTGGCACTCTCCAGCCAGCCCAGAGGGAGAGCAAGAAGCTGCCCCAAGCCCCAGGAGCCAAATTCATCACTGGCAGCTCCAAGAGCTGAAACTGAGCCTGCTCCTCTTGTGCATTTCCCACCAGCTGAGGAGCAGAACTGAGCCCACAGCCCTGTCTGTAAGGACAGAGGGGATTTCAGGCCAAGGAGCTGCTCCTGGAGCAGGGACCATCCCTCCTCTTGCTGACCTTGTCTGATTAAAGCTGTGCACACAGCACTGGCAGGCCAAAAATCCCCAAGCAACAAAAGCAACCGAGGCCAGCAGAGAGGAAATGGAGGAAGAATAAAGGGGAGAAGAGAGCTTTAGAAAGGGAGGCTAAACATAGTATGCAATTATTTACAAATATTCCAGAGATGCAGGGAACAGATGAGCCCAAACACGTGTCCCATTTGCAGCAGGAGGGGTTTTGGGGCTGGCTGGGGACAGCCATTCATTTCCAGCAAAGCAGACCCTGAAAACCATTTCATAAAAGGTCCTGATGGATTCTCAATGAAGCGAGACCGGACCCCACCAAAAACCAAACCAGGGAGAAGATGTTTGGAAACAAAGGAGGGAGGCAGGGCCAGAACAGAGCAACAGTGGCACCCGGTGGCTGCAGGGACTCAGTGCCACCTCAGCAGGGACAAACACAGTCACAGCCCAGCCACCCTGCTGGGAAACAGGGCCAGACCCAGCCCAGACAGCACAAACCTGGCCCGGGCTGCAAGGAGAGGAGCTCTGCAACCCAAACCACCCTGCTCCTGTGAGTTCTGATCACCAGGTTTTGGTTTTTTTAAATGGGGCAGAGATGTCACCCTCATCTCCAGGATGGTCATGGTCACAAAAAACAAATTGTGTCAATCCCAGCATTCTGTGGAAAACTCTCCTCTTGGTCTGCTGCATCAAAAAGTGATGAGCTACAAAAGATGTCACCTTATCCAGCAAAGCCAGCAAGGAGCAGAGCCACACAAGCAGTCAGAAAGGGCTGGCAGGAAGGGACAGACACTGCTGGACTGTTCTGTATTAAAATTCCCATTAATTGATTATTCTGTCTGGAATTGTATCTTTTGGAAGGCTCAGGATTCAGCCAGAACTGACATTTTACAGATAATTCACTACCCAAGCTGAAGTTAAAAACCAGAAAACACATGAAAGTTGTAGCAGGCTCAAACAAACCCCCTTTCACACCAGTCCTAGTGCAAGATTGCTGGTTTTTTTTTTCAGGATGAGCCCCTCCCAAAGCTGCAGCTGCAGAGGCAGGAGGTCTGACCTGTTGGGGTGGGAGGTGGGCAGCATGAACTGGAACTCCACCACGCAGGTGTTGTCCTTCAGCTGGCGGTGCTGGACGCTGTTCAGCTCATAGGCAATGTAGGCTCTCCGAACGTACACCTGGGACACAGAAACTCCATCAGCTGCCACCCCAGAGGCCTCCAAAGGGTTAAAAAACCACACAGGGGACTCCAAATGAGCAGCTGGATAAACTCCAACTCAACCAGAATTTAAAGGTGTTCTTTAAAGAAGGCCAGAAGTGTCAGGATTATGATCCTGTCCTCTGACAGCAGCTTCACCTTCCACACAAACATAACCTGAATTTGAAATTTCATTCAATTATCAATTTTAATGCTGTTAAACATCAGATTCTAAGCATTCCCAATCCCACATAACCTACAACTCTCCTGGATCTTGCAGGGTGACAGTGCTCAAAACAAGCCAAATCCACAGGAAAATTAAAAATACTGATTTTTTTTTTTTTTTTTCAATGGGAACAAACTCACCTCCAAAGCTGCCATTCTCACCACCTGGTTACTGTGGTAGAAGAAGTTGGGAAGCACATCAAAGATGGATGTCTCAGACAAAATGAGTTTCTAGGAGAGATGACATCAAGCAGAGGTTTACAGGAGAACTCAGTCTTGCAACGAAGGAGAACCCCAAACCAAGCCTGGCTAGTTCTGATTTCTAAGCTTTTCCTGTTGTTCATCAAGGATTATGACTTTTTAAAATTCAACCACAGAAAACATGAGGTTGGAAGGGATCACTGAGTGCAGCTCCCTGCTCCTCACAGGACTAAAACTAAAACCTAGCAGAGGTGCTCCTGGAGCTCTGGCAGTTTTGCCCATTCCCTGGGGAGCCTGTTCAGTTCCCCAGCACCCTGTGGGAGAAGAACCTTTTCCAAATGCTCAATCTGAGCTTCAACTGGCACAGCTCCACCCCATTTCCTCGTGTCTGGTGACGGAGGAACCAGCTCCTCTCCTCTGCTGTGCCCTGTGAGGAAGGTGCAGAACTGGCACCAGGTGATTCCCACACGGGTAAAAACAAAATCCAGGACAAAGCTGGACACAAATGTAATCCACGAGGAGTTTGGGCCACGAGAAGGAAGCAGGGAGGCAGCAGGGAGGCTGGTGGGTACCTGCAGGTTCTCAATGCAGAACTGGTGCCCGTACATGTCGATGGCTGACAGGAAGATGGACTCCACCTGGTTGTGACGCAGCTCGTAGGAGGGCAGGTGGGAAGCAATGAGAACCTGGGGAAACACAGGCAATGTCACAGAGGAGCCAGCAGCAGGGGCTGTCACCTGAAGCAGGAGCAGCAGGGGCTGTCACCTGCAGGCAGGAGCAGCCTGCTCCATCCCTGAAGAGGCAGCCAGATTGTCCCGTGCTCTGCAGCACCACAAACCCTCTCCCCTCCCCAGCCCCATTTGTGTGTCTGCTCCGTTTGTTGTTGGCAGTTCCCCAGGGAGGAAGGGAACAGCTTCAATCAAGTTCCATCAGTGCATGTGATTTAGCAGGGCAGAGCTGGGGGTGCCTGCCCAGCTGTTAATTGGGAAGCAGAGCTGGCAGGGAGGCTCCAGCCACGCTCTGCTCCTGGGCAGGGCAGGCAGCAGACACCAGGGCCAGGTAGGAAATGGCCAGCATGAAGGATGCAGAGGTAGGAAATGGAAGCAGCTCACAGGGAAAATGAAGTGGAAGAGAACACAAGGACTGCAGAATGGTTCAAGGACACAAACACAATCCTGAAGGAAACAGAAGGTCACTGAGCAGCTTCAAACACCCTGTTCATTTTCAACAGACAAGCTTTGAAATGAAAGGACCTCCTAAGAGTGAGCTTTGCTGCTTTAGGCTGGAGATGGGGACTGTGCAGGGAGAGCAGTGATCAGATGCAGGGTCTGTGTTATCAGGAAACCACTGCACCTTTCACCCCTTCCTTCAGGGTTAAACTGAACTGCTGCAGAGGAAGCTCACAACAATATCTGGGTGCCTGTGTGACATTCAAATCAGCTCTGCAGCAGACTCTTGGAATTCACAGTATCAAAGAGTTTTTCCAATTATTTCCAGGTTAGAACAAAATCGACAAAGCGCAACTCAGAGATGGAAGAAACCCTGAAAAGGCCAGTACAGTTCCTTGTGGTAATTCCTCAGCAGCTGCAAAGAGCATCTGGTTCTTGTGCAAAAGGCTCTCCCTGCTCTCTGCACACATGGATCCACAGCTGAGGAAGCTGGAGAGCCTGTCCATGCTCCTGCACAATCCAGGCAGCCTGTGCTGCTCAGGTTTGCAATGACAAAACCACCAAAAACCACAGTGACCGAGCATTCCCACTTCCTCCATCACACAAACCACGGGCTGCTCTCAGTTAACTCCTGTGCGAGCCAGACAAAACTTTTCAGAGGAGCAGAGACACAGGAATGCACGTTAAATTTAAATATCACAGCGATTAGGAACGCACCACAATCTGGTTAATCACTGTTACTTGGCTCCACGGTCAGAGTGCTGCTCACAGTGCTGCTCCCCCCATGTGCACAGGGATCTAAAGGAACAGCAGGAGCTGTGCATGTCCCAGAGGGGTGAGCTCCAGGCAGGGCAGCCCAGGTGCCTCACCTGGCGGGCTCGCAGGGCCACCTTGGCGTTGGTCGTCTTGCTGAGCTGGGTCAGCTCTGTCAGGATGTTGATCAGCTCGTCTGTCAAGGTGGGGTCACGGCCACAGAGCTGGTCCTGGCAACAGAGACAGCAGGAGAAGTTTAGGACAGAGGGAAAACTTCATTGTGCTCCCCCAAAGGAGTCTGAACCTGGAATATGAACACACCCAAGGCTGGAGCACAGCATCCCAGCAGTCCTGACCTGAATTATCCTGACCTGAATTATCCTGACCTGAATTATCCTGGAATCCTGTGCTGACAAGGACACAATCATGCAGAATTCAACGATTTTACACACATAAATAAAAGGTGAAAGAAGGGACAGGCACCATCTCCCACTCTCCTGTTTGCGGCACCCAAACAGATGAGAAATGCTGACTCAGAGAGACTCAGAAAACCTCTTCCCATTACCCAGTTTCAGCTTCGTACCAGAAGTTTCTCCTAGCACCAATGCAAAATTCAAAGAGCTTAAATTATAGCCAGACACCTTGTGAACATGTAGAGGTCAGCAAAGCTTCCCCATGAAGGGTGACCAGAGTTACACTGCCACAGAACCTCCTGACATCCACTTTAAAAAACACCACAAACCTCAGAAGTCCCCACAGCTCCACAACCACAAACCACCCAAGCTCTGTGCAGCTTCAGCCAGCACCAGAAAAAAGATCTGTCATCCCTCTGACAAGGCTAAGCAAAGCTAACTAAACCCATGAATAATGTACTGCATTTCCTGCCACACTACAGGACTGACTCCATAAAATTCCTTCTAACCAGAGAATTGAGAATAGTGGATGTGAGGAAATCCACAAGCTTACCTTACTGCCTAAACTGGCTGGATAAAACAACAGAACTGAAGAGCATAAACTTCCAGTGTTAATGCTGCTCCAAAACTCTTCAGAATCCATCCATTCAAAAAAATGCCAACAGTAAAGACTTTCTTCCAAGAATAGTTTCAATTCCCATGAATAATCTCACAGACTTCAACACTTCTTGTGAGCCTCTCCCCCCCCACCCCGAAGCTGGAAACCCTGCAGGAGCCTCTAACATGATTCCTCCACACAGCACTTAACAGCTTGTCTTGATAAATTAATCATAGGAGGGAAATGTGAGATGAAACAGGGATTTACCATGGGAAAGAGCTGCTGCCTAAAAGTTTAAAGAGATCTTAAACACCTACAGGCCAGAACAGGCCATCTGAAGATCCAAGAAATAGAAAAGGATAAGGGGGAAACCTCTGTGCAGCAGGTGGGATTGACAAACCTGCCAAGGAAAATAAAGCAAAACCCACAGCCAAATAATACAAAAGTCCCATAGAGTGAATAATTATACAGCAGCTCATACTCCACGAGGTTCCAGGGCTCAACAGCTTTTCCCTTACACTGCTCCTGATCCCTTCCTCTCCAGCCTCACTCAGGCATGATGGCACCTCTAGGAGACAAACCATACCCAAACCAGTGAGAGAACATCTCAGCTCCTGACTCTGATCAGACTGTCCCCTCCTGACCAGTCCTGGGCCACCAAACACAGGTGTGCCAGCTCCCAAGGAAAGTTCTGTGAATTATCCACTCCAGGACACTGTGGGGATTCACAGTGGGTAATTCAAGAGCTGCAGGATTTGAAACACAAACTGCTGGCTGTTGTTATGCTGCTGCTCCAGGGAACAGAAATCCGATAGGACAGGGGACCCTGCCATGGCAGCAGCCACTCCATCCTGCTCAGGCCAGGATGTGCATAAGTTAAGCACAGAAAATGAACATACAACAACAAATCACACCATATTTCAGCAGATGTATGAAGGATGAAGCAGTTCCCACCCTGCCTTCAGTGCCTGCTGGCTAAAAAAGGTGAGTGATGGCAGCATAACACCATTACTAAAGGCATCCTCAGAGCCCCTGGTTAGTGATGGATTCCTGGGACACATCAATTACAGCCACACAGGCAGTGAGGCTGCCCTTACCCACCCCACACAAACAGCCTGGCCACCCTCAAACACCACAGCTGCCCCTGGTGATACCAAATGTGCCATGGGGACGTGAAGGCCACGAGCTGGAAGGGACAGGAGTGATGGGTCATGCAGTGCCTGGGAGCTCAGGGACACCCAGCTGTGCCAAGGGTGACCACAGGCACCCTGGAGCTCCTGTTCCCATTCCAGAGGAGAAATCCCTGTGCCCTGTTCCCACTCCAGAGGAGAAATCGCTGTGCCCTGTTCCCACTGCAGAGGAGAAATCCCTGTTCCCACTCCAGAGGGGAAATTGCTGTGCCCTGTTCCCACACCAGAGGGGAAATCTCTGTGCCCTGTGCCCTCTCCAGAGGGGAAATCCCTGTGCCCACTTCAGGGGAAATCTCTGTGCCCTGTTCCCATTCCAGATGGGAAATCCCTGTGCCCTGTTCCCATTCCAGAGGAGAAATCCCTGTGCCCTGTGCCCACTCCAGAGGAGAAATCCCTGTGCCCACTTCAGGGGAAATCCCTGTGCCCTGTTCCCATTCCAGATGAGAAATCCCTGTGCCCTGTTCCCAGTCCCTGTGCCCCCCACAAGGCCTCACCAGTGGCACTCAGACAACCAGGAGTGATAACTGAGGCACCAGGAGATAACTGAGCTCTTCCACCACGCTCTCCCTGCTGTTCCAAGTCCTGGCAGCCTGAGCAGAACCAGCTGGCAGTGATGGTGGCAAGAATGACCCAAGAGGAAGAGGCAAGGGAGGCTCTCTGAGGTCTCCCCAGCACCCAGAGCCAGCGAGGCTCAGCCCACACCAGGTGACAAAGCAGACCAAAATTCCAGTGCCATTTTAGCAGGGAATAATGAGGATGACAGCAAGAACCCAAAGGCAGGCTGGCTCTGCCTGCACTGATTGGCAAAGGCAGCAGCAAAGCCTGAGCCCAGCTCTCTGACAAGGGCTAACGCCTCGCCGGCACCCCCGTGTAATTACACACTTGAGTGACTGGACTCTGAAGAAAATTGAAGGCCTGAGCTGTGAACAGCTGCCATTTTCTCTCTCCATCACGCCAGCGTGATTACTTGAGAAATGAACAGCCCCGGCTCAAAGCTACTCCAGAATTCTCAGAGGAAATATGGCTCCGTGTTCAAATAATGAGATTCTTAAGGCAAGCGTTACTTACAATCACACCACACACCAAAAAGGGAAAGGGGGAAAAAAAAGGGGAAAAGGAGAGGCAGGAAGAAAGAACACCAGCACCTTTACATCTTACAAATGAGAATTTAAGAAACCCAGCCTCAGTCTAGGAAAATTACGACACTTCTTTTGCTTTGGAGAGTTATTTCGTGGATGGCTACTTTGGATGTATTTTTGGCAGTATGCTTGTAAAATAAAAGATGAAAGAGAGAGAGGAGGAGAGAGAGAAGGAGAAAGAGAAGGAGAGAGAGAGAGAGAGAAAAAGAGAGAGAAAGAGAGAAAAAATAAAGAAAAACGGAAAGAAAAACAAAGAAAACCAGAAAGAAAAACAGAAAACTGGAGAGAAAAACAGAGAGAAAAACATAAAGAAAACCAGAAAGAAAAACAGAGAGAAAACCAGAGAGAAAGAGAGCAGCAGGCACTCACAATGAGCATGGTGACCAGCAGGTTCTTCTTAGTGACCTGGGCATGGGAGAAGATGTAGTTCAGCACCGCGTTCATGTCGCTCTTGTTCTCCTCACGAAGGGTGAAGACACACTTGTCATAGTGACCTGCAGGCAGAAATGCACATTTCTTTTCCAGTCTTCACACCTCTGTGGCAAGGATTACAAGTTATTAGATGTGTCTTTATTTTTTCTGGGTGTATTTTTTGAGACTCTCCTTGGCTTGAAGGGAGCTCACAAGGAAGATGGAGAGAGACTATTTGTACAAGGGGTAGAGTGACAGGACAGGGGGGAATGGCTTCACACTGACAGGGAGCAGGGTTAGGTTGGGTATTTGAAAAAAAATTCCCCCCTGTGAGGGTGGGCAGGCCCTGGCACAGGGTGCTGTGGCTGCCCCTGGATCCCTGGAATGTCCAAGGCCATCCTGGGACAGTGGAAATGTCCCTGACATGGCAGGGGTGGAATGAGATGTGCTTTAAAGTCCATTCCAAGACCATTCTGTGTTTCTCTGTGGTCCACATAAATCAATTTGGGAAGGAATCATTTCCACCATCACCTACTGCAAACTTTAATTCTAACATCCTACTCTTAATAAACAGCTCCAACAGCAAATGCCTCCTTTGTGAGCAATACTGAGAGAGGAATAGGGAGCTCAGACTTTCATTCAAATGACAACCAAAATGAAATAACAGCAAAAAGCCTTGCACCATCCTCTGCTGCCAGCAAATTGAAGTGGAAATGAATCTGCAGAACCATTAGGCCAGGGCAGGTATTGGAGCAGGACAAAAGAGTGGAATCTGAACTACCTGTAAGAGCCCAGAATCAGCCAGGGCTTCATTGCCATCTTGTGCCTGCACACAGAAGTGCAAGGCACTGATTCCACCTCGGCTTCAGCTGAGCTTTGGGAACAGAATCTGCTCTACAAAACCCAGGACCTGACTGTAGAGCCTTAAAAACAACCCTGTGCACCTCACCCTCAGCACAGAGTGAGAGCAAACCTTCTCCAAGGGGCCAAGGGGACTTTCCAGGACTAAACACAACTCTGTAAGAAATCAAATCCTTGATGTGCCCAGAACTCACCGTGCTGGAACTGAGTCTCCACCTTCAGGTACTGCCGCAGCAGATCCATCACCACGGCCTTCATGTGGCCCCGAATGCCACTGCGGTACCTGCAAGGAAAAGACAACAAAACCCAGCGTGGGTGAGGCTGAACACACTGCCAGCCCCTGCCATGGCTGCTGGGGAAGCTGTGCTGGGCAGGACACCCAAGGAAGGGCTGACCTCTGCACGAGCTGCACGATGCTCTGCGTGTTCATGAAGAAAACCTCGCGCTCCGACTTGCGGTTCAGCGTGGCGGCGTGGCTGTCCAGGATGTTGGCAATCTGAGAGGGAAAAGCACATGGAGAAAACAGCACAGGGAAAAGCCCTGCATGGGCTGGGCAAGCAGCACAGACACACAGAGCCCCAGCAGACTCCAGCAAAGCAAGTCCAAGGTGTGCCAGTGATACAAAAATCACAGAGTGGAGGAATCAGCTTCCAGCATCTCCTCACCCCACCAGGCCTCCCTCAGCTGCAATCATTCTTTTTTGAGGTTGCACTGGCACTACAAACCATGCAAAAAGCAAATAAGTGCCCACAGGGCCACTGATAAGGTTGAAGTGTTTCCAAAGTGCCTGGTTAAAGCTGTAGTGAGCAGGGAACTTGTACCCTTCAGCACAGGTAGAGAGACAAGTCCTGAAGTGACACAGGCAAGTTCTTCTCACCATGAGGACCCCGAGTTCAAACACACCTTCCAGGTTCAATCAACCTCCACATCATTTAAAGGAACTTTCTCTCTCTCTGCCCCATCACAAACCAATTTTTATCCCTGCATGAAGCGTGGGTGGTCACCTGTTGGCTGGGAAACTGGCAGAGGACCGAGGTGATGTTGCTGGCATACTGGGCCATCTCCTTCTTGATGGACTTCTCCACATTGGGAGGTATCCGTCCAGAAACACTGGTCATGATGTCCTGAAGCTCCAGCAGGGGCAAAGATGGATCCCTCAGGGTCTTCATCAATCTCTCAACCCAGCCCTTCACCTAAAGAGAGACAAGGCAGAGCGAAGGCAAGAGTGAGGAAGAGAATAAACAACAAAACAGGGAAAAGGAGAGGGGTGATGTCCAACATCCCATCTCACGGGTGCTGCCTGTGCAGAAAAATTGCCCAACCCTTCCTTGAGCTGCAAGAAGGTTGTGCTTTGGCTCTGGAAGGAGAGGTCCCCAGTACCTTGCTGTTGAAGAAGGGCTCTGGCAGGCAGTAGCCATTCATCACATTGACCAGGTTGTCCAGGACGTAGTGGAAAATGCGATGGAGCTTCTCGCCCCGCAGTGCCGTGCTCTGGATCTGGGGCAGGGTACCCGTGTGCAGCTCAGCCTGCAACAAGGAACAGCCTCACTGAGCTCCTGGAGAGCAGGGTACCCATGCTCTGGGTCTGGGGCAGGGCACCCATGCTCTGGATCTGGGGCAGGGTACCCAGGCTCTGGATCTGGGGCAGGGTACCCGTGTGCAGCTCAGCCTAAAACCAGGAACAGCCTCCCTGAGCTCCTGGGGTCACCAGCCATGGGCACAGCCAGCTGGAGCCAAGGTTTCACTTTCAAGGATTGCACACATCCCCACAACAGCACTGAGCTAAGCAGATAGCAGGAATGGCAGGTAAGTTTAGCCTCAGAGAGAGAGACAAAAATTTCAGTCCCAGTCCTTATCTGAGAGAAATGAACAGTGAAGTGACAATTCCAGTACAATGCACAAATGGGAAACTGGCTCACTGCACCATTTGTATCTCTCTGGACATCACTCCCACATTAAAACCCCACAAAATCTGTGCCTGCTGCAACTCCTCACCTGCTGAACCCTGCTGGGATCATCCAGCTGCAGCTTGGCAATCACACAGCCTGGATCCAGGACTGCCCCTGGCCGTTTGACATAGTGGATGCAGCCTGATTCTCCTGCTGTTATTGTCATCACCATTTTCATCACCTGCAGCAAGGAAAACAGGTGACACACTCAGCTCCATGTGCCTCAAAATGGTTCTAGTTTTGGGAGCCAGCAGGCAGTGTCCCACCACAGACAGACCTCTGGCTTTCCCAAAATCCAAGCACAGATGTTGGGAACAAAACTCAAGACATTGAAGTGAATGGGATAATAATAATTTGCCACAAAAGAGTGCAGCGGGAACTTCAGGGATGTCACTGCTCACATTCCTGAGCCAACAGGGGACTCAGGAAGGTCCCACACTCAGCACACTGAACAAAGCAGACAATTTTGTGCTGCATTCCAAAGGCTCCTCTCAAAGGCCACAGCCACACCTTCACTTCAAGCAGAGGGAAGCAGGATCATTTTCTGGAGCTCTCAGACAGAAATGCTTCCCTAGATCAAGAGCTGCTGCCTTTGGAGCAGAAGGGTTGGGAATGGGGGAGCCACTTTGCTTTGACCCTTGCTGTGCTCCCCACCACTGGGAGCCACAGGGATTGTGTGGGTGGTGCCTTCTTAGCCATGACCTGTTGCAGTGCAAAAACACTTACATAAAACAGCTGGATCTCTGTCTTGGTATTTTTCTCCTACACATTGTCCCCAACTGGTTTAATTGCCCCTCTGTCATCACACACCTTCCCCTCCCTCAAATCTGTTTTGAGCCACACACTCCTACACAACCACTTGTGCTTTCCTCACTGTGATGCAGAAATTGCTCATCCTCCTCCTCGGTAAGAGTTAAGTAACTTCCCAGGGAGAAGGGAGGAGTGACACTTATTAACTCCTGGGATTGACCTGGTAATGATCAGCTAACCAGGATGAAGTTTGTTACTTCATCCTGCTATTTAACTCTGAGTCTGTGTCACTACTACAAGGAGAAGCCTTCACCACAGCCTTCTCAGGAAGCTGAAAACTATGGTTTCACTGCTGAGAAATTTTATCACTCTGTGTGATAAATTTGAGTGATTCACACTCAAATTTCCTCTGCTAAGTAATTTCTTCCCCACCCCATCACTCTCACTGATAGTTCCTGCTGTAGTTCAGGTTAAAATTTGTAAATGAAATACTGTGAATTATCCCTCAAGCTCAACTCCCAGTCCCAAAGCATCCAGCATCCCTCCCCCTGAGCTTCTCCCTGGGCAGCCAAACCAATTCTGAGACTTTTACCTCAATTTCTGCAAAGCACTGGCCTGCAAAGACATGTCCCCCATCCTCCACCACATACTGGATCAGCTTGCCAGCAGAAGGGGAGCGCAGGATGGAGGGATCATTCTCCTTCTCAAACACACAGGTCTTGTTGCCAATGGTGATGCGATACCTGGGGAAGGAGAGCACAGAGCAGTGCAACAGAATTCCCTGGGGAAGGCATGGGAAAGGGAAAATCCACTCTCCTCTTCCCTACTCTACTTGGAAACAAAACTAAGGGAAAACACCTCAGCCAGCTGAGAGGTGGGGATTGAAACCCAGAAAGTCACCCAAATTCTTTGTCCTCCAAGCAGATCCATTACTTTTCCCAGAAGATAACACAGCAGAGGGGGCAGAGTTCACATTCCAGACCTGGGGATGCCTTTACTGCCCTTACTGCTATGATCCTTGCAGAAAATTTGAAGGGGAAGCACTAAAACTTGATTTTATTTCTAAAGCAGCTGGGGAATTTCAAGAATTTTAAAGATTTCCAGATTCTGTTTTTTTTAAATTTTTATAATCCCAAAGTCACTTTTAAGGACTTTTCACATGGTGCACAGCCAGACCCTTCCTCTAACAGCAACCAAGATCTGTCCTGCGTTAAAACTCACCCACAGTACCCCCAGTAAACCCTTTCCAGGAGAGAATTCCATTCCCAGCTGACCCTTTGGGAAGCATGAGGTGACAAATACACCTCATTTGGGCTGTGCAAATGCTGAGCATGAAGCTGCACGGGTTGCTACCTGTCCACTTCTTCTTTCATGTAGGTGGTGTAGCTGCTGCCGTCGTAGGAGAGGAGCAGCCCCCCGTCACTGAGGCGATGCACGTCCACCTCCACACAGGAGCTGTTCATGATCACCACGTAGCAGTTGGGAGACTGCCTGGTCACCTGCAGACACACAGCAATGGGAATTGTCCAGTGGATTGAACACAGCAGTTTTGCCACAACACGGTTTTCCAACAGTGGGAGTTAATGAAGAGGAACTGAGGTGTTTGATGTCATGTAAAAAAAATTGGGGTCACAAAGGAAAGTAAGCTGAGCAGAGCACCTCTCCTGTGAGAGAATTGGGATTGTTCAGCCCGGAGAAGAGAAATTCTGGGGTGATTTCACTGTGGTTTTCCAGGGCCAGAAGGGAGCCCACAAGAAAGACAGAGAGACTTTACAAGGGCCAACCCAAACCAGTCTGGGACTCTGTGACACAGCAGGCAAGAGATTCCAGAGCTAGTGCTGTCCAGGAATGTTGGTTTAATCCTCTCACACTTCTGGTGGTTGAGGTTTGATGGTGCAATCACAGACCATTTTCTCACCCTCACCTATTTAAGAGTCACAGGTCACAGTCGTGTACTAAAACTGCATAATGGAGGAGATAATTCAGAGGGAAAAAAAGAGAGATTGTCCCACAGGGAAAGCAACAAGTGCTCTCCCTGGAGAAAGGGATCCAGTCTCTGCCCCAGAGCTCCAATTTGAAGCTGGGTAAATCCTCCAAAGAATACTTCAGCTGCTGCTCAATGCCTCTACTCCTCATCAGCCAGGGAGGTGCAGAGGTGCAGAATTCTACTGCTGCAAAAACCAGCCTATGTTCTTGGCATTAAAACCTCCACCAGCACAAATTTGCCCAAGGAAGCTAATGAGGATTGCACAGGCAACCTTAAGTCTAATATTTCCTAACCTTCATATGTTTGTTTTTGCATCATGGGGTTTTGTATGCAGCAAAAAAGCAACACCACAGGGAAAAATTGCTGCCAATTCTGTCACACTGGTATGTCAAAACCCCAGCAGAGTGTAGACCCACACAGTGAGAAAAATCAGCTGGAAGTTTCAGTCAACCTGTGGTAGTCTGTGCCTGCAACAAAGCAGTTTTCAGAGCAAGAGGCTGGGATGTTTACAGAGACATTGCAATGGAGGGTGTTATGGTAAAGGAGGCCGTGCTGATTTCTTCACCCACTGAAGCAGAGAAAATAAACCCTGCTCAGACAGAAATCCCTGCAGAGATGTGTGCAAGGATGAGGCCATGTCCAGCCCAGAGGCAGAGTCCCACACTGTACCTTCAGCACGTACTTCCTCCCCTCGTAGATGAGCTCCACGTCCACCGTGTTGAGCAGAGTGTGAGCAGGGAGGACCTGGCCCCTGCAAAGGCAAGTACAAAACAAAACTCATCCTTCACAAGCCACCAAATGACTACCAAGGGGTCCAAAGAGCTTCAGAGATGCATGCAGGGCTTTAGGAAACACTAGCAGAGAGGTGAGATAAGCTTTTATAGAGTCACTTCTCTGAGAGACACGAATCAGTTTGACCAAATCAAAGTCCCCCCCACCACACAGGCCAGCTTTGCTCTCCTTTCCATTCACTGCTGGGGGATTCAAGACCCCCAAATGCCACCCTAGCAGCACACAGAGAAAAAACTCCATGATTCTGAGCTGCTTTCTGGAGCTCCTGCTGGAAACCAAAGCAATCTGTGCAGCCAGCAGGGGATATTTCGAGGAGATGCAGATACCTGCCAGTTTTCTCAGTAGATAAAAAGCTCCCTGGGGCTAGGGCACAGTCAGCAGACAAGCCCTGAGCATCCCTTGAACAGAACTCGTGCACCAGGAGAGAGCAGCTTGGCCTTTTACCTTTCCAGGGAGTGCAGGAAGTTGGAGACGCTGTTTCGGAAGCTGACGTCAGCCACGTGCAGAGCCCCACACACCACCCCCAGCATGGTGTCAGGCCTCTCAGCCTAAAAAAGGGACACACACAGTCACACCTCCTCCAGCCTCAGCCCAATCTCAACACCCAGCCTGAAGAATCAGCAGCCTCAGATCTATTTTTGGCTCATGGATGACTCTCTCTAAAATCAAGTGTGAACTCCACACAGAGCCATTATTTCTGTAACTCCTTAAAACCACATTTCCTTCTGCCTGGATGAAATCTCAAGGTTCCAACAACATTTCCACTGTCATCTGTCCCAGATCCCAAACACAACACTGCTCTCAATGCTTTTTTAACAGCTCTAAGACTAAATATCCCCAACAGGGACGACCTAGGATTTTGATATATATAAGAAGCAATGCCACTGAAGATGTTTCTTCATTAAGTGGACATTCACCACTCCTAACCCCTCCTGCACCAGCTGGCAGCACCCCAGCTCATGGCCAGGTGTGCTCGTGGCAGGGGAAGAGCTGCACCTGCACTTTCTCGGCGATGAGCCGGTCCAGCCAGCCCGTGTCGATGCGGTTCTGCTGGAAGCTCTCTGTCTCCAGCAGCTTGATCAAATATTCCACAGTGGTCCTGAAGTCCCCTCGGATGGACAGCTCCTTCAGAGCCACCACCATGTTCCTGTAAGGGAGAGAAGCTCTGTTATCTATCCCATCTAGAGCAGCACGCAGACAGAAAAGCACCTGGAGGTCAGAGGGGAAGAGCACAGGCACCGGAGCAGGATCCTCCAGGAATGTTTGGGAATGGGGGAATGTTGATTGATTTCCCTGCTGCTGCTGTGAAGAGCAGCTCAGTGGGATCAGGATTTTCCCCTGTTAGCATCACCCAGGGGTTTACAACAGACAGACAGACAGACAGACAGATGTGGTGTCCACCCCACCCAGAGTGGAACTGGGGAAAGGCTCTGGATGAAAAACGTGGATGACAGGTCAGACAGGTCTGCCTCAGGACTGGGTGCTTTAGAATCCCACACCACAGAGGACACTCTGTCGTTCACAAACCATCCTGAAGCATTGCCAAGTCAGGTTAGCAATGTTTTTCCTGTTAGAAGCCTTCACCTGGATGCTATAAAGAGGGACTTTCAGACTGTGGTGGCTGTGTCACAGCCCAGCAGCAGGTGTGCAAGGCAGGGATGAAACAGAAAGGAAGAAAAAGAAAGAAAATCAAGCAAAAAGTGTAGAAATTTGGTGCAACATAGTGGAATTGCAAAGCACAACAGGATAAGAAGCCTGACCATGAAATGGAAAACAAAATAAAGACAGGGAGATTTCTCTGGAAACTCCTGGAAGTAAGGAATTTTCCCATGGCACTTTGGATCAAAGAGGACAAACCCAAGCAATTCCCAAGGCTTTCCCATACTGCTGACTCACGAGATGGCTTCTTCACGGTTCTCTCCCCAGGAGAAGCAGTGCCCAAACTGGGAATCAGCAAATTCATGGAGGCCTCCTGCAGCAGCCACACTGAAATAGCCCCAGACATTCTTATTGCTGCGGAAATTCAGCTCCTGAACCGTGCCAGAGCTGGGCTTAAATCCCTGCAAAGACACACAGACATTGTGACAAGGTGAATAATGCAGAATTCGGGCCCTGAGGCTCTGAGAACATCTCTCTGTGCACGGTATAACAAGTTCAGTGTCTAACCCGAGTCTGAGTGAGGTAAGGGAAGAATCTTTGAAATTTGGTGCTGTAAAGTCCCCAGGGAGCAGCAAGGCTGAAGCCTCACCTCGTCAGGATTCTCACTAGTGATCCGGGCAGCGATGACGTGCCCACGGGGACTGGGCACGTGGGCTGAGTTCTCAAAATCAATGGTTGTGTCTCCCCAGGGAGAAACTCCATACATCACCCTGATGTCCTTGATCCTGTGGAGGGGGATGCCCATGGCAATCTAAGGAGAAACCAAAAAAAAACATAAAAAACCCCACCACGAAGTTTCTCTCCTTGCAGAGCCAAACATTCACACTTCCCAGGACAACTCAGCTCAGTGTAATATCCACCTTAAGCCCTTCAGCCAGTATTTTCCATTGACTGATTAAAAGGCTCCAGGGAAAGCTGACAGTGCCAGGTCAGCTGAGGATGGGCAGGCATTAGGCCTGTTAAAAATAATCTGAGGTCCCAGTGAGACACAAGGGCCCTAATTGGTTATTGTAAACTGGAATTTTGCTATTATAAACTGTGGGGAGAGTAACCTGCAGAACCAGCTGCTGGCTGCATCTTTATGGAGCAAAATCCCTCTTGTCCCGTTCATAAGTTGGGGTTTTATTACAGATATATTCAAAAAAGAAGCAGAATATCATACAGATTAATGAGGAGTGAGGGGACTGTGGCATCCACCCACTGCTGGAAAGTTGGGGGCCAGGAGTTTGGGGGGGACACAAAAGTGACTGACAAAGCACAGCACATTAACAGCTGCTCTCCACAGGATCCCTGAGGAATCCCCTCGTGGTTAAACAGCTTGCTGAAAGATGAGAAATCCAGTTTCTGTGCTCACCTGGAGCTGTGCTGCAGGCAGGTTGACATCTGCTACCATCTCTGTGCAGGGATGCTCCACCTGCAGGCGAGGGTTCAGCTCCAGGAAGTAGAAGCTGCCATCCTGGCTGTACAGGTACTCCACAGTGCCTGCACTCACGTACCCCACCATTTTGGCCAGCTTCACTGCACACTGGGACACAGAAAAAGAGAATATTGCATCTGCACGTACCTGTGCTCTCCCTGCTCACCCACCACACCCACTCCAGATTGTTGCTGGCACTCTGAAACACCCCAAAACTTGTAACAGGCCCAAGACCAGCTCAGAGAAAAGCCTGTGGCACTGGAGTTTTGATTTCCAACATGTTTCATCTACAATTTACGGAGCGCAGAGTTTGAAGCAAAGATTTGCAACACTCAACATCAGGCAACTCCTCAAACTTGCTTTTAATATGGTAACACACATTTAAAACACACTTCTCTCCCTTTTTGGAGGCATATATCTTTGAAAGGGGCTGCTGGTGAGATTTAGTGTGGAAATGAGAGTGACTGCCCACAGGAAGCAGCTCGAGACACACACACACACACACACACACACACACACATAACCCTCCTTTAAAACATTCAATGACAAAACTCCGGGTGATGTAAAATAAAAACACAAAGTCCTGCCTGCTTCTGGAGCCTGGCCAGGGCGGGGGAAGCTGCAGAGCCACTCTCACCTGCTCCATGTGCTCAAACACTGCAGAGGTGGCAATGGAGGCTGGAGCCTCCTCGATGATTTTCTGGTGGCGGCGCTGCACGGAGCAGTCCCGGCCGAAGAGGGAGATGGCATTGCCATACTGATCTGCCAGGATCTGCACCTCCAGGTGCCTGGACTGCTTGGCCAGCCTCATCACAAAGATGGGAGAGCCTGGCACCTCAGTCTGAACCTGCAGGAGGAACAGGCAGAGTGTTTTGTGTGAGAGGGACCTTCAGTGCTGAGGTCCCAGAGACTCCCAGCCTGAACATTTGGAACAAGGCAGCACAGAGAGAGGGGACATCACCTGTCTGAACAGATTGGGGAAGTCATCTGCATTGTTCACTTTCCTGATTCCTTTTCCTCCTCCTCCTTCAGAAGCCTTGATCATGACAGGGTAGCCAACCTCCTCGGCAGCCTGGCAGGATGGGCAGAACAACACGGTAAGTACAAAAAGGCAGCAGAACCAGAGAAAAGATCATTATTTCCCTACTGATTCACATACAAACTTCCACATCTGAATATTTAGCAACCAAGGGGAAAGAAAACAAATATCCCATTGGAGAGAGTGCCTGTAGCTGCAAAAATCAGCAAGGATTTTGTGACTGCAGGGAATTCTGACCTGTCCAAGTGATCACAAATTCTTGTCAGTGCTTCAATTCCATTAAATCTACAAATTCACAGAAAAGTTTCTGTATAATACAGAAAATCATTAGGCTGGGTAACGTAGAAAAATCACACACTCCACCCCTACTCCTCACAAAGGAAAACACCAAATCCTGTATCGGGCCAGGAATATTTCTTATTCAAAAACTCTTCCTCAAGGAGAAACTCCAAAGAAGTCAATTGTGTGGTTGTGGGTTTTTACTAAAACACCTTCTTCCTGCACTGAACAAAAACCAGGTGACACTTTTAATGCCACACCACCTAGGTCCCATATCTTGCCTCTCATATCTGTCTCATATCTGCCAACCCTCACCCAGCTGCCACAAAGTTTTGTGACTTTTCATTTCCCAGCTGTGAGAGCCAGCTGGGGGCTGCAGAATGGTTGCAGTTTGTGGTGCCACGAGGAGGAGGCTCCAGCCCAGCTGTGAGAGCCCCCAGACCCACCCTGAGGCCATCATCTGCATCTTTCACATAGCCCTTCTCGTAGAGCTCGGGGGGCACGTTCAGGATGCGCTTCTGCAGGTCGTTCTCCTGCCAGTCCACCCGCAGACCTGCAACACAAACAGCACCCCTGAGCTCCTGCTGCTGCCAGCCTGGCAGAGATCACCTGCAGCACAGCACAGCAGCCTGGGGAACCAGCTGGGAGCCCTCAGAAAATGTAAACACACTCCTGATTTCTGGGGAGCAAGTTTTGAATCCAATCCATCCTATCCTCCTCCATTTAGCTGTGAGAAGTTATTCACGGTGTTTTGAAACTGCAGAGGAACTTCATGGAAGGAGAGTAAGGATTCCAAACTTCACAGATTCATGGGATGGTTTGGGTTGGAAGGGACTTGAAAGATCATCTTGTTCCCACCTCCTGCCATTGGCAGGGACACCTCCCATCAGGGCAGGTGTCCCCAAGCCCTGGGAGTGCCAGGTGAGCCTGTGAGCACCAGCTGCACTCTAGGAAACCTCTCCATGTTTCCTCATCCCTCCTCTGCACGCTGCCAGCTTCTCCCAGCCCCTCCAGGCTCATTCCATCCCTGAAGTCACTGCTGGGCAAACAGCACAAATGGGAAACCCTGAGCAGATGGAACATCTCCTGGAGCACACTCTTGAGCATGGAGCTTCTTAAAAATTAGGTATGTTGTAGGGAAAAAAATTACACAGGACAATTTTTTTTCTTACCACTGCCACTCCAAGGAAGAGTTGGAATGCCAGCAGTCTGAGCCACGATGGAAGAAGCAATTTTATCTCCCAAGGCCCACATGGCTTGGCTGGGAGGACCTGCAAAGAGTAAAGGAAGTGTATGAGAGAGAACAAGGGGTATCAGACATTAGGGAAACATCCAGAAGTTTCATTTAGGGAAAACTCCACTCTTCCCAAAAATCTGAACCCTCTTTAGAATGAGAACAGGGACAGGGACAATCTGGAATCTTTCCTGATTTTTTATCTCAACATTAAAGGCTATTTTGGAAAACTTTTCCCTTCTTCCATACAAGAACTGCTGTAATTCATCCATCTTGCCCTGCAGACCACTCCTCATGGCTCTCTCTTGAACTCAGGATTTTCTACCCCCCCTAAACCTCCCCAGTTCAAACAAAGACCAGACATCAGATGAGCAGTCCATGTCCTCACCCATGAAAGCAATCCCGTTTTTGTGCAGCAGTTCTGGCAGTTTGGGGTTCTCTGATGCATGGCCCCAGCCAGCCCACACAGCCTGCAGGAGGAGAGAAACAATTTGCTCTTTGTTTGAATACAACAAGCAAGGGAGCAGAAACAGACACATGCAAACACTCCAAGCCTTTCTTTTCCTCATGGAAAAAAGCCTCAGAACACCCAGGAGCCAGAGCAGCCCCTGAGCTACAGGGTGTGCTGAATTTAAAGGATGACTTGCACCTCACAGACAAGTGCAGGGCTGCAGGGAACCTCCCTGTCCTGCAGATATTCACACTGGGACAGCCACATGGCTTGCTTTGGGTGCTAATTTGGAATTCCAGTTTCTTTCTCCTGCCTTGCTCCTCAGGCACAACTCCTTCTTGAAGGAGAGAAGATTGCTCAGTGTCACTCTCACCTGCACTGGAATCCTCTTGGCAATATCGAGGATGAGCTCCACGTTTGCATAGTTGTTGTTGTTGGGTCCTCCTGGGACTGGCACGTAGTGATCTGCCATTTTAATGTACTCTGCAAACACAGGAGCTCCCATTTAGGCTGCAAATCTAACAGCAGGACTGAAATTCTCCTTTTCCCCAGGCTGAGCCCTCCCAGCTCCCTGAGCTGCTCCAGAACATCCCACCCCTGACACATCAGCTGGACACCCCAGTCCCTGCACCCCCACAGGGCTGTGGCCCCTGCCCAGCCCCCCAGCTCACCTGCATTGGCTTTCAGGTCCTCAGGAGTGACCATGACCACGAACCTGATGGCCCTCTCGTTCCGGAACATCTCGTAGGACCAGCGCCGGATGGACCTCATGCACTTCACTGCTGCAATGCCATTGTTTGCTATCAGGACCTGGGTGCATTAGAAGCTGGGATGAAACAGGGTCTAAACAGTACAAAAACATTAACAATAATGAAAGTTTTTTCCCCCTGTTTGGGGCTGTGCAGTTTCCTTCGCCAGCACCCAGCTCTGTCAATTCAGAGAGCAGCTCTTGCTCCATCATAAAATTTCTGTGTGTTATGCCTTGGTTGCATTAAAGAGCAGAAAGACTCAAATCAAATTATATGCATTTTAAAATATATTTCTTACTGTTTTTCCAGTCTACTTCTGTTTTATCTGTCTATGAATCCTTCTGTATCAGCAGAGCTCTCCGGCTCACTCACAATTTTTTTACAGAATAAGGAAACACAATGATTCCAGGCAGAAGCACAACTTCCAAGCTCAGAAATATCAGTAATTTGATACCTGCAACATACAGCCTTAGAGAGAGACAAGCCAGAGCTCCAGAGAGGAGCTGCAATATGCCAAAAAAGCTCAGGCAGTTACCTTTTCAATAACTTTATTCCCTCCAAAGCGAGTCACAAATTCTGCTGGAGAGGCCACGGTGAAATCCCGCTGCACATCCTTCTTCCTGTCCCGGCCTTGCTTGACAAGGTGCAAACCAGACATGCTGGGCCTGAGGAGATGGGGCAGACAAAAACAACACCAGCAAGAGGAAGTGTGTGAGCAATGTGAAAGTTCTCCTTGAGCACATTCCCCAATCAGACCAGCAGAATCCCTCCTTGCCTCCACACCCTCATGGCTGCTCCTCAGTTTTATAGGGATGACTCCTTTTAAAAAACTTTTCAGTTATTTCCATGCAAAACTTTCAGATTATCTGGAAAAATTCCAGTTTTTCCAAAATATAAACAGGTAAAATTATTTTTGCTGTAGTTGTTGCCCAACATAGAAGAACAATGCTCCACCAGATTGCTTTCAATCCATCTAGAGAAGCTGGAAACAACAGTGATTTCTGGCTTTGGCAAAACAAGCTACAAAGATCAGATTCGGTAGGAAATCCTCTTGGGAAGCACAGCAAATTTATCTCCAAATGAGACCCAGACTGGCTGTAGAAATCATTTTCCAAGAGTTTTCCACTGCCCAGTCTTTAATACCTTCCTGAAAAGCTCAGAGAGGACAAATGAATCACGTTGCTCCTACTCCAAACACAGAAAGGCAATTTTGTGCCTGCCAAGCCCAGCCCCGTGCCCTGCCACAGCCCTCCTGTGTGGCAATAGCACAGCCACTTCCCCTCCTTCTGCTGCAGCTTCCACAGCAACAATGCTGGGACAGATCCCCTTCCCTTGGCTTGCTAAGGTTTACAAAGCTGAGTCTGTGAGAGAAAATTCCAGGGAAAAGCACAGAGCTGCTCCTCACACCGAGCGAGGAATTAATGAGACGCTTTTCATTTCACAGGCACTGAAGCTTCACCTCTCTGCTCACCCCATGATTTGTGTTCACTGTGCCTTCCCTAAGAGTTTCCCTTCCCAGGAACACAGGGAAGCCTTGCCCTGCTCTGGCAGCACCACAGGAATGAAGATTGGGAAGCTTTGGGAAGCTCTGAGAGCACCAAGGGGCTGGTGCTGGTCACTGGCAGCTCTGTGCTCTGGATGGAACCTCTGGACAGAACCTCTGGATGGAACCTCTGGCCTAATCAGCTGCTGAAGGCTTGCTCCATTGAGTAATTCCACTGGGAATGGGATGGGATGCAGCAGAGAGCAACTGGAACTGCTGGGGGAAGGCACAAAGGGAAGAACAACACCAGGAAAAGCCAAAGCAGGTCTACAGTTTTCCTTTTCACAGGCACCAAAACCAGGGAGCCCAGGAGCTGCAGCTGCCCCAGGGCAGGAGCATCCCTGCTGGAATGAGCTGCTGACAGGGAACACAGGATTACCCCACACTCCTCAGAAAACCTGATTTACCCACAGACAGCACAGACCCTCAGCAGGAGCAGGGCAGCACCAGCCCTGTCACTCCCAGTGACATCTGGGACACAGAAATGGCTCTGCTGGGTCAGACCAATTCCAGAGTATCTTATCTCCGAGAGGAGCAGGAAGCTGGGAACCAGGAAAGGCAAAGAACAAGATCTGTGTGCACAGGTTCATTCCCTTGTACTTTCCCTTCTTCCAGGGAGCTGCACTTCCAGACATTGTCGCCAAACTTGGAATGTGGGAGCAAAAGTTCTCACGCCCCTGAACTCAGCCTGGGAATACAAGCACAGGAGCCAACAGGCAAGAAGGAGAGAAATGTGCACTTAAGGTGAAATTTCTACTAAATTTGTGCACTTAGGGGGTCAGAGTCTGCCTGGCAAGGAAGGAGCACAGTCCAAGGAGTGAGGGAGGTTTATGCATTACAGGTTTATTGACAGCAGTCCCAACAAAAATAAGAAGATAAAAATCTTGAGGTGAGAATCTGTGAATGTGTTTAAATCTGAACTGTCCCACCAAGAAACTACTACACACAAAGATCCTGCTACAGGCAAAATGTCAACAGAGCCTGAGGTTCATCATCCAGGATGCAACAAACACTCAGACATCAACAACTACAGTCTGATTTGTAAGCATGCCAAGAATGTTAAATTCATTTATCGATAATCACAGGCTGCACATTGTAATCAAAACAGAAGAGTTGGGTTTGGGTTTTTTTTTGCAGGATAAGATGAGGTAGAAGCTGGGCAAGAAGAAAGAAAGCACAGAGCTCTAAACAAAACAGAATAAATGCTGAGTTAGTGACTGTCATCCTCATTAATCACCTGCTCAGCACTGCCATGTTCTGTGATGGAGGGATTCTCAAAATGCTTTTTAACCCTCCAGAGCTCACAGGGGGTGGAAGTTGTGCAGAACCTCCGAGTTGAACAAACCCTGATCCCCCAGCTGAGCTGCACTCTTGTCACCCTGGCATCTTTGTCAGGGGCTGCATGCACAGAGAGGTTCTGAGGATGCAGGGATAAAACAAACACCAAAAGCTCAGCCAGCATGCCCAGCACACCCCCAGCAGGACACAGGCAGATGCGTGGCTCTTACCTCTGCAGCATGTGGTACCTCATCTCCTGACTCTGCTCTGCAGAATCCTCCATGCTGTCTGAGGGCAGCAGTCAGGGATTCCAGCCTTGCTCTCGCTCCTCTGCAGCCACAGCCGCTCAGCTCTGCCAGCTCTGCAGCTGAAGGAGCTGCAAACACTCCTGCTGCTTCTCCTGCGAGCAGCGCCACTTCCCCGCCGCTCCAGAGCTGCCAACCTTTGTCCCCGGCTCCCCCCGGTGTCACCCTGGCAGTGACGCAGCACAGGGGACCGGGACCAGCCTCCCTCGTCACTCAGTGACTCGCTGAGCAGCACAGCACAGCCACAGAGCCACAGCACAGCCACAGGTTACGTAATGAACCATGAGCGATGAGCCATGAGCGATGAGCAACGAGCTGCACCGCGGCTGCTCCAGCCTGGCAGCTCCAAACGGGGACATGGGCAACGGGGAGCCCACCGACTGGGTGCACTGGGAACGGGGAGCCCCCAAACTGGGTGCACTGGGAACGGGGAGCCCCCAAACTGGGTGCACTGGGAACGGGGAGCTCCCAAACTGGGCACACTGGAAATAGGGAGCTCAGCTCCCCTCATCCTCCATCAGCACCCACAGGGATGCTGCTCCAGCAGCCAGGGCACAGCCTGGGCTCTGCCAGCCCAGCAGCTCAGTCCATGTTACAGCATGCCAGGGTCCAGTAACATCACTGAGGAAGAATTTTTACTCAGTTTACACAGTGCCAGAATCATGGAATATCCTGAGATGGAGGGGACCCACAAGGATCATCAAAATGCAACTCCTGGCCCTGCACACACAAAGACATAAATTGCAAATCTGGGGGTAGAGGCAGGATAAGGAAGGGCAGTGACAGCAGCAGTGCCCTGATAGTAAAACCTGGACTGGAAACAGGGAGAGCAGCTGGTAAATTTTAATTTGGGGATATTTGGATGTGTCCAGCCAGACTGCACAGCTTCGATTTGGGGCACAGAATTCCCAAAATGCAGCCAGCCAGGAGGGGATCACTCAGAAAAGGAACAAGTGTCCATTGGTGACAGGAGGTAACCTCCCTGCAGGGCCAGGACAGGTGACACAGTGACATGGGGAGGGCCAGCAGCAGCGCCATGTGCTGCCATTCCAGGCACATCCAGGGACAGCAGGGAACAGGGACACTGTGCTGTCTGCACATAAACCTCACCAAAGCCAGGATCTGAGAGCAGAGCTTAACCACCAGGAGCACCCCAACACCATGGATCTACCCCAGAACTCAATGCCTGTCACTTGCCAGCCTTTGCTCCTCTTGCAAAAGCATCTCAAGCTGCCCAGTCATCAAATTCCCCATTTAATTCATTCTCAAAAACCCCACCTGCAGCCCCCAATCCAAACAGGTTCTGCCTGTTGCGGCTGCAAGGGAACACATCGGCACACAGCTCCGTGTGGCACTGTTAGAAACATTCCCTGTGCCTTCCAGCAGCTGGCAGAGAAATGGCCACGATTTGCTGCTGCAGGAGCACACCCAGAGGAGCAGCCCCAGCATTGGCTAAAAAAGCACTACCAGCTGAATCCGCTGCTGAGAAATCAATGGCCTCGGTTTGCTGCAGCATCCCCACAAAAACGAGCTGCACAAGGATGTGCCAGTGCCCACCCAGCACATAGAGGCTGCACAGAGCTCAATTCCTGCTCACAGTGCTCCCCCAAACCCCAGGGCCCCCCAGGAGCCACCCCCTCCTCAGACAAAGGGAAAGGCACTGCTCCTCCCCTGCAGCTTCCGAGGAAAAGCCATTTCCCAGGAACACCTACCTGAGGCACATCCCAGCCAGGAGCCAGCACTGATGCCAGCACTGCCACATGCCAGGGCTCTCTCTGGTGACGTTCTGGCTGCTCCAGGGGCAAGGATGCTGTGGAAGGCAGCCTGGAGCACGCTGCAGCTCACACACACACACCCTGCCTCCCCAGAGAAAGGAGTGGGGATTGCTTCCCTCTGCATCTGGCCTGGCAAGGTGTGCAAAGGGCAGCTCTCATCTTCATTTGGGCTCTGTGGTTTTGTAAATAGGATGAGAACACATATTTCCATCTGGGTGATAAGACTCAGGCAGCTGAAGCCTCCTTAAGATCTGCTCCAGTTTTAGCTGTGCCCTTGCATTCGATTTCACGGGCAGGCAGAGGGAAGGAACCAGCAGAAATGCTGCCCAGAATTCCACAGCTGGAATAAACAATTCCCTGTGCCTCAGGCAACAGCACTGAAGGCAGCAACCTGCACTCTGTCCAAGATTGCTTTGCCCATGCTCCAAAGTGCCACAACTGCCTTCAACAGACACTGTCAAAACCAGGGCTTCACCTAGAGGTCAAAACAAATGAAACTTGACTCAGCTCTGACAAGGAATTGAGCCTTCAGGATTTCAGGAAATTAAATAAAGGATGCAGCACAGAACAAAGCCAGCTCTCTGCACTGCCTGGTAAATAATTTCCGTTCCATGCTAACACACAATCCCAGCGTCAGTCCAAGCATGTCTCCAGCCCAAAGCAGGAATTTTTACAGAGCCCAAATGGGCACAAGCTGCCAGGATTCCTCCCAAATAACCAGGTGCCAATAGCTTGCCAGAAGTTCCTTTTCCTAACCACACACCTGGCTGTTAATCTGCCATGGCAGATGCAATTGGAACTGGACCATCCCCAGCACAGCCCAAATCACTGATTTTCCTTGAAAGTCCAAAAGCAACACCCTGACACTCAAAATATCCAAACATCCACCAAATAAACACCACAATTAAATCAAATTAATACCCATGCTCCAGTTCCTAAACCTACAACATACCAAAAGAGCTTTACTTTTACATCCTCATGAAGTATAAAATTCCTCATGTTCCTGGAGCAGCAAACAGCCCAACACTCTCCAGGTCAAGCCCTGGCACCAAGATAAAAGAGAACAACAGCAGCAGCAGCACAGGATAGTTCTGCACCAGGGAGAGCAGTGAATTGAGTCCCTGGGGACCCATGCTCTCTGGCAAAGTTCAGGTGTTGAACAGATCTGATCTGTAGGAACACGAGAAGGGAGCTTTTTAAACCAGACTCACATTAAATTTACCCAAAGTCAGAGATTGGTTATCACCAGTCAGAGGGATCAGGTAAGGGAGCACGTGGCAGGTGCTGTCACACTGTGCAAAATCTCCCAACAAACGGCTGAATTCAGAGAGGACATTTCCTCTGTTAGAGGTTAAAGGGAGTAAAATAACACCAAAATAAGGATAGAGCTTCTGAGAGGCATGCAAGGTGTACAGACTGTTTGCTCAGGGAAGGAAGGAGCTGTAATTCCCACGTTATCAGCACAACCAGGCACAGCCACGAGTCCAAACCAGCTCCTTTCCTCTCACCAGACAGAGGAGGAAATCAGCTTTCACTCCAGGTGATGAAGGTCATGGCCTTAAGCTGAATGAGGGCAGGTTTACATCAGAAATGAGGCAGAAATTCTTCCCTGTGAGGGTAGTGAGGGCTTGGCACAGAGAAGCTGTGGCTGCCCCATCCCCAGAAGAGTCCAAGGCCAGGCTGGGACAGAAGAAGATGTTCCTTCCACACAAATCACTCCACACAGAATCTCCAGCACCACTGCCAGCACAGGAGCCAGAGCAGGGTCAGAGCCCACAGCAGAGCCTGGAGCAGCAAGGACTCGTGCAGTAGAGGAGAAATTCTTGGTGCAGCAGCCCCAGAGACCCCCCAGCACATCTGCACAAAAACCACAGCAGCACCAACAACCTCACAGCATCAGTGCTCCACAGGGCAGCCTCCTAACCACAAACTGCTGGGCTGCAAAGGAATTTTTCAGATTCAGAAGGGGCTCAAAAGGATCTTTCATTACATCCAGGGCTGGTTTCTAGGCAGGCACCTTGTCCCAGTGCCAGGCTGGGCACGCTCAACCACTACTGTCCAGGCTAAAATTGAGGTATTTGTCCAAATTTCCTTTAGCAGATGATTAGTTTGTGCTTAAGCATCTCCAGGATTTATTGAGACAATACACTGAGAAGTCCAAGCAGTGTTAGGAGCAATGTGCTAAACTCTGTGGGCTTCATATGAGGTAACAGCTGAACTCCATCCAAAAACTTGGCTTTCAGCTGATACAAGTGGATTGTCAGGTGACTGTGTACCCATGTCACTGCTTATGAAACCAGAGCCCTGATGTACAAACACCAGAAGACATCCAGGTTTTGTTCTATTTTAAACAAGAATTTGATACAAGATACCGTCTGGGAAGCTAGAAATTAAATTTAGCAATAATCAACAACAATTTATTAAATAAAACAGAGGGGCCCAAAGTGTCATTTATGGAGGAGTTAACTTAATGTGCCACCAAAACTCCAGAAAGGAGCTCAGCAATTCTGTAACAGCTCACTGCAAGGAGAATTGTATCCCAGCAGGACTGGTTGGAAGTTCTGATGGAAACTTTGGAACTCAGAGACAACATAGGCAGGAAAAAAGGGAAAAAATGGCAGGCTTGGTTTTATTACTTAAAAGTGCAATATGTAAAACTCTCTGAACACTCATTCTGTCCCCACACACCAATTCTGAGGTGCTGGTGATCCACACAGCAATTTAAGGTTCATGCACAACCTGTGATTTTAGCAACAGCACAAAACTTCACAAGATCAATAAGGTGCCCTCCCAAACCCTCTGGCAGCTGAGGAAATCCTGCATTTTAATCATAATTAAAAGTTCCCTGAGGACTGCTCTGCAGCAAAGCCCCTGACCTCACACAGCAGCCATCTCTATTTTAATCCCATGAGAAAATCACCAGCAAATGGAAAGTTTTTTTGCTTCTTGCAAGAGATATGCTCCCTTGGACCTGCACCTCGTGTCAAAGTGTACAGAATTTACCTTTATCACTTTACAAATGTGATCACCAAAAGGAAGCAAAAGCACCTCTGTTCCACTAACTGACTGTCACAGAGTGACTCCAGGCAAGTTGTTCAACTTGTCTTTGCTGTTGTCTTTGCCTCAGTTTCTCCATCTGTAAACATGATTTAGAAATGTCCTGATGAAAGGGACAACCATCCTGAAAAGTATTTCTGCTCATCTGAGTTTATCTTAGAAAAACAGCCCACAATGCTGTAACTTTTTTATTTGAATTGGCATTTCTCTCCAATTTAACTCAAAAGTCAAGAGCTCTCCACAGGGACTGCCAAAGTAAGCAGGTTACAACAGAGGTGCCCAAGGTTGCACACTATTGCACTGTGTCAGTGCCCCAGGAGTTCCTTGCTGTGATATTGTCATTTACAAACTTGTGGTTAGCTGCTCATCCAATTCTTTCTGTTCCCTAGATATATATAGTCACAGTTTCCTGCTTCAAAATCACCTTTTGTGCTGCCAAATCATTGCAGCTGGCAGGCTGTGGGAAGGTAACCCTCTGTAAATTTGCTTTAAGGGTTTGCATCAGTTGTGCTGAATATGCCCAGCAGCACAGCTCTGTCAAGCACAGACCAATGTCCCCTCCTGCCCCAATCTGGGAGTTTGGGACTCTGTGTTCCCTCCCTGAAGTGGGAAGGGAACCACCAAAAAACAGGAGAGATTACAGTTCCTTAACCTGCTCAAAAAAGAAACCAGTAAAACACAAGAACAAGGGTTAGCTGGCTGTGTAAATATCTACCACTGGTCATTAAACCTTTCTGGAATCAAGCACTCCTTAAAAGCACCAGAGAAGGCAGTGAGGGATTGTCCAGTGAAACCTGGAGTGGGATTCACACTGTGTGAGTGTTCCAGGAATGGGATGGCACAGCAGGAAGAGCAGGTCTCCTGGAACATGGCAAACAAATGAAGGATGGATGGGAGAGTGAAGCAGGAATGACCAGGCACTGAGAAACTCTGATCTGTGCGTGGAAAGTGCTCACAACAACAGGGAAAATCCAACAGGAATGCAAATCTGCAACACCTACAAACAAAGGGGCCTCTGGACAAGGAAACACCATCACCACGAGCTCAAAAACCCAGCTCATGGCTCCTTCACAAAAAATCAGCCCTGAGAGCAACCCTGAGCTCAGGCAGCAGCGACCACATTCAATCTTGGTTTATCACCACACTGCAGGATTCCAGTCTTTACGACAACCATCACAATTTTCCCTATCCAAATAAAAAAAAAATATTCCATCATCCTACACGTTGCCAATTCTTTGGCTACATTTAAACCAACAAACCCCGTGCAAAGACAAAATTGCTCTCAACAAAGAGGGCCCAGAAAAAACACACGCAAGTGAAAACTTTAAATACCTCAGTGAAGACATTTCCATTTTCTGAAAGCCAGGACAAGACAGGCGAGGTGCTTAAGAAATTTGGGCAGAAATATTTCACTAAAACCAAAGGAAAATGGAAGGGTTTCATGCAGATAAACATACAAGAGGCCATTTAGAAACAGAATGATGGAGTGTGTGTTGGCACAACAAAAACACCTGAAGCCAAACAGGGGTATAAAGCTGAACCTCTGGATTAAAAAGATGAACCTTTGGATTAAAAAACTGAACCTCTGGATTATCTTTAGAATTGACAGGGTAAAATGACTGGAGAAGCACTTATCCATACCTCATGTGGCTGGCCAGGCCATCCTGAGGGTTTGGAAGCCCCAGGTCCGAGAGGGAATCAGAGCAGACGGAGGCAGGGGACAGAGACCTCTCCTTCTCCTCCAGCAGATCGATTTTCACCAAGGAGCTGGTCTCATCCTCTGAGTTATCCTCTGACACGGAGCCGATGATGAAGCGGGAGTGAGCGCTTGAGTCCAGGGCTTTATTGGCTTCAGAGGATTCCTCCATGGCTCCCCCAAACTGGGCTCTCAACACTGGCAGGAGCAGAAGAAAGGCAAGAAATCAAACCTGAGGTGAATAGCTGTCCTTGGAGGACTGAGAGGACAAAGGGTCACTGATGAGAAATGCAATGTTAAAAGGTCAGAGCTGAATCCTGAGTCTGGCATCAAAAACACTTCTGCTCTAAGCACTGATTTCCCTCTTTGAACAAGGACTCTGAGATCCACTGCAGAACTTCCCACCTCAGACAAAACTGCAGGAGTCACTTAAAGGGAAAAAAAACCAAAAAAACCCCACACATCAGATTGAAAACCGATAGACAAAGGCAGGGAACTCAGAGCATCACAAATCACAGCACCAGAGAATCCCTGACTGGTCTGGGTTGGAAGGAACCTTCAATCTCATCTCATCCCACACCCTGCTGTGGGCAGGGACACTTTCCACCAGTCCAGGCCTTGGACACTTCCAGGGATGGGTCTGTTCCAGTGTTCCAGCAGGGAATGAAAGCATTTTATTAAAACTCATAAAAATATTTTCAACTGAGAAAGAGCCAAGAGAGATGTGGAAAACAAAGGAACATCCCAGAGCACAAAGGTGGGATGGGAAATAAACATTTGATATCCCCTGCTCTGCCTGGTTTTGCTGCACTTACAGGACAACGACACCCAGTTGGAAACACATCATTAGGAAATGAGGAATGCACTGACCTCTGGATATCCGTGCAATCTGAGCACTGAGCCACTTCCAAAACGAACTGGAAAAGAAAAGAATTAGGAAGTAAACATTAGGGTTATAATGAAGCATATTGCATGTGTGTTTTCCTGTTTAAAATCCTGAAAAATCCACAGGGACTGGTTTGTTTGTTCCAGGTACAGATTAACCCAGGAGCCCAAGTCCAGCTGTGGCACCTCCTGCTGGTCCATCCTTCTGGAATCTTCCAAGAGCCCTGAGCCTCCCACCTGCCAGCTTTGTTTCTAAAAGGAACAAGGGGTTGTGCCAGCTCTATCTGCTCATATCAAACCTTCCCTGTCACCTTCTGTAGCTGCTGGTTGATCCCAGCTGGAACCCAAGGAGTAAATCCCAGTGCAAACCTCCTCAGCCCTAATTCCAGCCAAGGATGGAGCACAGAGAGCGGCACAAAACCTGGCCCAGGGTGTCACACAAATGGGACATGATGGGGCTTTAATGAGGGCCCAGAAAAGCATTCATAGCCAGAGCAATCTCCAAACACCTCACTCCTGCTCTCCATCAGTAGCTGAGAACTGAAAACTCATCCAACTGGCTCATGCACTTTTGCCATGAATGTACTCGGCTGAATTATTCAGATCAAATCCTGTGTTGACATCACTCCTCCCACAAACTCCAGCTGCCCTGGGGCCATGGGCACTTCATTTGACAGAGGCATCATTAACCATTTTGGAACTGAAAAGCCACAAATATCTGTCTGACATGGGCATTAAAAGCATTAAAATATCCCTTTTTAGAGGGCAGAACAGAGAAGAAGGGGAGGCATGACCAGGAAGTTTCCCTGTCCACCTGTGATGTGCAAGCCAAACCCTGCAGGGAGATTTTTTTATCTGAGCTGCTCAGACAGCAAAAATCCCATTTTGTTTGTGCATACAAAGATGCAGAGAGTATTTATGTGGATATTTATCCTGGCATCAGATCACTCCTAAAGGTTTTCATCCAGACAGATTTACTGTTGGCACAATCACCAGCACCAAGGAGGTTGGGATGTAGCCAAACTAACTCCAACCCCAGCTCATTGAAAAAAAAACCCTTTTCTAATTTCAATAACTAATATATTCATAAGCAAATTTCAAGGATTTTTTTTTCAGAAGCAGAGGAACAGGAAGTGAAGTGTTTCACTCAAATATTCCATGAGAATACATCCACCCAAGGCCAGGCACTGCCACGCTCACACAACTTCAACACCTCGTTTGTCCCATTCAGCTCCAAAAAACCCACAAAATCCCACTCAGGTCCATTTCCCAAGGCACTTCCAAGCCCTGGGAGCCCAGTCCCAGAGCCAGGAGTTGTGCTGGGGTTGTGCAATCAGCTTTGTGCTGCAGCGATAAGCTTGGCTTGTTCTCAGCATGCCAAGAGTCCTCGCTCATATTGAAATTAATTTCAGCATTGTCTGGGGCTAAATTACACAGGAACTTTCTCAGAGACCCCCTCAGCAAAGCCTCTGGATTTCAGTGCTGTGAATGCACACTGTACACTGGTATATTACAAATACAGAAATATAAAGGTAAATTCCATATATATCTAACTACAGAGGTGGATTATGTAGAAATACAGAGGTGCATTACACACACAAAAATACACTTATATCATCTATATACATATAGAGATATAGTTTATAAAAATACTTGTATTATCTATGCACATATAGATGTATATTTTATATTCACAAACACACAGGTATGTTACACATATACAAATAAAGGAGTGTGTTATATTTATACAAATAAAGGAGTGTATCAGATATCTACAAATAAAGGGGCATATTTATGCATTTCTACATATTATATTGGCTCTCTGAAGTGCAAACTGTCACAGTTCCATTTTTACACAAGCCCCTCAAATTCAGCTGAGCACCAAGATAAATTCGTGTGCCATGAACCACTGCACATGCAGTGTTGGTCTCAAAAATGCTGAATGAGACCCTGTAACCCCAAATCAGGGATCCTCAGCTCCTACACTCCCTCCTGCCGGTGCCTACAGCCTGTCCAACAGGTGATTTCTGCAGAGACTGAGAAAAAGCTTTCTGGAAAGTTTCTGGAAGGATGAAGTTTGAGAGCTCAATCCTGAGAGGACGTAAGGACAGGTAACAGCACTGAGCCTGCCCAGATGCAGAAATACTTTTAGGCACAGCTGGATCTGCACAGACTGAGCCTTGCTGTGCTCCCTTCTCCCAGGGGAATCAGCTCCAGCTCCCAGCTCTGCAGGCATCCAGGAATTTAATCCCCAGCTCCTGTCCATGCTACCAGCAATGAAAACTCTGCAGCCCAAACTCACCAAGTTAAACCTGAGGTGAAGCAAACCCCACTCCACTCCTCCACAGCTCTGCTCCTGCCATTAGTCACACCTCTGGCTTGACAGTAAAATGCACTTGTAAGAATACCAGACTCCAGAAGTTTTATAACAAAAATCACTTTCAGTATTGTAAAATACGCCCAGGCATCAAACTTGGGCAATGACAGGTGGAAATTAAAGTTTCCTGTTTTCCTCTAAACCATCTCATCCAAAGATAAATCCCCAAGTGAAGAGAACATCAGTTTTTCATTGGGCTCTTTCAAAGACTCAGAGTAACACTTCTATCATATTGATATGGCATATAAAAAGGAAATTAATAGAACTAGTTGTATTCAAATGTCTCCTGATAAAAGCCCAGGGAGCTGTGGCATTGCTGATCAATGTGAATCACTTTAAAGTGAGATGGATTTGTGCTCTCACAGCCCTACCTGGAGAAACACAGAAAACAACAGAGCAAAATATCTAAAACTGAATTAAAACGGAGTCGCCTCTCCTGTCCACAGAAAAACCAGCAGCGTGCTCACCTATACCAGGGCTGGGGGGGCAGTTCCAGCTCGGGAGAGAAGGGATGGCTCCTGCACCAGAGGCTCCCCAGCTCTGAAAAGCCTGGCTGGCTCCTGGCCGTGCTGTTTTAACGCCCCCACGGCAGCGCTGAGCCCAGCCCGTGCTGAGCCTGCCCCCGGTTATTCATTGGGCATTGCTTCACTGCCGGCCCCAAACAGCCTGGCACACACCAAACACCTGCACAGCTCCTGCAGGAAAGGCTCCTCACAAGCTCCATGCCCACTGCACGCTGCTGGGGGAGGCCTGGGCTCCACAAAATCCAGGGGTGATGGATGGAGAGTGTCCAAAGCAGGGACACGAGCATGGGGAAGGGTCTGCAGGTGTCCAAAGCAGGGACACGAGCATGGGGAAGGGTTTGCAGGTGTCCAGAGGGACACGAGCATGGGGAAGGGTCTGGAGGTGTCCAAAGCAGGGACATGAGCATGGGGAAGGGTCTGCAGGTGTCCAAAGCAGGGAAACGAGCATGGGGAAGGGTCTGGAGGGGCCTCAGGAGGGACACGAGCATGGAGAAGGGTCTGGAGGTGTCCAAAGGAGGGACACGAGCATGGGGAAGAGTCTGGAGGTGTCCAAAGCAGGGACACCAGCATGGGGAAGGGTCTGGAGGTGTCCAAAGCAGGGACACCAGCATGGGGAAGGGTCTGCAGGGCCTCAGGAGGGACATGAGCATGGGGAAGGGTGTGCAGGGCCTCAGGAGGAGCAGCTGGAGGAGACTGAGGGGACACTCACCAGGGGCTGCAGCTCTGATCTCTGCTCCCTGTGACAGGGACGGGACCCGAAGGAACGGCAGGAGCTGGGCCAGGGCAGGGTTAGGCTGGGTATTAGGAGAGAAATAACTACCTAGAACTTTCCACCTGTGGATGTAGAATCACAGAATGTCCTGAGTTGGAAGGGACCCTCAAGGATTATCCAGCCCTGCACAGACCCTCCCAACAATCCCACCCTGAGCATCCCTGGAGTGGTGTCCAGACAATTGTGGAGCTCTGGCAGCCTCGGGGCTGTGCATTCCCTGTGCCAGCACCCTCTGGGGAAGAACCGCTTCCTATTATCCGGCCAGAACCTCTACAGAGACCAAAATAAGAGCCTGTATTTACAGCTATCCCAGTTTGCTAAAACACTCGAGACTGTCTGAATCCCACTGTCTTTGAGAGATTTTTGGCATCACTTAAACAGTTTGCTGAATATTTCCTGCCTGCTAAACTGGGACAGGCTCCACTCACACTTCGGATGCTTGCTAACACAGTACTTCTCATTTTAAACTTTTTCAAGAATATTTAGGAGAAGGGAGGGGCAATAACAACAATTTGGTTTGCTCTGTCAATGTGCTTTTGAAACTTCACAGTTTTTGAGCATCTCAGGGCTGCTGTCAGTCCCCGGGCAGAGGCAGATGCTGGATCCCGCCGGGGCGGCGGGAGGATGGGATGGAGGAGTGATGGATGTCCCGGTGCTCCGGCCCCCGGGGTGCTCGGTGCCGCCGCCCACGTGCTGTTTGTTTCAGGGTACGGGGGACAGGCGAGGCCACGCGAGCGATGGCACCGGGGGCGGCGCGGCCCGCGCTGGCCCGCACGGAGCGCGTGGTACCGGGAGCGAACCGGGAAGGAACCGGGCGGCGGCGGCAGGGGCGGCTCCGGGCCGGGAGACCCCCGCCCGTGCCCAGCTCAGCTCGGCCCGGCGCCGCTCAGCTCCGCATGCCGCCATCTCCCGCCGGCACGGCCCGGCACGGCCCGGCCACCTCCCGCCGGCGCGGCGCCCGGCCAGGTCCCGCCCGCCCGGCACGGCATGGCCCGGCCATCTCCCGCGGCACGGCCGGGCCGGCCCCGCCCAGCCCCGCGCGGCGCCGCCCGCCGGTGCCGCGAGCCCCCCGCGCTGTCCCGCGCGCTCCCGGCGCGCCCCCCGGCGCGGCCCCGCCCTCACCTCACGGTGCCGGTACAGCGGAGGCGCCGCGGGCCCCCGGCCTGGCGCTCCCCGCGCGGCCCCGCCCCGGCCCCGCCCCGCCGCGCGCGGCCCCGCCCCGGACACGCCCCCCGGTGGTGTGATCGGGGTTACCTCGGGTCGGCCCGCGCGCGCCCCGCCCCACGCGCGCCGCGCCCCGCGCCGCTCCCATTGGCTGCCGCCCGGGCCGGGCGGGGGGCGTGACCAATGAGGGGGCGCGGCGGGGGCGGGGCCTGTGAGGCGATGCCCGTGGTCTGAGAGCCGGGCGGGGCCGCGGCCGGGCTCGAACCCGCGACCCCCGGGACCCCCCCGGGACCCCCCCGGGACCCCCCCGGCCCACCAGGGACCGCAGCATCGCTCCTGGGAGGGCAGGCTGAGAGGGCTGGGCCTGCCCAACCTCGACAAGAGGGGAGTGAAGGGACCTCGTCAATGCCCATCGGGATCTATGATGGGGATGCCAAGCTGGGCCCGGTTCATCTCGGTGATGCCCAGCAAGAGCACAAGAGAAAACGGGCAGGAACTGATGCACACAGAGTTCCGCCTGAACATTTCCCGCAGACCCCGCAGGGTGTGGAGTGGCCTCACTGGAGATGTTCCAGAATGGTCTATGCCATGTGCTCTGCCGTGACCCTCCTGCAGCAGGGAGGTGGCAGCAGGTGGCCCCGGTGTTTCCCCCGTGGGTGTGGGAGCAGGACACCCCAGGCCGGTCCCTGCGCACGCACGAGGTCCCCGCATGGCTCGAGGCCACTGCCCTGGCCCTGTTTGGCACAGGCAGGGAGGACAGAGCTGATAACAGGTGCTGAGGACACGGCGAAGCAGTGCCAATGCCTCTCCTGCTCTCTTTGACCTTCAGCTGCCTGTTCTGGTGACAGACAATGGTTTAAAGAACTATACCCCCCTTCCTTTTTTTCACATTTTGTGTTTAAATAAAACTCTGCGGCATTACAGGGCTGCTGAAATCCCAGTGCAATGAGGAACACAAGTTTAAATCCTGGGTCTGGTGAGCTGTGCAGGCTGATCCTGCTGGAGGTGCCAGGGACCCCAAGGATCTGTACAGCAGTGGGGACAGTGAGCTGCCCCTGTTCCAAAACACAGATAATTTCCAAGGCAGTTAGAAAAGACTCTGCAGGAAACTACACTGACCTGGAACACGTGGTGGGATGGGTGCCCACTGCAGGCAAGAAAATCCGATTTGGGGCTTTGTAGTTAATAAAATTATTGGGGGGAACAGACCTTATTCAACATCCCCTTGGACTAAATCTTGGAAATTTGGGCTTGGACACTTTTACTTATAAAATAAACACATAAATACACAGATATAGATGTGAATTTACATAAAGAATCTTCCTCTGATCAAGTATTTCATGAAGGAGCCAAAGAGAAGGTTTTTGGTGTTAGTCAATCATCCCCAGTGCTAAATCCCAACTCCTGCAGAATGAGGGGGAGTGCTTGGCTTGCTGAGGGGCTGGTCCCAAAGCTCTGATAATGACTATATCCAGGACTTACAAAACCAGGAGATTTCGACAGGAGCTGAGTTCATCCTGGCTGCTGTTCCCAGAGCTCCAGGCCTGCTAAAACCTGCACCTGCACTCTGCCTGTCTGCCCAGCCCAGCATCCATCCAGGTACAAACGCTGTCCAAACACTGCTGGGGAAGGGATTGCTTCATAGCCTGAAATCCTGCAGCAATGCTTCCTCTCAAGGGCAAAGAGAGGCATGGACACGTGGAAAAGAGCAAGTCAGACACATCAACATTAAAAATCGTTAAAAGGAGGTTTTTAGGGGCTGTGAAGTTGGTGAAGGGTCTGGAGGGGAAGGCTGAGGAATCACTTGGAATAATCAGCCGGAGGAAAGTGAGGGCTGATCCTTGTGGGTCCCTTTCAACCCAGGAGATTCCAGAATTCCATGAAATTAAACTGCTAACGGTGGTGGAGTCCCCATGCCTGGAGCTGGCCAAGGATGTGGCACTCAGTGCCCTGGGCTGGGTGAGAATCCAGGTTGGGCTCGATGATCTGGGAGGTCTTTTCCAACCTGGGTGATTCTGGGATTCAAGTCTGGGCAGGAATAATCTGTGCTTTAATTATTTCACGGGGTTCAGACACCCTTTCCCATAGTTTTATTTGAAATTTGTGAATCATAACCACATTCTGCTTTGGAGGAGGGGTGGTAAATCACATCCTTTCCCTGCCCTGCTCCAAAACTGGACACAGTTATTTACTCTCACTCCACAACATCCAAGCATGTGCACTGCAAACTCATGCCACTCCGTTTTCTCAAAAAAAAAAAGGAATTTAGCCTTAGTAAATAAACTCCAGAGAATACAGGGGAAATGTTTTTACCTTTTGTGACGCCAAGGGCTGGTTCCACCTCTCCTGACCAAGTTCTGATGACACCCCCAGTGCAAACACAGGACAGATCAACCCGGGTGAGGAGGTCGGTGACACTGCCAGCCTGGCACCACTCATGCCCTGGCAGCCAAGGAGCAGAGAGAAAGGTCAGATCACTTTTTAAAGCAAAACGCTAGCCCTCGAGGCTCCATTTGCTCTTGTTTTAAACATAAACATATTAATTTAAATAGTATCAACGCTTATGAGAAAGTTTTCTGGATTCTCTGGAGCCTCGGCCACTTGAAATGTCAGTGATTATTTGGGATTGAACAGAAATATTTCATCCTTCCGCGCTCGGGGCACACACGTGTGGTTACTGAGCACTCCAAAGCCCGAGGCTCTGCAGGAAAAGGGGATTTCCATCGCCACCGTGTGTCCGAGGCAGAAAACGCCGGTGCCACAAAAAACTCCTCCCGACAGAAAAATCCCACCGGGACTTCGTGATTCACCTGCAGGGAGAGACCTGATAATGCTCCCACTGATTTCTGTGTCTGGAACCTCTGGGTTTGCTGCTCCAAAACTGCAGTGTTTCATCTGAGGGCTGCAGGGAAGAAGAAGAAATTATCAGCAAGTTATCAGCGAAAAATTTCAAATAGCAAATGAAAATCACCTAATTCGCTAAAATCTCTGAGTAGCAGCATGTGAGCACTTAATTCATTCCAAAGTATCCACCCGGATTTTCCTGGAGTGCAACTGCAGTGACAAAGGTGTTTGGAGAGAGGCAGGAATTGAGCTGAGACCCTTTGGAGCTGTTTCACATGTGGTGGCACCTTCAGGCCTCTGCTGGGTTGGAAACCACTGGAGCAGAGTTCAGAAAAAAAGACTTTTCCTGTCACTGCTCCCTCCAGGAGCCATCAGGGCTCTGTGGCTTCAGCTCAGGTCAGCCAGGGATGTCGTGTCACTAAAATATTGCTCTGAAAACCTCTAAGACTCCATGGATTTTTAATGTTCCTCATGAATATATTTTTTATTCCCATGTCAGAGGCATAACAGAGACCCTCAACACTGAAATATCCAAGTCCATGCAGGCTTCAGGACAGCATTTTTACCTCTCAGATGCATCACCTTTCCTGGGAACAGCAGGAACCAGCTGCTGAGAAGATTCCTATATGCTGATTCCTTCCATTAACCACCCAGAGTCCTAATTCTAGATGCAGGAAAAACCTGTTAGCAGAAGCAATAAATATTTCATTGACATTCCAGACTTTGCCTCTCCCAAATTCTTTATTTTTTCCCATCATTTTTCACATGCGCTGGCAGCCTGGGCAAAATGAAAAGGAAATAATTGCCAGCGTTTTTAATCTTGTTGGTAAGGAGCAGAGCTGGACACGGAGGAATGGTTTCACAGTTAGATGGGTTAGATGGAATATTGGGAAGGAATTCTGCCCTGTGAGGGTGGGGAGGCTCTGGAACAGGTCCCACATCCCGGGAAGTGTCCGAGGCCAGGCTGGACAGCCTGGGACAGTGGAAGGTGTCCCTGTCCACAGCAGGGTGTGTGACTGGATGATCCTTTAGGTTCCTTCCCACCCAAACCACTCTGGCATTCTCTCTCATTGTTCTACTCGCCCACAAGGGCAGTTCCTCCTGTAGCTGCTCCAAGGGCCAGGGGAGGCCTCTGGAGACGGCACTGCGGAGTGCAGAGTCCTTTCCCCATGAAAATCATCCCGTTCCACCTAGGAGCTGGCAGGATGCCTCCTCCTCAGGAGCCGGGGGAAAGCTGCTCCGGTGCTCCACAGGAGCGCGGGGCTCTCCGGGGCGGTCAGGGCCGTTCCCCGTGGGACACCCGGCTGGCCCAGCCGGTACCGCTGTCCCCGTGTGACGCCGGGACCTGCTCCGGGACCGTCCCGGGACCCTCACCGGGCCCGGCGCCCTCAGGCCCCGCGAGGGGCGGGGCGGGCGCTGCGGCGCGCACCGGGCCCGCCAGGGGGCGCGCTCCCCGCTCCGGCGCGTGCGCACGGCGGGGCGCGCGCGGGCCCGACCCGCCGCCCCGAGCCAGGTGAGAGCCGGCCCCGGCAGCCCCGGCAGCCCCGGCGGCCCCGGCAGCCCCGGCAGCCCCGGCAGCCCCGGCAGCCCCGGCACTCCCACCCCCAGGTCCCCAGCGGGCCGCGGCGGGGGCAGCGCGGACAGCGGGGTTCGGGAGAGGGAGGCGCGGGGAGCGGCGCCGGGAGCGCGCGCGCTCCTCACGGAGCCTCGCGGGCCGCGGCGGGGTCTGGAGAGAGGCTGGGGCGCCGCCTGGCGGTGAGGGGGAGAGGGGCAGAGGGGCTGGAGAGGGGAATGGGATACGGGATTGGGATACGGGAATGGGATTGGGATACGGGGATGGGATATGGTATTGGGATATGGGATATGGGGTATAGGATATGGGATTGGGATATGGGAATGGGATATGGGATATGGGATATGGGGTATAGGATATGGGATTGGGATATGGGATATGGGATATGGGATATAGAATATGGGATATGAGATTGGGATATGGGATATGGGGTATAGGATATGGGATTGGGATATGGGGTATAGGATATGGGATATGGGATATGGGATTGGGATATGGGATATGGCATTGGGATATGGGGTATGGGATATGGGATTGGGATATGGGATATGGGGTATAGGATATGGGATTGGGATATGGGAATGGGA
>VRYO01002784.1:1251880-1275716 GCA_009812075.1 Sialia sialis | reverse complement strand
TCACACCCACGAGGGCTCTGGAGGAGGCTGCAGGGACAGAATTCCCTCTGGGATTCACAGTTTGGGACAAGGCTCCAGGTGCTTGGGGCAGCCCAGTTTCACTGCGAGGAGCAGCAGCAGGGCAGGGATGGAGCGCCTGGCCTCCTTCAGCAGTAAGTGCCATCAGAGAATGCAGCTGCCACATCTGGGCAGGAGAAACCTGCATGGTACCAAGCATGTCTTGCAGCAGGGGGATTTTGGAGTCACCATCCCTGCAAGTGTTCCAAAAAATGTGTGAATGTGGCTTAGTGGTCACACTAATGATTCAGTGTGAGTTTTGTTTTATTTCTCTCTACTTACAGTTGAGTTGGTTCAAATCCATTTTCTTAGAATAAATCAGAATCGCAGCATCCCAGACTGGATTGGGTTGGAAGAAACCTTAAAGCCCATCCTAACTGCACACCCTGCCAGGGCCGGGGACACCTTCCACTGTCCCAGGGTGCTCCATCTGGCCTTGGACACTTGCAGGGATCCAGGGGCAGCCACAGCTTCTGTGTGCCAGGGCCTGCCCATCCTCACAGGGAAGGATTTCATCCCAATACTCCAACCCTGCTCTCTTTGAGTTTGATGCCATTATAATTCGACAGTCGTATTTATTTTGTTGCATAGTTGAGTTCATTTAGAACCCACAGAATCACAGAACATCCTGAGCTGGACCATGGGCTGCTGTGGCTGTGCACAGATGAATTTAGGGGCTGCCAAAGCAGTGTCCCAGGAGAGATTTGCTTCTGTTTTCCCAGGTGACCCTTTTGACAAGCCCCCGTGCCGAGGCTGCTCCTCGTACCTGACAGAGCCCTACGTGAAGTGTGCTGAGTGTGGGCCCCCTCCCTTCCTGCTGTGCCTGCAGGTGAGAGCCTCTCCTTGCTCTGGGAGAGCCACCAAAGGCTGCCAGGCTGGCCAGGGACACGGGAAGAGCTGCTCTCTCCACGCACGTGTTTGCTCAGGGAATTCACAAAGGGGGTTTGCAGGGTGAGGGCTTCGCACGTGGGCAGGTGGTGAGAGAATAAAAGTTTAAAAGGGACCAGTGGAAAGCTTTTCAGGGCAGAAGTAACAAAATTCTGATCTTCTGTTCTGCAGTGTTTCACACGAGGATTTGAGTACAAGAAGCATCAAAGTGATCACACTTATGAGATAATGGTAAATATTCCTTTTGGATAACACCTCCTCAGTCCTGGGCTCTCACAACTTCCAGGAGTGAGGGACCCTTCCTTACTCATAATACATTGAAAGGTTAAGTGATGCAATTCTTTAATTCAGAGGTTTAAAACTATTAAAAAAAGGAAAATATCCCCCTGGGACAAATGGAGTAGTGGAATAATTTACAGCTGCATCTTCTTGTTGTGCCTGCATAGCACAATGCACCTCACTAGACTTACAGTCCTTGAACCAGACACAATGATTTCTGTTTCTCTAGACTTGCTTCTTCTTCCTCAAAATTAATAATTCTTAAAGTCTCCAGTAGTTTTACTGTTTCATAGCTTTTTGGAATTACAGCTGGGAGACAGCAAGTACCAGTGTTTGCTGTGGTTGATGACCCAGTGCCCTAAGCAAGCCAATAATTATTCAATCAGGTTTTGTGAAAGTTTAAAACTACCAGAATTATCTCCTGTGTCACCCCATGGTTCAGAACTTCTTTGCCCTTTCTGAGGTGGGTTAGAACAGAGGATCACAGTTTGTTATGCTTTTTTCTTCTCCAGACATCTGACTTCCCTGTCCTGGATCCCAACTGGACAGCTCAGGAGGAGATGTCTCTCCTGGAAGCTGTGATGGACTGTGGATTTGGGAACTGGTGAGAATTCAGCCAATTTCAGTCCATGATGGGCAGTTTTTCCTTCCTTTTCCCTGGATCTCACAATGGAATTCATCAGTGCACATTGACTGTTCAATGACTTATTGTGAGTTAGACACTAATTCAGCAGCCAGAGTGAAAGGCTGGAGTATCAGATCTGTTTTCATGAGTTATCTGTCTTCTCCTGTATTAAAAATAGTTGTGTTAAAAGTACAGAACCCCAGAATTCACAGAAGCAGAACTGAGAGTTCTCAGGTGCACATTGCTGTCAGAAGTAAGATTGATAACTGTCAGAGTTTACCCTTACCTGGAGTCAGTAAAATGTGTAAAAAGCTCTCAAATAACATCAGTGAATTGTGAAAGATGTGGTAGCTTCCATCAGCCAGAGAGTTTTCTATATGAAAACAGTGAATTTCACTGTTCATGGGCACCCAGAAATGCTCCCTGGCACAAACATGTGAGAGTTGGTGCTGAGAACAAAACTTCAGACACCATCACAGGCCACTTCTCTGCACACAACCAATCTCTTTTCCAAAATTATCTTTTTAAAAACCCAGCACATAAAGCCTCTCTCTGCTCCAGGCAGGACGTGGCCAACCAGATGTGCACCAAATCCAAGGAGGAGTGTGAGAAGCACTACATGAAACACTTCATCAACAACCCCCTGTTTGCCTCCACCTTGCTGAACCTGAAGCAGGCAGAGGAGGCTCAGCACCACGAGACAGCCATTCCCTTCCACTGTGAGTATCCAGCTCTGGGAAGGACAGGCACCTCACATCCTGCTTGCTTTCATTCCCAGAGGGATAACCTGCTCTGATAACTGCCTTGGGGAATGTCAGGAGTGGGGTTCTCTTCACTCTGGGTGTGTCATAGACAAGGTGCCAGTTCCTTGGGAAAGGGCAGGAAGCATCATGGGCTGACACAAACATCAGGGGCTCAAAAGCACCATTCCTCCACAGCCAGAGCACACAGAAATGTGGCTGTTTTATTATTATTTATTATTATTTATAGTATTATTATCATTTATTATTGGGTTACAATCCACCCCAAAGCTCCTGAGTCCCTCTGTCCCTCAGGACAGACACCAGTGTATCTCACCCTGCACAGCAAAGGGAGCTGAGAGGAGATTTCTGCCTTCAAACTTTGCCTCTGATCATGTGCACATCACACACTGTGTCCCAGGCCTAACTGCTGGCTTAATTTGTCACAAAATCACTCCTTTGCACTATGCTGATTTCACACCTCTGTCTTGAAAGCTGCCTGTTAAAAAAGTCTGCAGCAAGTTAACAAATTCTCAGTTTTCCTTGCATTTCACATCTTTAGCATTCCCCCAGTCTGGCAGCTGCTCATTGCAGAGCTCCCCAGCCTCTCTGGGTGAGGCAGTTGCTGGCTGGCTGGAGGTTTACATTTCCCACCAGAGTGGTTAGAGCTAAACACGAGGAACTGGGCAATTTTGGTTCTGTCCCTGGCTGTTATTGATATTTTTATGTGCCCTGGGCCAAGACAAACTCTGTGTGCCTCAGCCTGTTTTATCTGTGCCGTGGGACACACTGCTCAGCTCCTGCACAAGTGAGCCCCAGACTATTATTGTCTGTAAAACACTGAGCTCCTCAGCTGGGAAGTGCTGTAAAAACTGGGAGTTCTCTGCCTTTAATTGCAGCTCTGTCAGTGGCCCCCAGAAGAAGGCAGATTTAACACTCCTGTTGCTATTAACTAAAAGAACCTGCATGCTGAGCCCTGGGGATCTGCAGGGTTTTAGAGGGGGATGCTGAGCTCTAAAATGCAAAGTTTACATTTTATTACCTGTTTATTACCTTGAATTTGTGTTTGACTCCTGAGAATACTACGGAGATCTCAGACTGCTCCATTTTTCTCTGGATGAACTCTGTTTTTTCTGACTATAACACTGGATAAAAACCCAATCAGGATATTTTTCTTCAACTAATTATTCCCACTTTTCCTGCAAAAATAAACACTTATTTAGAGATGCTTAAAAAAAGATCCCAAGCCTTACCCAACAAGTGAAAACCTTTGTTTTTTCTCAGCTGCTGATGATCCCCCACGGCCCACCTTTGATTCCTTGCTCTCCAGGGACATGGCAGGGTACATGCCAGCCAGAGCTGACTTTGTGGAGGTAGGAATGACTCTCCCATTATTTTAAATTTGCTGCTGGCTGCGAGCTCAGCTCTCACACATCCCTGTTTGCTCTTCATTTAAACACCTCTGAGAAAGGCACAGGACTGAGGGGTGCTCACAGTCCTGTGGTTTCATTTAAGCTTATCCCACGAGGAGCAGGGGCTCTGATCCTTGCAGTCCCTTCCAAGCTGAGCTCTTGTGTGATTAAAGCTCTGCCTTCATTCAGGTTTTGGTGCCAGAGGTGGCGCTGGTGGCCTGCAGAGCAGGGCAGGCACCCAGGCTGCAGGACAGGCTGCTGCCACCAGATGTCCAAATGTCCAAATGTCCAGCTGCTCCCTGCTGGGAATTGGCTGCTCTGCAGAGGATCAGCTCCAGCAGTGCCAGCTGCCTGAGGGAGCACACACACTGCTCAGACATCCCTGGGACACCTGCCCTGCTCTCCATGCCCAAGGCTCAGTTCCTGCTCCTGTCCATGCAGGAATGAGTGCAGCTTTGGTTTTGTACCTCTGAGCAGGATCAGCACCCAAAAATCACAGCCAAGGCTCCCAGGCACGCAGGGGGGACTCCTGAGCCAGGCCAGGAGTTGGAATTAGTGATCCTTGTGAGTCCCTTCCAGCTCAGGACATTGTGTGACTGATTTCCATCACAGTCGGGGAGTCATGCCCTGATTAATTCCCACTGTCCTGTCACACCATCCTGCTCCAGCTGCAGCCATGGGGGTGCATTTACATACAGCTTCCCCAGCTAAAGCTCCCCTGTGCTGTTTGTTGCTCAGGGATAGAGCCTTGTACCTTGTGTCTGAGTAAATCTCTGTGTTCCCAGTCCTTGTGCATGTTCTAGAACCTGAGGGCAGTATTTTAGAGCTGGTTAGTGACAATGTATTAATCCCCTCTGAACAGGAGTTTGACAACTATGCTGAGTGGGATTTGAGAGATATTGATTTTGTAGAAGATGATTCAGACATTTTGCATGGTAAGTGCCATATTTTTGTACCCAGTCTGAAAACTGTTTCAGATGCCTGTGCAGCTTTTCACTGGGTCTCTCTCTCCACACACTTCAAAAGGGAACATACACTTTTAATGTATGGGGTTTAATGTTTGGGTTTTCATTGCATTCAATCTGTCAGGTTAGGTATTAATGCAAAAGGAGGTGTGTAGTTTAAGACTCTGTGAAACACATTAGAAGTGTTGAAGCTGTGTGAGTTTTCATATGTTCAACATGCATGAGCTCTGTGTGACAACCTCCTTTTTATTGTGAAGATGAGCCCAGTTCCTGCTCTGAGTTTCTCTGAACATGGCTGCCTTAATCACATGAAATAACAGGAATTACTGAAGTGACATTTTAATCCACAGAGAGGAAAAGATCCTGCTTTTCCCCATGGTTGTAAGTACACACTGGGTTTAAAAGTCCTGTGTTTATGCCTCAGAATTCTGCCATCTGTGTCAGGCAGTTCTAAGCTAAAGCCTTTGCATCCCTTGGAGACAGACAAATCCTGTTACATGCAGACAGTCTTGGCAAAGTTAAAAAAACCAGTTGGAAGTTGAGCAGTGTGTGCAGGAGCTTTAGGAATGCAAACTCCCCTGGCTCAGGGGAGGGAGTGAGAGTTGTATGTCAGCCTTTCCCTTTTCAGCATTTATTGAGAGGGCACTGGCTTGAGGCCATGGCAGGGATTCCTCATGCCAGCTCTCTGCTGTTTCATCCCATTCTGGGTCCTGGGGAACTGAAAAAGCAAAATGATCTCCTGCTTCTGCACGTGAACTGGCAGATTGATGTTCAGCCAGGCGGGTTTTGCTGCTCTCCCCTCACACCTGCCTTCCTCCCTGGCACACTCAGCCCTTGGAGTCCCTCCTGCCAGCTCCTGGCCTCCAGGAGCTCTGCTAACTCCTGCTGCAGCTGGATCTGCTTGTGCTTCTGCACATCCTGCAGCAGGGACTTCCACAATCCAATTAGGAGTTCACAATTGCATTATGTGTTGTGTGAGAAAATGCTTCCCCCCGTCTGCCCGATATTTTTACCTGATAATTTCATTGCATGTTCTCTACTCCATCCTTCAGTTGTCTTCAGTTTGGGAAGAGATGTCAGGCATTTGCTGTGTGCAAACTGCTTGGCAGAGGTTGTGGAGCGTGGCCAGCTGCTTTTTGGATCTCCTAGCCCAGGATCTCTGGCATCTGCCTTCCCACAGCTGTCCCAGAGCTGCCCACGTGAGACAGAAAGCAAAAAATCAACTCCCAGGGTCCAGCCAGCTTTTCTTCACATCTTGGGGAGAGAAGGAATTCTTTTCTAAAGAGTTTGGAATGAGATCTTTCACTTCTGCAATTTAACACAAAAAAAAAAAAGGAAAAGGAAGGAGCCGCATCCTCCCTGTGCTGCAGTTTTCAAGCTGCCCTCTTTGCTTGAGAGAATTTTGCAGCCCAGTGTAGGAGCCCACGGGGCAGGAAATGGCTCAACAGGTGGCTCTGGAGAGCAGGGCTGGCTCCAGGAGCCTTTGTGCTTTGTGCCTGATGGGCAGAGGGAGCTGTGAGACAACCTGGGTGCAAAGGTGAAAAGGTGACACGGGTGTAAAAACACATTTTATAGCCCAAAGAAACCCAGACGGGGCCTTGCAGCCAAGGCTCAGGTTGGGGAGAAAATCCTGCATTTGTTGTCCTGCCACACATTAAAGCTCACTGTCTTCAAGATTAATTGTTGAAAGTGATTTTCCTGTTGAATTTTCTGCAGTCCCTCGGGCTGGGCCCTGGGAGCACCCCAGCCAGTTCAATTCCTGTGCTCGCTCCTTCCTCCTCTTGGTGCTCAGTCAGTGCTCAGTGTGCACATCCCACAGGAATAGTTGTGCTTCTACTGGAGTGGAATTCCCCTTTTTCCCTTCCTCCCTCATTGCTTTTCGTAATATTTTGTAAAAAATATTTTTAAGAAGTTCTAGATCTGAGCTGCTTGTTTTCTGATGTAATATAACTTTTATATGATATTATATTTCTGATTTTATCCCATGTATTTTACCTGTTAGATTTCCCTGTGTCACTCTAAACAAGTTCTTGGTATTCCCACAAGAAAATGTAATTTAATACAAGGTGGGAAAGCTCCCAGGCGGCTTTTATGAGGAAAACAGAACTGTACCTGCTCTCCCCACCTCACAGCAGGTCACAGACATCACTCAGTCACTTCTTGGTATTAGTGAGATGGCCAAAATTTGCATGAAATCTCTCACATTTCAGTTAAATTCTGGAACTGTTCTCTTTTGTTCAGTGTTGGCACTACAGTAAGAGCATGCAAATATATTTTGCAGTTACACAAAAACATAATGGACAGATCAAAAGCACCAACCAGTTACAACCCTAATTCAGCCCACAGTGCTTGAATATTTCATGAACTACAAGTTTTCATCAGGCTGAATTAGAACATTGACAATTTATCTTTTTCCCAGCTTTTTTTCCCCCCTTCTCATGTAAATGATTTTTCACTTCTAACACTGCAAAGTAATTGCTGAAACCACAGATTTAGAAGTGAGTGGAAATAGGCTGCAACTGGCAGGGAAATTTGATTTTAAGCTGCAATTCAGCCGGTGTCCTTGCTGACAAAACACGGTGTTTGTTGTGCTGTGGAAGCTCCTGCCATGCTCCAAAGGCAGATAACTGTTTGCCATGGCTCCTGCTTTCCTCCAGGGTGGGTAAATTTGGAGTGCAGCCCTTCAGTGTGTCCCCAGCCCAGCACACTCTGGTCCCACAGGCTGTTTACTGGGATTCATTTGCATTCCTCCCATTATCTGGTTTGCTCCCATGGAACAAAGCTCTCACTCATTAGTGTTCAGCAAAGTTTCCTGCAGACCAAGTGAGGCTGAAGAGGAATGAAAAGCAAAGAAACTGTTTTGGACACACTCTGGAGAAACCAAAATATTTGGCTTTGGTTTATTTATTTTTTTTTTTTTTAAATGGAGGAAGGAGCCTTGAATTGCTGCCTATCAGTGGGGCCTTCAGAGCTGCAGTGAGCAGAGCTTTATCAGAGCCCAGAGTGGACACTCTGAGCTTGGATTATCTCCCACCAGCAGCACAAACAACTGCCTCCCTGCCAGAATCCATGGGGAAAGCACAGGCAGATCATTCTCATTCCCCCAGCATCTCCCCTCTCATTTCCATGCATGTGTAGCAGTGTAGTAGTCAGAGTTATTCATGCATTCCAGATTTGGTAATCTCCTGCTCCTGGGTGAATATGGCTGTTAAAAACAAAAGCCCCTCCAAAAGGGCATGGGCACCAAATATTAATTTCACTGGAAGCAGAAGCTCCTTTTTTTTCCCCTTCATTTCTTCCTTCCTCTCCCCAGCTGATGATCATTTCTTTAGAATATTGTGCACTCAGGTGAAAGCATGAAAACTCCATGGTTAGAGGTGCATAATTACTTGTGATATTTATAGAGGTTCTCCAGAGCAGTTTCTGCATGTACTTATTAAGTTCTGCCCACACAAACCCCAGAAAATAACAAGTTGGCTGAGCTTGCAGAGGGTTTCAAAACTACAAAAATATTTTCCGTAAATTGGCTCCAATTCCAACCCTTCCTAATGGATTTCATTCATGTTTAACTTGCTGCATTCCCAATTTCTCATCCCCACATTTTACACAAAGGGGAATTTGCCATCTCTGCTTGTTTTTAAATTAGGAAACTTAAATCCCTCGCTTTGAAAATACACAGTGATGCTGGAAAATGCAAGAAATTGTAACAATAATAGGAATATTGCAGCACCCCTCCTATCTCATACAGAACCCTTTACTCTTGGATTAATGTCAGATCAATTTGGGACAAACTGAAAGGTTTTTTTCCCTTGGGATCAAGCTCCTGAGTGAATCCCCACAGCCTCTGGGCTTCAGCTGTCCCTGTCTGTATGAAATTTGATTACCCAGAGGGATGCAGGGATGAATTTCCCAGAGGCTGGGGGCTTCCTGGTGTTTACACCTCCATACATATTTAAAATAGACACATAACCACACTTCTTAATTGCATTATTAATTATTAATCTGAGAGTACAATCAATAAGCTGCCACTATCAGTTTTGCTCTTTTTGTGTAACCACAGAGAGAAATGGATCCTGGGTTCATTCCCACCCCAGTTCCCCTTTTTCCAGAAACTGGTTGTTGTGGCACAGCCTCTAAACCGCTGCCAAGCCTTCTGGGAGCACATGAAAATTATTAACTTGATTTTTTTTTTAAAAACACTAAAAATCAGCCACCTCTACACTCATTTAATGACCTAGAATTCGTGTGTTATCTAACAGAGTGAGGCAATGGAAGGTGATAGGTGTCTCTTTATCTTGTCTTTTAAGAATTTACCCAGAAAAAAAGTTTATTAAGCTAATGGCTGCAGGAAAAAGGAGCTGCAGGCTCTGAGAGGGGCTCAGGCAGGTTTGATTTTGGGAAGGATGTGATTTCTAATGAGCATGGCTTTTTTCCTGGGCTCCTTCACATTGTCCTGAACTCTTCTTTGTTCTCCTGGCAGACAGATAAGTTTGGAAGTTAACAAGCTGGAATCTTCCAGATGTTTCTAACAACTGCAGCAAAGGCTGCTTTGTGCCCTCACAGTTCAGAAGTGTGGCTGCTTCTTGGAGTTCCTTGTTCTGGGCAGAACATCTTTGCCCAAAGATGACACCTCAGGCCCTGCCAGCTTTTCTCAGGACGAATATTTGGCAAGAACAAATAAGTGCTGATAGCAGGACAGTCCAAGAAGGAAGAGCAGAGTTCTCAGGATGTGCCCAGATTCATGTTTACATGAGTGAATTCCGAGTGATGAACTTGGCAGGAGTGAGCAAAGAAACCTTGCCCAGGTAGCAAGGTTTGTCTCTGATCAGTTGATGCCCCTGTAAAATTGCTCAGGATTTTTAAACCAGCAAAGCAGTGACCATTTCAGCCTGATGTGAACATAAAAGCTGGAAATTCAGCCTCCTGCAGTGATTGCTTATGAATTCTTTAATCTTTGTGTTTTGCAGCTCTGAAGATTGCAGTAGTGGATATCTATCATTCCAGGTTAAAGGAAAGACAGAGACGGAAAAAGTGAGTTTTGAATCAGCAACTCTGTTTTTTCCTTCCCTAGACAATGCTGATGGATTACACATCATTAATTTCCTGCTTCAGGGGGAAAAAAAAATCCTGCCAGACTGTGACTGATTGCTGGACCCCCACTTTTTCCCCAGAAATATTTGCATCATTATTTTTAAATGCTGGTGGTCCCTAAGTTGGTTTTCCACACTGAAGATAACTCTATTGCTGACGTGGGCTTGAATAATTTATTCAGCTCATTTGACAGCACTCTAGAATGACTCAATCTATTAATTAAATTAAGTTTTATTATAACTTGGAAATACTTTGTTCAATATTTAAAATTATATCTTGCTGAATTACTCCCTGCTGGAAGAATTAGTGATTGGAAGTGAGGCTGCTCCAGACCTTCTGATAAAACTACACAGTTCTGCTGAGTGACAGGAAGGATTGACCTGGTTCTCTAGAATTCATAAATAAAAAGTATTTATGTGGTGTCATTTCCATGATGATCCATCTTGTCATACTGCAGCAAAGTGCTACAGGGCTCTTCAAAGCTCTGGTGGCTACATCAGTGTCAGGTTTTGTGAAGTTCCAACAGCAGGGTGGGACAAAAATCTGGGAAATGGCACACAAGTGCTGATGTCACTGCCAGAAAGGTGACTCTGCACGGGACAGGAAGGTTTTGTGCACAGCAGAGGAAATGTGAGGGATTTTCTAGAGCAAGCTGTGACCTGCCCTTGACAGCCCAGCTCTGTGGTATCTTGTTTGCCAGAGTGGAGTCACCACAGAGCCATGAGCACGTGGCACTGCTCACCCTGGTGACAAAGGCATTTATCAGGCACCTGCTTTTCCCTCTGCTCCTTCCCCTGATCCCATCAGGAGCTGTTCAAACCCTGACATGGAAAAATGCCTTTCTCCTGCTCCTGGTGGCATTTACAGTGCAGCCCTACCCTGTGCTTTAGCAGAGGCATGTTTGTCTCTCTCTGAAGCTGGAAATCATGTTCATGAGACATTCATTACCTCTGATTTTGGAAGGACAAGTTTTAAGATGCTGTAGATGTGAAATCTGTGCCTAAAGAAGCAATTTCCAATCTTTAAAGTGATTGCAGCTCCCTTTGTGCTTAGGGCTAATGCACACCACTGTCCAAAATTCACCCTGATTAAAGACACACTGCATCATGTTTCCATTCCAGCCAGCCCAGGTTTTATGGAAATTTCATTCATGTTTAGTTTTAGACTCCTCTGATGGTCTAAATCAAAGTTTCTTCTGAAGCCTTTGTGGTTTTGAGGCAATGCAGGAGTAATGGACTTTATTAATACAATTTTCTTTCATTTCCAGAATTATAAGAGATCATGGCCTGATAAACCTCAGAAAATTTCAGAGTGAGTATCAGGTGTAGCTGCTTCACTTCAAAGTGGCAGAGCTTCACACATTCACCATTTCCAGGTCACCAGTGTGGTTTGTTCATACTGGAATGTATTCAGATGTTCTAAATTCCATCAGATTTCCTGCCCCAGCTGTTTCCAGCTGTCTGGTTCTAGTTACTCCCAGCTCAGTGTTCTAGTTATTGCCTCAGAATTGCTCAGAATTGAGTGGGGAAGGTGAAACCCAGGCACCTCACTCCTGTGAGAAATGACTGAACAACATTTAAATATCACCCTTTATGCCTTAAGGATTTTGAGGGCTGTAATTCCTGTTGCTTTTTACTCAGCAATCTGTAGTCATGGCACCAAAAGGGCCAGAGAGCGGATTTTTGGCAGTCCCGGGGCTGGGGCTCCCATCCTTTTCCCCAGAGGTGTTTTCTCATGGCAGCAGCAGTGCTCAGGTGTGGCACTTTGTCCCCTGCAGTTCTGGAGAGGCGCTACCCCAAGGAGGTGCAGGAGCTGTACGAGACCATGAGGAGGTTTGCACGCATCCTGGGGCCCGTGGAGCATGACAAGTTCATCGAGAGCCACGCGCGTGAGTGCTGCTGCTCACCCTGCAAAGCCTTGCATCATCCCTTCCTGAGCACATCCCTCTCCTGCAGGCCAGGAGGTGCTTTCCCTCCTCCTCCCCCATCTAGCTACCTCAGGAAAACAAATCCATTTGTGGTTTGATGTGTTGAGTGGGTTTTTTCCACTAAACTGTGTCCGAGCTCTTTGTTTGAGTTCACGGCTGACTGAGCGTTCTGGTCACATGTTAAAGGTAATATTTTTTTATCTAAAGACCACTGTTTATTTACTGGGACTCTGTATCAGGGGAAGAATAAAATCCCTCTCTTATGGCTGTGTGGAGAGATTGGGAGCTGGCAGCAAGCTGAATTCTTTGAAAGGCACACGTTAAACTATTATATGTCACATAATTACATAGTGCAGTGGTCATTACGTCCTTACCTTAGGGGAGAAGCATTGTTCCATCCCTGAATCATCCCACAGCCTGCATTTAGGAGATTCCAGTCCCAGTCACCACATCCTGCTCCATTCTGTGACTTCAACTGGGAGAGCTGTTGCTCATTAGAAAGAACAAAGCGTTCACGCAGTTGTGCCCGTGTTTTCAGGACACTCTGTGTGAAATGCCAAAAGCATGACCCTGCAAAATCATGAGTCCCACATGGGAGTGCTGCTCCTGGAACCTGGTTTTGTTGTTGTAGTGGCTGCAGATCCTCAGGTGAACCTGAGTCAGGTACAGGCACTGCTCTCCTGAGCAGCAGCAGGAAACAAATCCACAAGGAAACTTGCTGCCCGTAAAACTGAGCAGTGCTGGAAGGCAGCTGATGAAACCATCAGACAGGAAATATCTCAGAGCAAAAGAAACATTTCATAATTTCATCTTACTGACTGCAGGAAAAAAATTGTCTGCAAGGAAAAATTTTGGAAGTCCAGCTAGGAAAATCATAGTTCCAAGAGAATATTTGATGGATAAGGAGCCTGGCTGGAGTTGTTCCTCAGACCTATTGAAATGCCTTCCAGAAATCCCACATTTTTATTATTTGCCTTGTCATGGGTATGGCAAAAGGACTATCAAAGCATGAAGAGAAAATGCCTTTTCTGAGTACACAGCTGCTAGAAACCAGCTGAAATCTGTGACCAAGGAGCGTGGGGACACAGAGAGATGGAGGTCTTGTGGAGGGAAGTTAACCCTGCCTGTGGTTTGTGTGTTCAGAGCTGACCTGTGCAGGCAAATAACACAGAGCCACATTCCCAGTCCACCCCACTGACCCAGTTTTGGTTTTTTTTGGTTTGCCCTCCTGCCACCTCGTGGGGTCCAACAGTGGAATTTGAGCTGCGCAGGGAAATAAAGAGACTCCAGGAATACAGAGCAGCAGGAATCACCAATTTCTGCAGTAAGTACCTGATGCATTATTCAGCCCACTCCCATCCATCAAGGAAGGGAAGGATGATTTTACAACATTCAGGATGTGTTGAATAAAAAGACACTTAGTTCAGAGAGGCTCTGGAAGTGAGCAAGGCTTCAGCAATGATGCACAGTCCAGCTGGGCTGGTTTAGAGCTGATTGGAGCCATCAGCTTGGAGATCACAGTGTCTAACACAGCCCTGCTCTGGGCACCACTTTGCAAAAGCTTCATTAGAAAAAGATTTATGTCATGGCACAGTGGTCTCAGGGCTTTATCTTGGGACACTTTCACTGCCTGTCACACATGTGGTATCTGGAGAGAGGCCTAAGACCTCCACATCAGTGAAATGGCCTCTTTTATGCTGGAATTAGATCATGGAAGCCTTTTTTGTTTGTTTTTGGCCTGAAATGAGATGGGGGAAGGGTGCAGGGTGGGATCTCATCCCTTGTCGTGCCAAGAGAGAGAAGAGCAGAGGTTGGCCCAGGGATAGAGAACTTGCCAATGTTTCCTGAAGCAGAGAAAAGCCAGTTTGGATTCTGTGGGTGAGGACAAGGTGTGTTTGTGTGCCACAGGTGCCAGGACCTACGACCACCTGAAGAAGAGCCGGGACGAGGAGCGGCTGAAGCGCACCATGCTCTCCGAGGTGCTGCAGTACATCCAGGACAGCAGCGCCTGCCAGCAGTGGCTCAGCCGCCAGGCAGACATGTAAGCACTGTCCCAGGTGCCAGGGAACCTGTGCCAGCCCCAGGGAACCTGTCCCAGCTCCAGGGAACCTGCCCCAGCTCCAGGAACCTGCCCCAGGTACCAGGGAACCTGCCCCAGGTGCCAGAGAACCTGTCCCAGGTGCCAGGGAACCTGCCCCAGGTACCAGGGAACCTGCCCCAGGTGCCAGGAAACCTGCCCCATCTGCCCAGGGAACCTGCCCCAGCTCCAGGAACCTGTGCCAGCCTCAGGGAACCTGCCCCAGCTCCAGAGAATCTGCTCCCGGTGCCCAGGGACCTGCCCCAGGTGCCAGGGAACCTGTCCCAGGTACCAGGGAACCTGCCCCAGGTGCCAGGATACCTTTCCCGGCTCCAGGAACCTGCCCCAGGTACCCAGGGTACCTGTCCCAGCTCCAGGAACCTGCCCCACCCTGCCAGTGCCAGCTTGGGTGGGCTTTGGAGCAGCCTGCTCCAGTGGAAGGTCTTGCATCACATCAGCCAGCCCTTCCAGCCCAAATCTTGCTGGGATTCTGTGGTTGAGTTTGCACCAAACATGTTTTCCTGCCTGGCAGGAACAAATCCATTCCCAATTTATCAAAGTAGGAACAGCCTGCAAAATTCAGAAGGGCAGAAAAGTGGGTGACAGCAGTAGTGCTTGTTGAGTGCAGGGACTCAAAACCCTCAGTTTTCTCAAATTTATATTTCAGGAACTGAACTGCTGTTCATACAGTCACGGAGGGAAATGAGCTCTTTATGGATATTAATGAGGGCACAGCTGATGCCTGAAATATTTCAGATGATTTTAGATGTAGCAGCATTATTAATGTGTCATCACCCTACACAAGCACTTGGATTTAAGGAGCAAGCTGCAATGTAAAGGAAGTGCATCCTGTGTGCAGGGGATAGTTTGGGATTTCCCCACTCAGTCACCAGTGGGTTTTTAATTGTTACCCTGCACATTTCTTTGTTGGGTTTTTTGACAGGTTTCAGACATATTTTTCAATGTGGGAGCACTAAATATTTATAAATCCTGTTGACTCCTAGTCAGGGCTTGGGTTATGCAAGTTGAATTGTGTAATTATTACAAGTTGTGGAAGAAGCACTTTCAGGGCCAACACATGCAGTTATTCTTAAAAAACATGAAAGCAATTTGAAAATTTCCTTTCTTTTCAGTGATTCTGGCCTAACTCCCACGGTACCAGTTCCTTCAACTACAGGTAAGTGTTAGATGGTGTCTGCTAAAATCCCAGCAATATCTCTGTGCCAGCCTTTTTCTGACTTTTCCTTGAGTGCCACAGTGTCAGTCCTCAAGCCTCATGGTTAAGCACTGCTTAAGTCAACATTACATCAATCTGCAAGTCATTCCACTCGCATTCCTGCAGGATATTTTGCTGAATTTCTAGATTTTTCTGACTAGAGGTCAAAACCCATCCTAAAGCTACTTTAGCAAGGCAGGAAACAAAAGGATTTTCACAGTCTGTAAACACAAATTTAGACCAACAGGACCCCATCTTCTTGCAGTGCCCAGTAAGGACAGATTCAGGGGTCAGTCAAGGTCCTCATGAGCAAGACTTAAATAAATTCCCATCCCATTTGTTGAGGTCATGGGGTGACTGGGACTGGGATAAAGTTTTACTGCAGGGTTGTTAAATGGTGCCAGGGAAAATGGCTTTGGCTCTGTCCCTACACCCATTTTTATGGGGATGCTGTTAAACCACTTGAATCAAACCTCTCAGAGGTGGACACTGGGTCTGTATGTTCTTCCTCATTTCTTCCAGAAGCCTCAGAAATTTGGGTCAGGATCCCAAGCAGTGAGTCAGGGCAATGCAGACTGTTCTAAACATATTTGGGGATTGCTAAGATCTGGTGTTTTGGAGAAAAAATCAGCTTTGTGTATCTCAGGGCACCAGAATCCGTGAAGTGGAGACATTATCTTCCACTGAAGGTCTGGAATGAGGGATGAACTTCCTTTTTTGTCAAGGATCCAGTGTCCCATGAAGGGGACTGTGTTGCCTGTGGAGCTGTGATAACTCACAGTGTTTACAAGCAGCATCACATGTGGAACAAAACCCAAACAAAATACCATAGAGTTGCTAATTAAGCAAACATCCTGCCTAGGGATGCTGGGGAAGAGCTGCCACGTGGCTCTAATTAAAGGCTGCATCACTCTGAATGTACAAGAGGGCAAATTAATGCTTCCCTTCTAGATTCTAAGCTCTTGACTTTGCAGCCTTGATACGTTTCCTTTAGTGTAGTTTGTGTGTGTGTGGTATTTTTGGGTTTATAAAAGAGTAAAACTGAATTCTGTCATGTCTCCTCCCAGCACAGTCACCCCATGCCATGGGGAGAGGGAGCAGTGCTGGGAAATAATTTCCTTTACACCTCCCACAGACTCACACACAGCTCTCTCTGCTCAGGCTCCTCACACCCAGGCAGATCCTGCTGCTCCTGCAGGTGCCCAGGGGACAGAGAGACATCCCAGTGCCAGGGACAGGGTCCTTGGGACAAACAATGGCACAATGCCCAAGGTCTCCTCACTTTGCCAAATTTGGGGTAGAGACCTATCTCTAACAGTGCCAAATATGCAGCCCACAGCACAAGGGTGACTTTTTCCAATGTGAATAAATAACCCAAATTTTGTCCTGAGCTCTGCAAGTTAGAAAAAACCCAACACTATTAGAAAAAAAAAAGAAAAAACAAAAAAAAAAACAAACAAAAAAACCAAACCTGCAAGCAGACAGCCCCTGTGAAAGTTTAGGCTGTTCCTGGTAATGTCCAGCAAAGTTATAAACAATAGTGAAAGTGGGAAATACCAGATGACCTTGTGATAAATGTTCCTTCAGAACTGTTTATCCTAAGAGACAAAAAATAAATCCCCAAACTGCATTGGCCTTGCAATATCTACATCATACTTAAAGGCATTTGAAGAAAACTCTGCCTCATGAAGTTGTCGGTAATGCCAGAGAGAAACTGGCTTTAATCACAGCAATAAATAATCTCAGCATCCTTACAAGGTGCTGGTTTCAGCACACCTGGCACACCCTCCCTGGATAGTCAGGGATAGTCATGCCTGATGCCAGTCTGACACAAAGCTTTTGTCTTGCAGTTCCTCCCAAAAACCAACAGCTCACGAGTCTCATGCAACGTTCACAGAGCTTAAAATTGCCAAAGCAAACCTTTTGTCGCATCAGCAGAGCTTTATGCTAAGCCCTAAATAACCCTGCCTGTAAACACTTGGCTCAAACTGGGTTGAATTGCTTCCCTAACACACCCCAGGAGCAGGAGCAGCCACCTCCAAAGTGCTCCAGTTCTGCAGCATTTCCTTTCTCATTCCACAGGCAGACGGAGTGCCCCACCACTGAACCTCACAGGCCTGCCAGGCACCGAGAAACTCAACGAGAAGGAGAAGGAGGTGAGGAAAGGATGGAAGGATCATCTCTGCAAACTGTGTCTGCACAGCACAGGGCTGCCCACACCACGTCTGGGGAGCTGTGAACATCACCTCACTCACAGGCCCTGACTACTCTTCCTTTCTCACAGAAATCATTCAGGTTTTCCAGTTGGCTTCTTAATTCCCTGTGCTACACATACAGCACCAAGTGGCTTATTTAGCAAAGGAAGGAGCAGAGCACCAGGCTGGTTTTGGTGCTATCATAACACCCATCTCCCTGCCTGCACTGTGAGCCTGGGCTGAGCAGAGGGGTTAATTTTCCTTAATGAACACTGCTTGTTTTTCAGCCCAGTGCAGTCAGTGAAAAGCTGTTGAAATAAGAGATTATTATTTGTTAATAGAAGTCCTGAGGTGTCCTTAGGCTGCCCCAGGCAGGTTGCAGTGCCCAGGAAGCACAGTTGTATCTCAGCCTGCCCTCAGTGTGTGTTTCCCTTGGCTGGAGCTGAGCATTGGGAATCAGCTCACAGCTCTGTGTGGAACTGGCATTTCTGGCTCCATCCAGCACGGGAATAATGGTGGCAGGGCATCAGTGTGTGTGTGGAATCTGATTTCCTGGTCAGCTGAGACAGAAAGTCTGAGGTCTGAGGAATTCTGCAATTTCCTATCTGTGAGGAATGAGCACGAAGCATTTCCTTATTAAAGGGAGGAGACAGACAGTTTGTGCAGCGGGAGCAGCGCCGTGCTCCTGGAAGGCAGCTGGAATTTGGGAGCTGAGCAGGAGCTGTGCAGCCAAACAGCTCAGAGCCATTCCTTACCCAAAGTTCCAACCACAGAACGCCTTCCCTGCACAGCTTCCATGCCAGACTCCTGCAGGGGGCCGGCAGAGCTGCTTTTGTCCAAGGCATTAGAGCCTGAGTCTGCAGGGGATTAGCAGCCAGATGCCCTCCCTGGCTCCCAGCCAGCCAGCCCAGTGCTGCTTCCAAGTGTGGCATGTGTGCTTCCCGGGCTTGGGAAGGAGCAACGCCCACACAGGACACGCTCAGAGCTCTGCTCCTGCCAGCCCAGGGCTTGCTTTCATCCTCCTCCTTTATTTTTCCACCAGGAATGGTTCTGAATGCAGCAGGCTCCTCCCCTCCCTACCTGTGGATGCAAACAGCTCCTGGCATTCCCCTGTGCAAGGAAACACTGGAAGTGTTCTCAGGAAAATATTCCCCGTGTTCCTCCCCCAGCAGGGCTCTGGGAATGGAAGAACATGACAAGTGTTGGTGTTTATTAACTTCACCTTTTGTCTTGCAGCTCTGTCAGATGGTGAGGCTGGTCCCTGGAGCCTATTTGGAATATAAAGCTGCTTTAGTGAATGAGTGCAACAAACAGGGAGGCCTGAGACTGGCGCAGGCTCGAGCCCTCATCAAGATTGATGTGAACAAAACCAGGAAAATCTATGACTTCCTGATCAGAGAAGGGTACATCACAAAGGCCTGAGGACAGGCAGCAGTGCTTGGCTGGAGAAGGCAGATGTGGAGAAGCTTTGAAGTCGCTTTGACAGCGCTGAAAGATTTTACCAGTGTTGAATGAAGGACATTTCCTTTTGTTTAAAACCTTTCGGGCCTTTTTGTTGTTGTTTCTTTCTTTTTTTTTTTTTTTTTTGTAAAAACAAGTAGGGAGCTTTGTTAAATTGTATGAATGCTGACATTTGTCTGGGTTCCTTTTGACTCTGCTGCTGTCAGGATTCCTGGGAAGGATCGTGTGCCATAGAAGCTGATCTGAAAGGTGAATGGACATTCATTCCTCACACCTCCTGTGACTGCAGACAGCATCTCGGAACTCTTAGGCTGATGGTGACACAGAATGAGGACAGAGCCACACTTTGTGCAGAACAGGGTATAGAAATGCAGCTCCTCCCTCCTTGTGTTCCTTCCTAAATCAGCAGCAGCTTTCAGAGACGATAGCACGTGCCCGAGGGTGTAAAAATAGAGCGTGCAGTGGTCCAGACTTTTTAACTTAATTGTGATAAAGGATGGGAAAGGACATGGCAGGGGAGCTCCTCAACAGTTGTTACTTTTGTGTGGTATTAGCACATATCCCAGCAGGAGGGCTCTGCACAAACCACGGAGTTTCAGCTGCTCCCCCCGTGATTTGGAGGTGTCAGTTTATTTATAATCCCTCAGCTTCAGCCTAATGCTCCTTGGGAGGGCTGCAGCCACTGCAGCTTTTGGAATCAAAAGGTTCTCCGGACCCTGATGTTCTCCCACAAAAAAGGAGTCAAGAAGCTCCTGTTTGTGGGGTTTTATTCCCTCAGCCTGAGGAGGTGCCACCAATATCTGCTCAGACACAGCAGCTGATCCCTGAGCTCCAGCACCAAACCTTTGGATTTGGATTTGGCAGTCAGCTGGATGATGAAGATGGTTCTCTGCAGATGCAGCTTGTGTGTTTATTGAACAGTAAATTGTTTGTCAGAGTTTCCTGCTAAGGTGTAATGCTGGAATAATGTCCCACAGGAAATCTGGGAGCCAAAGCAGGTGGGGTGTTGGATGCTCCCAAGTTTGGGATCTCATGGAAGAGCCTGGCTGAGCTACAGCTGCACCAATACCTGTCTGAGGCATTGAGGTTGTTTGTTCCCCAAGAGTAATTATCCTGTGGACCTGAGGTGCCATTGAATGTGAAGTATTTTGGTTTGTAATAAAATCAAAATGACTTGAAACAATCTTACATCCACGTCCCTGGACTCAGTGAGACTGTAAAGGTCACACAGCTGCCTGGATCTATATCCATCAGCTCCTCACCAGGAGAGAGGAGATAAACGCCCAGCAGCGGCCGTGGGGACGCAGCCACTGCATTTCCTAGCAAATATTACTATTTAAAGAAAAGCAGCAGTAATAAACTACGTGTTCAAGATTAAAGTCTAGAAACTGAGACTGGGAATGCCAAGGGAAAGGGCACAGTAAGCTGTAAAACCTTGGGCATGTTTTCCCCTGTTGTCTTTTTGGCATTAAACAGCCCCAGTGCCTTTCTTTTGCCCTGCCCAAAGGCAGTGAAGGAGCCGAGTGCTGAGGTTGGCTTGGGGGGCTGCTGCCTGTGGCTGGGGGATGCAGATCCTGGATTCCAGACCCAGGTGGACACGGAACATTGAATATGGAACAAGAGACAGGAGGGAGATGGGCCCTTTGGGTGGTGGGACCTGCAGGATCGGTGACACCAGGGCCGGGTGACGCTGCGGCTGCTCCAGCTTAGTCACAGCACTGAGGTATGCGCGGAATGAGTCTTGCCGGGGCTGTTACCGCCTGTCATTAAAGCATCAGCGCTGGGGGCTTTTTTGGGACTCGCAGCTGCCGTCACCCCAGCAGCAAACGCACTGGGCCCGCTGGTGACTCAGCCCGGGAGGTGGGGGCTGCCTGGAGCAGATCCCGGGGGCTCCTGCTCCCCACCGAGCAGATAGCACCGATAAGGAGCCCTAGTTTTAGTGCCTGCTCGAATTCCCATCAGGAGGGGCCTGTGAAACCTAAACCACCTCCTTGGGAGAAAACACCACGCTGGAGCAGCAGCTGTTGAGCCGTGGTTAGACAAAACCCAAGCTGCCACCCTGGTGAGAAGGGAAAAGGGAAAAATCCAAACCACATGATGATGCCCCATAGCGATCTCTGGCCTCCCAGCAAACTGGCTCAGTGACCTTCCAGGAAAAGCCAGCATGGATTTATTAGTGACTGTGGAGAAAGCACACACTGGGGCTCAGGCAAAGCACATTCCCACAGCCCTCCCTGTGACTGGAGCTGGGAGTGAGCCCATCAGCAGCACCAGGCACAAGAATTCCCGCAGCTCTCAGCCCACTGGGTCTCTTCCCTGCTGGCTGCTGCCCAGGGAGGTGAACACACTTCACACAAACAGCAGAGCTGCTCCTCCTGACCCTGCAGAGCCCATCAGGGGGAAAACTGGCCTTAGGGGACAGCAGTTTCCTTCCTCCATGAGGCAGCTGGGTGGCCAGCAGCAGGCAGGGATCCTGGCATGCAGGGCAGGGCACAGGGATTGCCCGGCTGGTGACTGAACTTGGGGCACACGTGTGGCTCCACACAGCCCAGCACACCCGGCTGTGGAAACACTTCCCATTTCACCCACTGGCCCCAGGGATCAGCGCACGCCGTGGATTTGGAAATGGCCACATCCTGGGAGACAAAATCCTGCTTCCCAGGAGCTTGGGGTGGAATTCGCTCCCCTCCTGCTCCCTGTGCCGCTGGAAATTGAACAAACCCTGTTGTGCTGAGACTGCCCGGCAGTGCTGGACACCCCTGTGGAGCTGTGACATTCCTGCCTCCTGCTCTGACCCACATTCAGCCACCCAAGCCCCACGTGGTGACCCGAGCTCGGGTTTTGTTCTCGCCTATTAAGGAGCCGCAGCCCCAGCGCCTGCTCGGGGATCTCTGCTAGGCGCTGTCACCTCGCATCGAGCGCCAGGCAGCCGATGGCTCCGTGCCGGGATTTTATCCCCAGGAGACAATTTCTGCCTCCCCTGGGTCCTGCTGCCGGCAGGGAGGCGAGGAGGGGAGGGCAGCTCTCCAAAGCAGCCCCTCCACAGCTCCCTCCGGCTGGGCTGTGGGTGCTCCCGGGGCACTCAGTGCCTGCCACTCCACGGTCTGACCACCCTGGATGCAGTTGGTGCTCCCAAAAACAGGAGGTCCCAGTCCCTGGGCTTTTTTGCCTCACACAGGGACCTTGTTTTACATCATGCCAGTGCAGGTGGTCCTGCAGGGAAGGGTAAACTGTAGTGTAGCTATGGAGACTGAAGGAAATGGATGGATGGATGGATGGATGGATGGATGGATGGATGGATGGATGAAGAGATGGATGTGGATGGATGGATTGATGGATGCAGAAGGCTGCTCCCGTCTCAGCAGCCCTTCGTGACCCTGGGCACACCCGAGCCAGAGCCCGCGATTAAGATAATAGCCCTAATGGCCAGCTAATGGCCCGTGGTCAGGCGCACCGTTCAGGAATGTGTCCCTCACCCACCACGCGTGCTCACCCTGGCACAGCCAGCGGGCATCGGCCAGGCTGGGCTGTGAGGTGGGTTCACAGGATCACAGAATATCCCGACCAACAAGGATCAGAGCCCAAGTCCTGACCTGTCCGAAGCCATCGCTCCCAAAGGCACTGCGGGGTGTCATTGGTCACCACTTCGAGCAGCTTGTCCCTACAGTCTCCAGAACTTTCCCAAGAGATGCACAGTTCCTGTGGGAAGGGGGAGAACCTGATCACAACAACTGCCTTAGAGGAGAGCTGCTGCTGTCCCTCTCTGCATCCTCTGTCCCACACCAAACCCACATAAAGCTCCTGGCAGGGCAAAGGTTAAATACACAAGCTGACACCAGCATTAAAAACACCTTTGCAGTTGTGTAAGCAGTTAAAAACTGTCCAGGATGAGCAACTGGAGTTGTCAAGAGCCTTTTTCTCATTCAGTGGAGGTGAGGAGGAATGAGGGGTTTAGATGCTTGAGGAGGGAATCCCACAAGCTGCCACTCAAAACCCATCCTCGTCTCTCCCTGTGCTGCCCCAGGCTTGCAGTGCCAGGGCTCCGAGCCCCCAGCCCAGGGACCCCAGCCCCAGGGGGACACCCCAAGGGCTCAGCTGTCTCTCAGCTTCTCACAGATTTGTGATCACTCGGGGATTCGTCTCTGCCCCTGAGAGGGTGCAGCTCCAAGGGAGGCAGCAGAACTGATGCAATGAGGAGGCAAAGCAAACCTTGAGCTGGGAGAGCCAAAACCCTCACATTTTCATTTTTTGGCCTTTTGAGGTTTTCTTAATTTGTCTATTTTTGTTCCTCGCCCACGTCCGTGCTGAGTGTGACGCGAGCCCTCGCTGGAGAGGCAGGGTTTTAAGGGAGAGCTCTGGCTGTTATAAAGCTGCGAGGTTCTTGGAAAAACAGCCTCTGGAGCAATAAACAGATTTGGAGCTGAGGGCTGTGAGGGACGGCTCCATCTGGGCTGCTGAGTCATGAAACCTGCCCGAGCGAGATACCAGCCGAGGGCTCGGGCTGGGGGAAGCTTCCTATGAGGATTTGGGCTATTTCAGTCAGAGCGTGCGACAACAAAACCAGAAAGTGAACAAAAGCGGGCTGGGGTGGCCACGCTTCACTCCAGCACCTGTGGGGTTAAGGCAGAGGCTGCCCTCCTCCTCCATCTCCTCCTCCTCCTCCCACCTCCTCCTCCTCTGCCAGTGCCAGCCTTGTCCCGTCCCTGCCAGGCTGGTGAGATGGTGGGAGCAGAGCCTTCACCTTAATCCCACAGTTGGCACAAACTCTCTCTTCCCTTTGCTGTGTGGATTCCCTAACCCACAGCATTCCTCCATGGGGATCCCAGCCCATAGACCCCTAACCCATGGCATCCCTCCTTGGGGATCCCAGCCCATGGATTCCCTAAACCATGGCATCCCTGCA
>VRYO01002784.1:1226119-1250880 GCA_009812075.1 Sialia sialis | reverse complement strand
TGCCACTCATTCCTGGATCCTGCCCTTATACCCCCAGCCCAGCATCCATCCCTGCATCTTGCTCTGCCACTCATTCCTGGCTGAGCACCTATTCCAGGATCCTGCCCTCCACACCCCCAGTTCAGCACCCATCCCTGGTTCCAGCTCTTGCATCCATCCTTGGATCCTGCCCTGGACACCCCCAGCTCAATGCCCATCCTTGAATCCTGCCCTTGTGCTCCTTCCTGACTCCTGCCCATCAGCCTGCTGGCTCCTGCCCTGGCACCGATCCCTGGCTCCTGCCTTCCACAACCCCAGCTCTCAGGGCACCCCAGTGCTCCCCAAACCCCTGCAGCTGCCCAGCCTCACATCCAGCCCAGCGGCGTGCATGGCCCTTGACTCAGCTCTGGAGCAGCTGCTTTGAGCAACACTGGTAATCAATGAGTGGCATTTGGCTGTAGGGAGATGGGGCAGGATTATAACCTGTTCGACTGGGCAGCAAATGAGCCTTTTATTCTGGAGGTTTGAGTGTTGGCAGATGCCCTAATATCATGTTGCAAGTTCAGTTTATCCCTAATGCCCCTGCCTCAGGAATGGTGGAGGATTAGCACTGACAAAACACTGTTTTCCCTTATGATACACCGGATCAGCTGTCCCTGCTCTGGCAGGGAGTGGAGTCCTCCCCCAGGCCTCGCTGTAAACCTCGGTGTTTGCTGTGTTCCCTGCAGCTGGGACGGGCTCTGTGGCGCTCTGCTTCCCAAGGAATGAGAAGGAAGGATCCCTAATTTTGGGGACACGTGCTGTTCCCCTCAGGCAGAGAGAGCTGCTGCCACGACTTGGCTGACGTGACCCTGGTGAACGTCAGGGGAGCAGTAATGCAGCAGGTTTTAATCGATTTATGCCTGGAAGGTGTGAACGTGCAGCTCTGCCTGTCCCTCCTGCCCCCGAGGTCTCACCTGGGTCCTGGACAGGGACACAGATCCTGGTTTGCTGCAGGAACAAAGGTGAAATCCTGGGGATTTCATCCGAGCTGTGCTGTGGGGTCTGCTCTGGGCTCTGGCACTGCTTCCTTGTTGGTCAGGGCAAGATGGAAATTTGCATGGCTTAATTCAATACCTGATCCCAGCTGGAATCTCGGAGCTGAAAAGCCAGAGAGCTCATGCTGCTCCAGAGCTAGAAACGTACAGGGAGTGGGGGGAAATCTTCTGCCTGAGCCAGGCTCCATGGGAGGGAGGAAAGGGATGCAGAGCCACCACAAAAAAAGTCTCAGGTCTCTGCTCTGGGAGCCAGAAGCAGCTTTGTCCCAGGGAACCAGCCACCTGCACGCCTGGGCACGCAGGAAGAGCCTGGGAATGAGGAGCTGGGGCCTGGGAGCACCACACTGACCCCACCAGAGCCATCTACTAAAGGCGCTTCACCAGAGAAGCCTTCCAGGCTTCCTGCCACCACTGCAGGACTTTCATTCCAGGGTGGTTTTCCCTGGAAGGGAGGGGTAACACCTCAAACCAGGCATGGGAGCTTCTCCCAGCCCCTCCGGTCCAGGTACACAGCCCTCAGTGCCACACACACCCATTTATCACTTCCAAAAGGACCCTCTGAGCAACCAGAACAGGGGACACATCTAGCAGAGAGGCATTTGGAAATAGCTGAGGAATCTCTGAGCAGGAGCCCCAGCTCCCTGGATGCTTGGGAATAAAGCCAGGAGCTGGGAGGCAGAGGCACTGCCCACCCTTCCTGGGGCACCTGTAGTGCAGGCAGTGCGTGGGCTCGGCTCAACAGCTGCTTTAAAAATAGTGTAAAACAATAATAACCAGGCAGGTTTGGGGTTCCCAGCAGGAAGGATCAACAGGTGCTGCCACAGTCACCCCTAGGCCAGATGGGTCAGGCAAATGAGAATGAATTCTTATTTATTTTCACCCTCCCACCCTGTAGTGTGGAGGGAGTCTACAGGAATCCTTTGTGGAGGAAATGTGGATTTGCACAGCATCCCTAAAACAGAGAATTCCTCCCAGCCTGGAGCAGCCAGAGCAACCTCCTGGGAGCCGAGGGGAGCTGGCCCCACACTGCTCATGGGGGAAGCTCTGTGTAAACTCCATTGCCCCAAACTGATTAAAATTGGCCTCTCTTCCTGTTACCCGACACAAGCCCATGGGTGTGCTCAGGGGTGACCTCATTCCTCACAGCTGCTGTGGGCACATCCTGCTGCCCCCAACCCCATCCAGCCTTGGGCAGCGTGGGGAAAGCTGCTGGGAATCCCTCTGGAGGGGGATGTGGCACCATCAGCTTCATCGGGGTGCCAGCCCTGAGCCCCCCTTGAGGAGCCAGGCAGCTGAGAGCGTGCAGCAGCTGGCACTGCCCCTGCAAAAGGCCCGGGTGAGGCCAGCACGGATCATTTCCAGGACACGTTGCAGTGAATTTGCAGCTGCCTTCAATTTTATGGGCTCTGGGGTAGAGCCCCACGAGCAGCAGGCACAGCCCTGGGCCCAGCAGGGTCACACACCAGCAAACACACCAGGTCCCTGTGTTTTGTTGTGCTAACAGGGAAGAGATTGTGTCCCTCCTGTCAGCTGTGACTGCGCAGGGCACGGCTCCGGAAAAAACAAGGCTCCATCTTGCAGCACCCCGGGAGCCAGAGCCAGGCATGGGTCTGCTCCCTGAAAGTGCCCCTCCTGCTCTCCATCCGTGTCCTCTGGGGTCACACTTGGACGCAGGGAGCAGGGGATGGAGCTTTCCTGAACTCCACCTGCATTCCAGATGCCATCAGCCGGCGCTGGAGCAATCTGTGGCGCTCCAGAAGAGGCGGTGTCTCCACTCGGGGCTGCAAAACAGCCCTCAGTGCTCAGCCGAGTGGGGAGCTGATGCTGCACGCAACTGTCAGACCCATCCGTGCCTCCTCAGGCCTTGATTCTGGTTTTTAAAGCATTTCGTGCTCCTCCCAGGAGTTTTTTAGCAGGATGCAGGTGGCCACGCCGCTGCTCCGTGCTGGGGCAGCCTCACGTCCCTGCTGTGCTCTCCCAGTGAGCAGCACACAGCCCGTGGCTCTGGAAGCACAGACGTGGCGTTTGAGAGAAAGATGGTTTGTTTTTCCTGCATCAAATCCTCTTGCTGCTTGCCGAGGGAGGCTTGTCCTCAGAGCAGAGCACGGATTTATAAATACCAGCTCCAGGTTGTGCCCGCCTCGCTCCGTCCCTGCAGCCGGGAGCTCTCCCTGTGCCCGGAGCTTTGGCTGGATCCAGCTGCCAGCTGGAGAGGGAGCAGTGCCTGCATGCAGGGATCACAGCAGCTCTGCTGTCACACGAGTTGGTGACAAGAGGCAGCCTGGTAGCTTGGGACCCTGCCCACGGGGCCAAGTTGCCATCATCGGATGGCAAAAACCTCACTGCCTGTTTTTCCTGCTGGGGAGAATGGCAATCTTTGGCTGGCAGAGCACTCAGACACTGCTCAGCTGGGCACCTGGGCTGGCTCAGAGTCACCACCCCTAAGCCTGGTGCCAGCCCGAGGCTCAGTGCTGCCTTGTGAGCTGTGGAGCGAGGGTGGCTCATCCTCAGCAGAGCCTTGAGCCTTGCCAAGCCCTGGCCTCACCCAGGACACCCCGCTGGTGCCAGCAGGAGGGCCAGGCTGTGACACAGGAGTGTCAGCTGTCACCCCCTGAAGGCAGCAGGCTGGGACAGGCTCCTGGGGATGGCCAGCCCGGGAGCAGCCTGGATTCCAGGCACAGGAGGCAGGCAGGACTGTGCTTCTGGACTACACTGCTTGTTTTGGGGTCCCTGAGCTGCCCGGGACTGGGTGCAGGGTGTCTGGTTGTGGGTTTTGGGCACGATTCCCCTTTCTGTGGCTCCTGTGGGAAGTTGCTGGTGTGTTCTGGCAGGCGCGGGGCCCGGCTGTGCTGGGAGCTGCACAAGCAGCCAGGCCTGCTCAGAGCTCCGGGCAGACAGATTATTATCTTGATTTAACATCTGACAGCTCCCATCCTGCTCGGAGAGGCCAGCACAGGCTGCCAGCAGAATCAATCAGGGCTTGGTCGCAGCATCCTCTGTCTCAGCCCAGATCACCCTGCCTGCTGCCCTTCCTTCTTTCCCATTCCAAACCCAAACCGCTCGACTTTTCCGTGGTGGGGATGTGCTGATGGCTCTGACCCACACGAGAGGAGCCTGTAAAGGCTCCAGGAGCACAACCAAAGGCAGCAGAGCAGAGCACAGGGCTGCAGGAGGGCTGGGAAGAGGAGCCAGCAGCTCCCATACGTCCTCTCCCCTCCCTGCTCTGCCTTGGGCTCCCTTGGACTCAGCACAAGCAAGCCCTGACCCGAGAATGGCTGCAGTTTGTGCTCTCTGCTGAAATTTATTTGAAATGCCACTCTCCAGGACCATTTCTGAAGCAATTTGCTGTTCAGCCTGGCTGGGAAGAGCCCTGAGCAGGCTCGTTCATTCAGTGCCTGTGATATTGACTCTTCTCTTTACTGCAGGATTAGAGAGCATTTGTCATCTCCAAAATGAATAACTTTTCCTCTCCTGGGAGGGAGGAGAAGCCTTGCCTCACTACTGACATTTTGCACACCCAGCCCACAAACCTGCTTTAAATCCCAGATGATGGTCTGGGAATGAAACCAGGGGCTTCAATCTGCAGAGCAGGGCCCACCCTGCACTAAAGCCAGAGGGAGAGAGGCCTGGGGGAGCTCTCACCTGTCCAGGTGCCAGCCCCATGGTTCTGTTGCTGCCTCACAACCCAACAGAAACTCAAGTCCCTCAGGGACAAGCTGCAGCCTCTGCTCTCAAGACAGAGGAGCTGTGTTAAAAAACAAACAAACAAAAAAACTCTCACAAATCAGAGCAAACCACCCAGCAGCACCAGAATAAGAAGGCAGAAGCTCAGACTTGCCAGCTCATTGTCTAGAGCCCGACCAGTTCTCCCTCCTGTCCTGGAGATCACAGTATTTAACTCACAAACTCACCCTGTTTGTCATTTGAGCTTCCAGAGGTGTTTTCAAGTCTTTCTCAGGAGGTCCAGGAGGCAGCAATGCTTTCCCGTGGGAATTTCAGCCTTTGTTAACAGGACTGCGTTCCCAGGAATGAAAGCAAGAGAAACAAACTCCAGCTGCTGCAAGGTTTGGAAGAGCAGAGCCACGAGCATTGCCAGCAGCAACCCCTCCAAGGGGCTGCAGCACCAAAACACCAAGCACTGCTTTGGAAATGCTCTTACCTGGGAAGGAGCTGCTCTGAGGCCAGGAGATCCAGCCCAGGTGGGAGAGAGCCAGCAGCTGCCCCGGGCCAGGCACCTCCCCACCTCCTGAGACTGGAACCACAAAGCAGAAGGACCCAGCTGAGAGCTGCTGGCTGCAGGATGAATCCAGGCTGGATGGCAGCTGGAGAAGTGTCCCCTCACCACAGACCTGAGGATGGTGCTGGCCATGAGTGCTGGGAAAGGACCTGGAGGCTTTGAAGAGCAGAGTGTTCTCCAGGCTGTAATTAGCCACTGGCTTCCCCCACCCCTGATTATGCAGAGGAGGGAAATGGCAGAACCCACCAGTCTGTCAGGGAGGGAGGAGGCTGCTCCAGTCCTGCCCCTGCTGCAGCAGGGACCCCCTGGCACCCCAGGGTCCCACTGCCACCCCGGCGTCCCCACGGGGCTCTGCACATGGGCAAGACTGAGGCACAGTCTGGAAAGGGATTTACTGTGGGTCAGGGCTGCCACAAGATTAATTAATTCATTAATTGCAGTCAGAAACAGGAGGATGTGGTTGCTACCAGCACACTGCCAGCCAGTCTTCTCCTGAAGGACCACCTGCACCCTCTGGGAACGTCACCCTTTTGCAGGAAAGCCCATCCAGTGGCATCCCAGCTCCTTTGGAAGGGATTTCCAGTGCTGCTTTAGGGACAGCTCTGGCTCCAGCCCCTCGGCAGGACAGGCTCCAGCTCTCCAGGGCACCAGCTTTGGGCTGCTGTGACTCCCCACCTGTGCCACCACTCTGAAACCCCAACCGAGGAGCACTGGGAGATGAGGTGTGGTTTTTATTTCACATGAGGGGTCACCCTGGCTGTGCCCAGCTGGTGGCCCTGCCAGGAGCCTCTCCCAGGCACAGCCAGGCCAGGCTGTGTGCGTGCTTTGTTCCGTCTTCTGCGATTTTCTTCTTTTTTTTTTTTCTGCACTCAGCAACGGCTTGGAAGAGTCTTTTCATTCCTGTTCTCTGTGTGTGCCCCAGCACAATGCCGGGAATGGCTGTGTGAGGAGCAGCAGTGTTGGATTACAGCGGGATGGGCTGGGATAATGCTGGAAAAAGCAAAGGGACTTTCACAGGACGCTTTGGGCTGGCTGCAGCCCTGGGCACAGGTGAAGGCTCACACCTGCGAGCCTGGGGAAGCTCCCGAGGTGCTGGAGCTGCTGGCAGCCCAGGCAGACGAGGCCCCTTCCATTCCCAGCTCCCTGCACGGCAGCAGCTGCTCAGCCTGCTGCTTGTGGGCAGCAGCGTGGCTCTGTCACATGCCTGAGACAGCACGGGTGGCATCCCAGCCAGCTCCTGCTGCGAGCTGGGACACGGCAGGGACACCAGAGGGGATGTGGCACCCACCCCCTGCTGTGGTGGCTGTCCCCCCGTGCCTGGCATCAGCAGCCTTATCTCTGCTTCAGTAATGAGCTTCTCTCCAAAACATTCCATCCTTGTGGCTGGGAGCTGCTCTGGATCGGGTGGGAGCTGTGCTGGCCCCTCCAGGGATGGAACAGGTTGGGCAGAGCAGCTGTGGCTGCCCTGGAGTCCTGGAGGGGTCCAAGGCCAGGCTGGACAGGGCTTGGAGCAGCCTGGGATAGAGGAAGGTGTGCCTGGGATGGGATGGGATGGGATGGGATGGGACCAGCAGGTGTTTGCCCCAGAGTTTGCAGAGCGAGCCCAGCCTGTCACATGCAAATCCCCAGATGGGTTCCTGCCTGCCAACAGGAACCACTTTATGGAAAGCAGCAGAGCCCTTCCCAAAGCTCCTCAGGGCCCTGTGGCTGCCCCAGGAGCAGCTGCAGGCTCTGCCGTGCTCAGAGCTGCTTGGAGCTGCTCTGGCTCTGCCAGGGTCCAGCAGCGTTTCCCAGGAGCTTCACCTGCACTCTGGGAGCTTGTGAGAAAAGAGATGATGGCCCCACCCTCAGCTTTTCAGGGGCAGGGTGCTGTGGCTCTGGCATCAGCTCTGCCCCTTCCCATTCACAGGAATGGGGAACAGGGGGTCCCCAGTGGGTGGCTTTGGGCACCATCAGAAGGACACAGAGCTGCCCCAGCTGTCTGCGCCCAGGTGGATGCTACAGGAGACATTACAGCCAATTAATTACTTAAATGACTTAATTTTTTTTAGCCATGACTTCATACCAGGCTCAGATTCCTCTGGGCTCCCGGTGGTTTTGAGTGGCAGGAATTGGTGACATTACAGCAAGTGCCACGCTGGCTCCTCAGTCTCTCTGTGGGGAAGCTGTGCTCCTGCCTCCCAGATCTCGGACACCTGATGAGATCCCAGCCAGACCCCAGTAACATCCATGCTCTTTTCTCTCCCCAGCTGAGTGTTGGACACGCTCCGTGAGCCCTCCCAGCCTCTGCAGCTCAGAGCACTGGGGTGCAGCTCCGTGATTTAGAGCAGGACTTTGTTACCAACGTAAGTGCCGGATCCTTTGCATTGTCAGTAAAAGCTGTTGGAGAGCAGGGATTTCCCCTGCTCAAACAACTTGATTCCTTTGAAAAAAAAAACACCTTTCCCTGCTGCTCCAGCTGGGTGACTGCAGTGGGGGGAAGCTGAGCACTCATAGCTGCAGCAAAATCCTTTTTGGGGCAGGAACTTTTGCAGCTTTGGGTCCACAGCTTCAGGAGTTGCTCAAGTAGCTGCCAGCAGGGAAGAGCCAGGGAGGAGGTCACGTTATGCTCATTAATTTCTATATCACTGAGCCAAAAATCCACTGGCAGCACCGCCAGCCACTGCTGGGACCTGCTGGTGCTTCCCAGAGCATGACATGAGGGCAGACAGCTGAGGGCTGGGGAAGCCACAGCCCTTTAAGGACCTTCTTAACATAATTAAGATTTTCTGGAGGGACAGATCCCTCTCCCCAAGGCCCTGAGCATCCCCCAGTCCCCTCAGCTCTGCAATTGCCACCAGGGCAGGGACTCCCCAGCCTGCACAGACTGGAGCCTTTCCCGTGTCTTCTCCAAACAGAGAACACACAGACTGGCAAATTATTGATTCTCAGGGCTCTTCCTCTTGCCTGCAGCTTCTGCCCTGGCTTTGGAGGTGCCCCAAAGGAGCAGGGGGAGTCAGAGCAGGGACCCTCCCAGCCCGTGTGGCTCCTGCTGGCAATCCCAGGCCCCTGCCAGGCATTAGTGAGGCATTAAAGCAGGACAAGAGCCTCCCCTGTCCCAGCCTCTGCTCTTGGGTTTTACTCTCAGCTTCTGACATAACCAGGTCACTCTTTCCACACTTCCCCTGCCTCCTTGAGATGCCTGATGGGGATGGACGTGACTCACCCCTTTCCTAATGAGCGACTTTCCTCTGTTTATGTGCTTTGGCGGGCCTTTCCCACACCTAAAAAAGGAGAAGGGTGGCACTGGGGAGAGGGAAATTGCTGGCATCTGCTGTTCCTCACCATCCCTTTGAACTGTGGCCAGCTGTGAAGCTGTTGTTTCAGTGTGAAAAAGGTGTAGCTCATCCTCCACGTGCTGGTCCGTGTGAGATGCTATCCAGCCCCACAGGTAAACCCTTGGCGAGTAATTGGATCTAATTAGGCTGGAAGATTTTTTTTTTTTTTTTTTTGTTACTATCTGTCCAGGCAGTGCCTGGGGGACAGTGGTAATGAACACTGTGAAACCAGCCCCACATTCCCCAGGGAGCTTTGCAGGGCCAGCTGGGCTTTCCTGTTCCCTGGCAGGGCACAGGTCAGGGCCGGCTCCCCGCTCATGTGGCCTCACTTGTGTTTTGCAGTGACTGAGCAGTGGGAGCTGTCGCTGTCCTGCCACCGCCAGCCCAGACTGTCCCTCCCTTGGCTGAAGATCCCGTTGGCTCTCTTCCCATAATGGAAGCCTGAGTGCCAAGCTCCTCCATGACCTCCAGAAGCCACAACTCCCTGCCGAGAACTCTGATGGCTCCGCGAATGTTCTCGGAAGGCGCCCTGGGGGGCATCGCCCAGATCACCCCCTCGCTCTACCTGAGCCGGGGCAGCGTGGCCTCCAACCGGCACCTGCTGCTGTCCCGGGGCATCACCTGCATCATCAACGCCACCATTGAGATCCCCAACTTCAACTGGCCGCAGTTTGAGTACGTCAAAGTGCCTTTGGCTGACATGCCCAACGCCCCCATCTCCCTGTACTTCGACAGCGTGGCCGACAAGATCCAGAGCGTGGCGCGCAAGCACGGCGCCACGCTGGTGCACTGCGCCGCCGGCGTCAGCAGGTCGGCCACGCTGTGCATCGCCTTCCTCATGAAGTACCACAAGGCCTCGCTCTTCGATGCCTACAACTGGGTGAAGGCGCGGCGCCCCGTGATCCGGCCCAACGTGGGCTTCTGGAGGCAGCTGATAGACTACGAGAGGAAGCTCTTTGGGAAGACCTCGGTTAAAATGATACAGACGCCCTATGGCATCATCCCAGACGTTTACGAGAGAGAGAGGAGACCCCTGATGCCTTACTGGGGGATTTAATGGGACTGCAGATGGGAAGCACAACGGGAGGGACGCGACCAGACTGGAGACATTCCCTTCTCCTTCTACAGCCAACTCGGGTTCTTTACCATAGAGCAGAACCTCAGTTCTCACCTCACCTGCAAGGCCAACGATTCCCTTCGAAGTGTTTTTCTCTATGGGGATTTCCCATCTGCATCTCTGATTTAGCAAAACCAGGTCTCATTATAAGTTTATTCCTCCATAAAGCCTCCGTCTTTTTTTCTTCTTTTTTTTTTTTAGTCAGTTTATTAGCATCCTCTGAGGAAGGGCCTAAGAGGCATTGGGCAGAGTTGATGACCCAAGAGCGCTTTGTGCTGCTGTAGTAGCCTGGATATTTTGTTAGAGCTTGTTTGCTTCCTTGCAAAACCCTGTAGTGGCTCAGGAGCAGCACCAGCGAGGCCCTGCTCCACAGCAGCAGGTTTTCCAGGCACCAGGGAGGCAGGAATAGAGGGGCTGTGGTGCTAGTGCTGGTGTTTTCTTTAACATCCGTAGTGACTCTCAGTATATAGTGTTTGAGATCTTTAGTCAGCTCTTAATCATACTGAAAGTTAGGGCAAAAAAAAGGGAAAAAAAAACCAACCCCAAAAAAAGTGAATCAGTCCATGTCGGCCACAAGCAAAATAAAAATGAAGCAATTCAAATCAAATAAATACAAGATCCTTTTTCACTCATTCCATGCCAGGGCAATAATCCTGGAACACACTTCAACTGCTGGAAAATGCTGGTGTGTTTTGTGGGTGGAAAGTTGAGAGATCCTGTCCAGCTGTGGCTCAGGACAGAAGCAGAGGGTTGAAGCTGCTCAGGAATGTGAGCCTGGCTGGGCTCTGATGTGCCAGCACTCCAGCAGCCAGCCCAGCCCCTGGGGAGAGGCTGCATCCCTGCTCAGCCCCGTCCTGCCTCTCTCCATCCCCTCCTCGAGGTAATGCTGCATCCCAGGGCTGCTCCCCGCTGTCCCCAGCGTGGTGACAGAGCCTGGCCGCGCTCAGAGCGTGCCAGGAGCCGCTCCAGCCCCAGCCCTGCCCTGGAGAAGCCTTCCCCAGGCTCCAGGGCCAGGGCCTGGCTCCTGGGAGTGTGGCTGGAGCCTGGAGCCTGCTCCTGAGAAGGCAGCAGAGTTTCTGTTGCCTCTGGAGGAGGAGCAGGCCGGATCGCTGTCTGATTTCAATGAGATTCTATACTTGTAAAAAAAATCAATAAAGGTTAAACCAGAACATGTGTTGGTTTCCTGTTCCAAAGGGTGCTGATGGAGCTCCAGCAGCAGCCTTCAAACAGGGATGTTTTCTCCTGCTTCTCCAGATGAGTTTTGCCCCGCTGAAATCAAGGTGAGGTTTTTCCATCAGCTGCTCCCAGCTCAGGTTCATGGCTGGATCCCAGTTCCAGTGGCAGGCAGGAGACTCATTTCCCCAATTTATCAGGAGTTAAACTTCAGCCAGGGAGAGAGATGGTAAGTGAGGAACTAAAGAGCAGAAATCAAGATTAATCACTGGTCTGGACACTTTCCAACACATGACATTTTAAAGGGGAAAAAAATGCTAAAAACTGAAATCTGCTCACAAAATTAAACTTTACCTAAAAATGGGCAAAGTGGGGTTTAACAACATTTTTGGCATAAAAAATGGAAGGTGGAAAATTCTACACTTTGAATTATTCTCTAGACTTTATACACACACTGCTTGAGGACTGAGGGGAGAGGGAGGTGCTGATGTTCAGCCAGGAAGGAACCAAAGGCTGACTTGAAACACAAGGGAAGATTAGACCTTTTGTAAAAAGTGAAATTGCCTAATGAAGCAGGAGAGGAAACAAAGAATTCACCTGAAATCCCCATTCAAGGTTCCAGGACAGTCTTAGTGCTTGTGATCTCACTGCAAAGGCTCCTCTTGTATTCACTGCAGCAAAAATTTTACACAAATGTAAAACCCAGCTTTTATTCCATTCTCAAATCTGCAGGAACCAAAGCAGAGAGGGCCCTGCTTCAGCTTGGATTGCTCTGGGCACACCCCTCCTCCTGCTCCCCACAGGCTCTTCCAAATGGTACCTTAATTGTCTGAAAAATATTTTATATTGTCCAATATTTGGTGAGACACCTTCCCCATCCCAGCCACAGAGCAGGTTTCACTACTACATTATGATATAAATATTTCAGCTTCCCAGGCTGGTCAGATATGAAATGAGCTTTTTATTGAACACCAGGTTGGAATCTCAACACAGGATTTATAAATCATTGCAGGAATTAAGGGAGTAAACAAGGTACTAAAGTCAATTAATAACACTTATTCTCACAGGACTAAAAATATCAGCAGCAACTCCAGCACAGCACAAACCCAAACAGCTCCAAATAATAATCACAAAGCCACTTCTGGAAGAAAAATAACATTTGCCCAGAGGGCAGGAGAAGAATCACAATAGAAAGAGAAGTTTTCTGATTGCTCTTCCTCATAGAATTATGGCATTCCTATTTTAACACAGAGAACTGCAATTAAACACAGGGGCAGAATTAAAAGTCAATCCAAAGCAGCAGTTTGTACAATAGCAGCTTTTATTGGAAAGGCAGGTTTTGTTTCAAGTTTCTGATTCCCAGTGTAGCTGATGGGACTTGGAGCATTCCATGGGGATTCCTGGGGCTGAACTGCACCCTGACTCCCACACCCTGCAGGATTCCAGGAGCTGCTCCCACCAAACCCAGCCAGGAGAAGCTGCTGCCAGCGAGGGAAAGTCCTTGGGATGAGAGGGGAGTGCAGGAGGTGACAATTCCCAGGGCACAGGTGACTCAGAGCCCAGCACGAGGAGGGAGGGAGGCAGGGAGGGAAGAGGCTGGAGCAGCCCCCAGCAGCAGGGAGAAGCACCAGGAACACAACGGTTTAAGCCATAAATACATTAAATAAATCCTCAGAACTCCAAATATACACAAAGAGACAGAACCCCACTTCCCACGGGTCACACCAAGGCAGCCCCTTTATCTATCTACATAAAAAAACCAAAGAAAATCTCGTTTCTATTTCCTAGTAAGAGAATCCATGCAGGAACAGGAGTCACAGCTCTGTCACTGGGCACAGCAAAGGGAAGGCAGCGTGTCCAGGGGCTGCAGCAGAGGCAGCAGGGGAAGGTGGGCTCTGACAATCCTGTCACCTTGGATACAGCTTGGAAGGACGCTGGGCTTTGGCTGACAATGACTGAGAGATGCTGAATGCTCCAGGGAGTCACTGGAATGGCTGGGAAATGCAGCTGATCCTCCTGTGCAATGCCTGGGTGAGGGGATCTCCCCACAGAGGCAGGACAGCAGCAGTGTCCCTCTCCAGTGACATTACTTGGAACTGTAAATGTCCATTCCTTTTTTTTATGGGCCAAAAGCCACCTTGGCTGCAGCTCAGAGTGGCTGAGCTGGTGACAGGTACAGAAGAGCCAGCACTGGAAGATGTTCCTGTGACAATACAGCTAATGCTTTCAATTTCACACCATGATCTCTCTTATTGGTGGTATTTTCTTCCAATTAGGGGAAAAAATTCCTCTCTAGCAATGTATTGGGGAGCTGTGGTGGAAAGCCAGGCTGACATAAACTCCCTTTTCCCAGCACAGCATTCCCTCAGCACCAGCCTGTCCCAGCCACTGGAGAGAACCTGCAGTGGCTCCCTGTCCCCAAACTCCTGTGGGAATCTGGTGAGGGGCACAGCAGCCCCTGACTGTGCTGCAGAACACGGCTGTGTGCACAAATTGTGGTGCTGGAGCTCCTTCCCACCTAAGAAATGAAAAGGAGAGAAGCAAGGAGCTGCTTCCCTGTTTTTTGGTAATTCCTGGGCAGGATGTGGGAAGCACAGCAGAGGAAATCTGCCTCTGGATCAGCTGGAGGCACACTGTGCTTTATTTCATGAATGAGCTAATTTGAGGCAGCAAGGAGATTTATTGTAATTGGTGTAAGGAAGGAGCCAGACACCTCTGAGCCAAGATTCTTTCATCTGGGCTAATTAATAGTTTCGTATAACTAAGCCTGTTTGTTTTTCAAACACAAAGCATCGTTTTCCTCATTGTAATTTCTGTTTCAGCAAATAACCACAGGTCAGTGTCAGGTACTTGTGATGGGGGCAGGATTAACTTGGAGAAGCTGTTGAGATCTCAGGAGGAAAGGGACAGATCTGAGAGACCAAGCCAAAGAATTAAGGAGAACGTTGTACCCTGTGGATTTACACCGCACTTCATTCCCTGCAGGCCTAGACAGGACCCTGGGATGTCTCTGGTAACACCATGAAGCTCCCACAGGTTTAAAATCCTGTAAGCAGCACTGCATTGACTGCACTGTCCACTGGATATGGATCTGAAGGAGGAACCAGATGTACAGGTAACATTTAGTGACACAAACCTGTCCAGAGAGTCACCTCCAAAAGCCAGGGAGCAGCAGGGACACAGTGCCTGCTTCCAACACAGCTTGCTGAGCCCACCAAGTTCCAGGGTAAAATCCCTTTGGGTGTGAAATCCCTGCTGCAGGAGGCAGGGGCCACCTCGTGCTGCCAGCTCTGAGTCACACAACACGTTGCTACAGGTAGCAGCAGAGTCACACACAGCCATCCCTTCCCATCCCATCAGGAACAGCATCTCCACGGCCAAAAAAGGGAAAGAATCTCCAGAGAGCAGATGTGCTGCATCAGCAGAGCCCAGCTTCCAGCAGGGCTGCAGCCACACAGCTCCCAAAGGTCAGGAGAGACAAAACCCTACCTGGAGCTCAGCACAAATCCAGGAAATTTATCTGTATTTACAACAAAGACTGGGAGTTTAAACTCCAGTGCCTGCACTACAGAATCCACAGAGCACGGGGAAAATTTTCAGATTTCCAGTCCTCACCTTCCAGCACAGAGCAGAGGAAGCACAAACAGCCAGCAGCTTCTCCTTCTGAGTCAATAATTCATTCTGCCTGGATGCTGCTGTGACTCATGTGCTGTGATACCACAGCAGCAAATACTTAAAGAACATCAAGGTCCATGTCCCAGAAACGTTTTGGAAAAGATTTGCTTGCAAATACAGACTTCAAGTATTTAAGTGGTTGCTTCTACGCAAATCAGCCCAGCATTGCAGGCTCTCTGGGAAGCTCCATGCTGGCCTCTCCCAGCTTTATGTACATGGTTACCAGGCTGCTTTTCCACAGGATAACGTTTTCATCTGCAGAAAGACTGAAATGCCACTTTTTTTCTTTTTTTCTTTTTTTTTTTTGCCACACACATATTTTCCAGTTATTTCTGAAACCTTGGTCATTACAACTGAGCTCTTCACCATCTGTAAGAGTGGCTTTAATCTGTTGATTTTTGCACCAAAATGGAGCCCAGACGTTTCCAACCCTGAGCCCAGCCCAGCAGCTCCCCCGAGCCCTGCACCATCAGAGCTCCACCTGCAGAGCAGCTGCTTTCAGAGCAGGTCTGGCAGGATGAGCCCTGGAGGTTTGGGCTCCACGCAGTTGATCCAGAAGTTGGCACAGCTGGCGTGGTACTGGTGCCCCCCGTAGGCCAGCTTGAAGTTATCTGTCTCTGAGTTAAAGGCCTGCAAGAGGAATTGAAACAAGTGTGACAGTCTGATCCCCTCCAGGCTCCAAATCCAGAGAGGAAAACAGCACAGGACTCTCCCCTGAGCACTCCACCCCACCAACTCTGCCTGCTGCTGGACAAAACCTTCAGCACCTCACCTGAGCCAAGCTACCCCTGCAGGATGGAGCCCTGGCACTAACTCACCTTGTTTCCTGCACCTCCTGCTCCTGTTCCACCTCCCTACCCAAGGAAAAGCTCATCCTGCTTGCCAGCAGACAGCTCCTGCAGTTATTGCCCTGGCTCCAGCCTGGCTGTGGGTTAGGCAGGTGCAATTCTTGCTCTTAGTGTTATTTCAGGTTGAATCTGAGCTGTTTCCTCCTGTTAATTGAAGCAGCTTTACAATAGGAGCCTGTGAGCGTGTGAAGCCATGAAGAGGCTGAAACCACCTCGCTGTTTGTTGCTAGGAGATACTTTCCAATGCCTCACAGCTCCCTATTTAACAAAATATCCCAGCCCTGCTCTCCACACCCTGGATTTCCTGCAGAGATTTCTAAAAATGCCACTGCCTGCTACACAAAGCCAAAAGTCAATATTTCTAGCACAAAGCCCCTGAAATCCCCCCCTCTCCTGCTACAGACACACGGGCAGCACAAATTCAGGAACTTGGGGATTGTCTAGCACACAACAGAAGGAGCACAAAACCAGAGAGCTGGGCACAGGGTACAGGCATGCAGACACACAGGGCAGGCTCTGGAGCATGTTAGTTGATCAGATCAAGAGTTAAGGGCCACAAAACACGACTGGAGAGGAGGATTAATGATTGGTACAATTGAGAATGACAGCTGAGAGCCCATCAGCAGCTCAGCCTTCTACACTCAAGAAGAATGAGTCTAGAAAGAATGTTTTTTACAGCTTCATACTTTCTTGGGAAGTTCTTCCACAGGTTTCTCTTCTTTCTGAAATAATGTTGAAACCAGAAAGTCAGGAGAAGTGCCTCTGTTTTTAACTCTGCACATGTCCTGGGAGTCCCTCCCAGCTCTGCTCATGGTGAGCCATTCCGTGAAGAAAGTCATTAAAGGAGTTTTATTTGTTAAAAAAATATGTATACTTTTGAAAATCTTAGTATGCCAGTTTCTTGCTCATTACAGAGAATTAAACTCAACCCTTTCTCCACAGCTGTGTCACAGCAAAGCCCAAGGAACACTGGACATTGCATTGTAAGATTTTACTGAGACTCATCTACAGGTCAGAGTTAATAAATTATAACCATGAAAGTTATAATAACCATTATAACCCTTTCAACCCAAACCAGTCAGGGGCTCTGTAAATGGAAATAAATTTCCAGAGGAGTGGAAGCAGCACACTTACTTTGCTCCTGGAATCCACATTCAGGAGACACACTCCACAGGCAAGGTCCTGGGCATTTTTAATCCCTGGGCGCAGCATGCAAGAAGAGAAATCCAGGGAGTTTTCATCTGGCTGAAGAAGGGAGACAGCAACATTTAGGGGTTTTCAGTGCCTGGCAACATTTCAGACATTAAGATAAAAATTACTGAGTAATGTGTCACATGGCGTGGCAGGGGTGACAATCATTGAGCTGCCACCTCCATCAGCACTAATTTATAACTCTCCAAGTCTTCAAAAAGGCCCCAGACACAAAGGAAGGAATTCTTGAGTTGCACATTCCCCCTTCCAAAGGGGAAGGAGCACTGGGGGAGGGCAAACAGAGGATCTGCAGGTGTTTGTGCAGCTGTGGGGAGGTGGCTGCAGCAGAGTTCCTCGTCCTGGGCTCCAAAACAGCAAAAAAGGGCAGCTGGTTTTCTCTTTTTGGAGTTTTTTTTAATCTACAGTATGGCAGAGCAGTACAAAATGAGATATTAAGGTTAACCAAACCATGGGATTCAAGCCACCAGGCACACACAAGATCAGATTAAAGAGAGAGAAAAAGTGGGAGAATAAACCTGTAAATAATAAATTAATGTGGTCACTTTTCTATCTCAGCCACAGGACAAATGATCAATTAAAACACTGCATAAGAGTGATAGAAAACTCTTCAAATTTTGCATGAAAACAGTAATGCAAATAAAAGCAATGATTAGAAATGCAAGAAGCTTAAAAAATGGTGTGATCCAGGCCATGTGTGTCTTAATCCACACTCTGGGTATGCTGCTCACACTGCCCTGCTGAATGGCTGCAGAATAATTGGAATCCTGAAAAAAACCCACTTTAATCTCTAAACAGATCAATCAAATTAATAAAGGCACTCTAATATTTGTTTACCAGATGCATGAGTGAAGCAAATGAGAAGGTCATCCTGCAATTTGCTGTGAAAAACCACAAGGCTGTGCATAAAATTACCTTGTAACAAAATCCTTTAAAAGATAAAATTAACCTTTCCAAGCACATGCCTGGGAGCTGGAATCCTTCTCTGCAGTTAATTCGCACCTCAGCATCATTTAGGATCTGTGACTGTAACACCAGAGGTGTGGGCTCCACCCTTCCAGTGAATCCGTGGGGAAGAGAAGCAAGAAAAGGGGAATTACAGGAGACACGAATCCCAGGTTTTTGGGAAGTTTAGCCGTGTGTGTGCATGTGAGAAGTCACTGTTTGCAGCTCCTGATGTGCTGGAACTTCAGCTGGAGCCAGGAGCTGCTGTGGTTTTGGACTTTCAGGTAATCCCTGTAATCTTCCAAGGAAAAGCACTTTAGCAAGAATTTTAATCCATCTGTTTAAATTAGGAAAAGATCCTGATAGCTCTTGGGATTGTTTCTATCAACAATGCCAGGGTTCCAACAGGTGATTCCAGCTCTGTCACTCCCTCTGCCAGGCAGTGAAATGCTGAGGATATAAATTTCCTAGCAAGGCAGGCTCTGTGCATCACCAAAACAGCTGGGGAGGTTTAAAATGTGCAGGAGGTGTGTAAAAAGGGACTGATCATTTCTAATGCTGCCCTGCAGGGAATGACAGTGAGCTGCACACGGGTGTTTCAAGCACAAACCAAGAATCCCAAGCCTTACTCATAAATGGGTGTTTGTTGGGAAGGAAAAGCCTGTTGTGGGCACAGCTGCAGTGCAAGGAGGAAAGCACAAATGAAAAAGCTCAGTGGAAATTTCCCCAAGGTGCTGATCTGCTCAGTGATGCTTGGTGGGATTGCTGAAGGCTCCCTGGACATCACTGAGTCAAAGGATCCACTGTGTCAGCAGTGCAAAGCACACACAGAGGGGTGATCCCCTAAAATCAGTTTTTCCCTGGTTAAAGGAAGTCATTTTCACATTGTATCTCCTGCAAACAAACCCCACGAGGTATTTCATGGCAGGGTGATTTTCCTGCTCTATGTTTGTGTGTCCCTGTCTATCCCAGCTCCTCTGCACACCCTTCCCATGGGATGTCCTGCTCTAAAGAGCCATCCCTGCCTGTCCCCTCACCCAGCAGTGCCCAAAGCCCTCCAGGGAGCTTTTCCTGGCAGTGCAGAGCAGGAAAAGCTGTTTAGTCTGTGGCAGGAACCAAACAAACTCAGGCATTTCAAAATGCAGAGAAGGGAAAACAGTTCAGTTGCTCCTGTGTCATGGAATTGTGAGCATTAAAGCATTAAAAGTGCTTTTAAAAAACATGTCCATGTCATTCTGCCTTTGTAAAATGGCTTATTTGGACTTTATTAAACTTGCCTTACTGGAGATGTCCCACAGACAACCAGGATATCACCAAATAATCAAGGTACTAAGACAACATCATGTTTGTAAATAAATAACAGCTTTCTCAGAGAGTTTTAAACTGGCTTTCACAAATAAGTTCATTTCCATTTTCCAAGAGAAGAAACACAAACTGCCAAGTCAGCACACCCTGCAAAGCCTCTCTAAGTGAAATGATGACATTTGTTTTGGACAGCAGGCAGGTTTTCTGGGCCTTACCGTGAGAGCAGCCAGGGACATGAAGCTGATCAGGTTGTTCCACACTTTATCAATATCCTTCAGCAGCTGCTGCAGCTTCTCACTGCAAACTGCCGTGGCTTTGATGCCCAGCTCCACCCTCTTTGTGACTCTGTAGACTTCAACAACCCCTGTGGATGGAAAACAGGGGAAGACTGAGAATGCACAGCCTTGAACTCAGAAAAGGAAAAACCAGAGTGGCCATGGAGGGTTAGTGCAAAGCTGGAATTACATTTCTGTGCCAGAATGCAGATTATTCACATGCAGGTAAAGATTAAGATTAAAAATAATGCCATTTGGGGAAGAGTGATTCTATATTCCTGTTTTTCAGGGAAGAACTTCCAGTGTAAAACACATACCCTGTAAATATTCCATGCCTTGAGCAGACTGGATAACTTCAGTGCAAACAGATGAACTGCTGATTCCATTTAAGGTGTCGTTTGCTTTCTTTATCACCTGGTGGAAATGAATTTCATGAAATGATGGGGTTCCTATCTTTAAATAATCATTACAAACAAGATTGCCCACAGCAGAAACTGTTATTCAGAAAAGGAGGCAAATTAAACAAGAAATGATTGCCACACTCCATCAGATGTTTTTATACACTCCTGCTGGAGTAGATCAGGGGAAAGGATGAACATTTAAAACCTTAATGTATTCCCCTCAATATTTTTATTACCAAAATAAGAGTTTAAAGAGCAGGCATGCTGTCTGATTTAATAAGAGCATTCACAGTTTGGGCTCTCTATTACTCCATTGCAAAGAAGAAATGTTAGGAGCACTGATGTGGCTGTGAAATAGCTGACAGCAGCCCAGGAATGGTCCCTGGGCACAGCACATCCCCAGCTGGGAGCCCTGAGCAGCCAGGCACTGGCACCAGTGCCCTGAGCACACAACACTGGGCACCCAAACACAGCCACACCCCAGCAAGCAGAGAGCTGCAATGTTTAGGGAAAAGCCAAACTAATCCCCAGAGACAGGGAGATTAGTGTAGGGTGCTTAGCTGAGAGGTGGCAGCTCTTGGTTTAAAAGCTGTAATTCCCAGGGCTGATTCCCACACTTCCTCTGCCTGCTGGTCTCAAATGGAGTGAGGCAGGTCCTGCAGGGAGGAGGGCAGGATCTGCAGCAGCAGGAGGTGTCACACTCACCTGCAGGGCACTCTCCAGGCACCTCTGCCACTCGTAGGCGTACCTCTCACTCTCCTGGAGCAAAGCAAAGCACAGGCTCAGTCTTGTTCCTACACACGTTTCCCTCCCTCTCTCCTACACAACAGACACACAGCAGGCAGGTATTTTAAAAGCCTGTTTGCAGATCAGATCTGTTCCTAAGTTCTTCCCGTTTTTTCAAGACTCTCCATGCACCTGAACTCTAGAATTTGATTTATGGGAGTGAGAATGAGTTTCAAAAGGAGAACATAAAGGTTTCATTGCACACACATCCTCCTGACACATTTGTTACAGTCTGCTGTTCTAGCAATGGGGATTAGCAGAATTTAATCTGAGTCCTTTTCCCATCTGAGGATGAGCAAGAGAAGTAACTACCACACAGCCAAAAAGTGATGCCACTTCCCAAAGCAAACAGCCTCTGCCAAAGCTGGGATTAGATTTAAACTGTAACTAATTTTCAGTCATAAGCTTAGGCTGCAAGGTCAAGTGATTCTGTGTTTCAGACAACATTCTGAGCTTTCCCCCTTCCCTTCCAGAAATTCTCAACACCTGGACCACCCCTCACAGTCACAGCCACACTCAGACAGGTGAAGCCCCACAAAGCTGGGCACAGGAGCCCCTGGGTGTCAGTGCCAGCCCAGGATGTCCCAGGCAGTGCTCACCTCCACCTCTCCAGTCAGGTCCTTGTACTTGTCCCTGATGACGGGCAGGGCTGGCTTCTCGCTCAGCGTGTTGGAGCGGTCCCTGAACGGCTGCTCCACAGCTGCCAGGGGTGAGGAGCGACTGATTTCTCTGTCCCCCAGGCTCAGGCTCCTCTTATGGGACCCTAAAGAGTCAGGTTGTAAAAGTTATTCCTGTACACTAAAGATCCAGGCTATTTAAAATGAATGAAGTGGCAACAAGGGTTGGCCCGTTCTGCCAGAAGCACAAATATTTCTCTTTACTCAGTGACTGCTGCAGATTTCCCCAGTCCCTCCATTCTTACAGGCTTTTAGCACAACAAATATTTTCCTTTTGGAGAAGGACCTGCTCCAAATGCCACAGAAATCAATGAGAAGATTCATGTTGTCTCCAGCAGCCACTGGAATAATCCCCATGAGCTAATTTATAATTCAATTAGGAAAATCAGCCTTTGATAAGGAGGTGTCTGCACTGTGGGCAGGCTTACCTTGCACAGACAGGTCAAAGGTGGCCAGCTCACTCCTGATCATCTCCTCACTGGACTTCACCTTGCCTTGGGACGTTGCCACCAAGAAGTCAAACTTGCTGATTTTTGGTTTTTCGCTTTGGAACTCTCCAAAGTCATCCGTGGCCTCTCTGTGCAGCTCAGAGGAGACTCCAGTGAGGAAATCAGCACCCAGGGCTGCATCAGCTGCTGCTGCATCCTGAGCTTCCGAGGGGATTCTGGCAAAATCCCCGAAGTCCCCGACGTCGTCGTCGCTGGGAGCGCCGGACGCCGGCGCCGAGTCCTTAAAGTTTGCAAAGGCTGCGAAGGAAACATCCTGCAGAGCATCCTCGCTGGAGAAGGTTGTCACTTTGGAAACTGTCGTCATGGTGATGTTTTCTGAGCTGCCAAACAAGGTCTCCTTCTTCTGGAGGACAGAGGTGGCTGCAGAGGAGGGCTGGGGGAAGCTGCAGGGTCTCTTGGCCGGCTGGACGTCGTCCCTGTCGGAGCCAGAGCAGTCGTAGCTCGCCAGGCTGCTGACTGCAGAGCCACTGTGACAGCTTCCAAACGGGCCACCCTTTAAGTCATCCACATCTGAAACAAACCCCCACAGTTAGGAGCTGAAGTTCAAACCCCAAACTCTCTAAGGACAACTCGCTGAGAGCCTGGAGGAACTGCAAGAGCAAACTCAGGGAATTGTTGTCTCACTCAGGCTTGGACTGGAGTTTGCACTAAAATAATCTGGGAAATACCTCAGCATTTCACACAAAAATGTCTCTGTTCAGTGAATGTAAGCCTTGACTTTTGAATGCTGTCTTACACTTTAAGTGAAAGTCACCATACCACTATGGTAGTGAAGAAACACTAAAAAAACCAAAAGTTTCTGGCCAGTCCAGGCTGCACAGATCACCAGTTGAGTTTTCTGGCTGCAGAATCTACAATCAAAATATAAATGCTACAACCTAAACACCTTTAATGCATCATTTCATCTTATCAAATCCAACCACACAGAAGACTGGGCTGACTTTTCCATTCCTCTGATAAAGTATTAATACACTTTAATTTTATATTCATGCTTTGATACAAATAACATATAAAAATGTGCTGTGAGGATCTACAAAAGCCTAGAAATCCTGTTGGAGCTTATCAGGGTTCCTGCAGCGCCGCACGGCCGGCTCGTCAAACTCCAGCACTGACAGGGATATTGCAGAGATCATGTTTTCACTGAACAAACAGTTTGTAACAGCTAAGTCTAGAGAAAATCCAATTATTTTGCAGAAAGCTCCAAACATTTATACCCACCTGGTGATTACATGGCCCAATAGGTTCTTCTCCCTGCCAGGGGCAGGGTGAGATCAGAGCCTGCAGTGCCTGGGGCTGCTCCCACCCCACTGATCCTTCCCCTCCTCACTGAGACTGATCCCAGGAAAGGCACAGAGCTTTCCCCAGAGCATGAACCCCCCTCCCCAGCCAACCAGCCCTCCTATGTTACACTTGGGTTTGTTTTGCAGCAGGAACAATTGTCAGTTTGGATTAGATTTGCTGCTCAGCGCCCGGGCTCTGGCGGCTGCAGGGACAGCAAACCCACAGCACAAAATTGTGTTTTTGCTGAGCCTCACTGAGGTGCTGGTGCTGGGCTGGCACACTGGGCTTTGACACAGCCACAGTGGCAACAAGCTGATTTCCCAGCTGTCCTCTTTATTCACTGCAGCCACAGCAGCCTGAGGATGAAACCACTCTAACAAACCATTTCTGCCTTGGTTTCTCCATCTCACTGGAGAGCAGAGCAGGCTCCAGGCTGCTTCCCATGGCTAATGAAAAACCCGACACACAGCCCAGTGGTGCAGCTGAGTGGCCACAGCCATGGGTGAGTGAGGCACAGCATCCACCAGCTCCTGCCCAGGGCCCTCCTGCAGCTGCCACCCTGTCCGTGCCAGCATCCCCAAGATGCACACTGCCAAGATCTCCAGTGCCACTCGAGCTGGGAGTGTGCAGAGGGTAAAGAGATGAAATCACCTGCAGAGCAGCAGTTTGCAGAGGGTAAAGAGATGAAATCACCTGCTCCTGCATGGAAAGAAGGCTCTGAGGTGAAAGGAGCCAGAGGGGTGGGTGATTTATCACCTCACACCACACCCTGTGCTCTCAAGTTTTTGTTTAAAGAAGGGAAAGGAAAGCTCTGCATGAAAGAGAAGCCAGAACAATTCTCACTCGTGGAATCAATGCTGGCATCCTGCAAACACCACCAGCTACCAGGCAACCTCTGCTTCCCCTTTGCTTGGTGTGGACTCCAAAACCCAGCAAAGATCTGAGCCTGGGTTGTTCTGGTGCTCCTGGGACAGAAGGGGAGCAGTGATGATCCAACCCAGGATCTGCACACTCACACCCTGCTGGAATCACTGCTCTGATAACTGCTCAGATTCTGAGCTGCAAACACATCCCAAAGCCCAGCTCAGGGCACTGCTGATCCAGCCCTGGCTCAGGCACAGGCTCCAGGGGAATCCTGAACTGACCTGCAATCCACAGGTCAAGGCAGGCTGAATTATTCACAAACTAAGAGCCAAGATTCTCTGTGTGTGAATTCAGGCAGACACAAAACCTCTGAAGAGGTGCAAGGGCTCAGGTGAGATGTAGTTTCCATTCTGCACATTTCATTTTCCTTTTTGCATTAATTCCAGATCACTCCAGTGAATTATCTTTTTCCTAGGAATATTATATTCCTGGAAAAACATCGTGTTCAGAGTCAGTGTTAACAGCTCAAGCAGTCCTAAAACAATTCACTGAGCAGTATGAAAAATAAGAATGTGGAACCCAAATTCCAAGCTGCCTGATCACCACCTGGGACCAGGTGCACCTGCAGGAGCCAACCAAGGAACGTACAGCAGGATGAAACAGAGTTCAAATAATGTTTCCCAGTCTTATCTCATCTACAGAAAAACTTGCCACCCCTGATTTGAGCCAACCCTAATAATTTATTTCAACTACCAAGGATTAAGTTATGGCTGGAGGCAAATTACAAGCTGGAGCCTTCAATGTCAACAGTTTAATCATTCAAGGAAAACCCTTGACAGCATTAGTGACTGTCTGAAGAAAACTGAGAAAGACAATTCAGGGACATTGGAATAAATTTAGGGAGCAGAGGAGCCTTTCAGGTTTTTGTGTTTCAGTGGATATTAAAGTCTGATGAACAAACCTAGCTCTGGTGTCACGTTTTGGTTGTTAGGGTGACACAGGTGGAGCTCTGCTCCCAGCACAGCAGCATCAGTGCTGTTATTACCCTGGGGACATCCCCTGCAGGCTGAGCAGAGCCCAGAGCCTGCTTGGGGACAGGAACAACCTGGAACCCAGAGCCTGCTTG
>VRYO01002784.1:1204138-1225950 GCA_009812075.1 Sialia sialis | reverse complement strand
ACCTGGAACCCAGAGCCTGCTTGGGGACAGGACCTGCTTGGGGACAGGAGCCACCTGGAACCCAGCAGCTGCTCCCAGCTCTCAGCACCTGCTCCAAGGAGATGAGGCTGCAGGAACATAGAGTTTCATGCACTGCTGCTGCTGTCAGTGTCATGCCTGTCAGCAACCACAAAAATCCAAAGCCCATTTCTCAGCTGGGGAAACCTGGAACAGTTAGCAGTAAGGGAATTATTCCCATGGGTGTAGCTAAGGTGCAAACCATCAAGAATGCTGACTGTAAGATAAATGAAAATGAAGGAAATGGGAGAGAAAAGGCTCCAAACCTCGTGGAATTACAGGATTTGCTAATTATTTTGAAATGATCGTGGTGAACAACGTTTCCCAGCAAAATAAAACCCCAGAGCTGCCACTGGGAGCTCAGTCCCACAGAGCCCCTTGGGAAGGGCCTGGCAAACACATCCACACCCTCCCTGTCAGAGCCTTCCCAGGACAAAGCAGGCTGGAGGAGCTCTTCTGAGTGCAGAATTAACCCAAATGAGGGCAAGGGAGCCAATCTGCCTGTCAAGTCTGGACAAAAACATAATAAACACAGTCATGAACGTTCCTCTCCCTCCTGCAGGAATGACTGGCTGAACAAACACAAACTGCACAAGCCCTGCAGAATCAGAGCTCAGCTTTATGTTCAAAGCTTTGGTTTAAAAACCTCTAGGGCTGGGCACGACCTGCTGATCTCCAGAACCAAGGAGGGGTGGTGTGGTTTTCTCCCTTTTTCTCTTTTCCCTTTTAAAGTCTCTCCAGCTCAGAGTAAAGAAAAGCCAAACTCTGTTTTCTGGGCTGGGTTCTCCTCTTGTGGCAGCTCCAAAAGCCCACAACATTTTAACTATTCCACATCTCAGTGATTTTTAGCTTTTTACCTTGTCTGCTAATTGGATGCTAATTCCAAGCTGTCAGTGGCTCAGGAGCTGGAGGAATCTGAAGTGACAAAATTTCATGCCACAGATTTGCAGCTGTCATTCCTGTCTGAAAGCTTCAATATTTGGAAGGCAGAACTTCCCAAATGGAAAATTTACTTTGGGGGTTCTGGTTAACTCACACTGGATTAGCTAAATAAATATCAGAATATTATAGAGTGGGCTTCTACACATAAAAGCCAAGACAGCAACTCAGTTTTTCACAGTGCCAACTCACAGAAACAACCCTGCCACCACACATTTCCTCCACTCCATCCCTCTCAAACACAGACCTCTGGAAAAATATTATTTAGGCTGATATGTAAAGATTCAGAAGGTGACAGGGAGTGAGGTCAAAGCGTTGGAAGAGGAGAAAGAAGCTCACCCACACCCTGATCTGCAAGAGAAAGGCACTTAGGAGGACAGAGAACCTTAAACTCTGTGTTTTGTGGAAAAAAAAAGAGATACACTGCTGGTTTGCAACAAATCACACACATCCCCACGTTTTCAAAATATGCCAAGATAATATTTATTAACACAGCAGGACTTACAGATCACAAAAGATAGTGATACAGAGGAGCTGGGAGGGCAGGATCAGAGTAAAGCATGCAGGTCAATACTCGCAGAAGAGAGATATCAAAGCAGATCTGAAAAGGCACATTCACACAGGAAATGTTTAGTTTGAAATCAGACATTAGAAAAAGCAGCAAAAAAACCTGAAGTTAGGTTAAAATGTACAGAGAATCTCCAGTAATGCCAAAGAAAAAGGTATTTTACAGGAGTGTCAGGGCAGTAGATAACCCTTGGAGGGTGCCCAGGCCAGGGCTCCTCTCGCTGCAACCTTTGGCAGGAAGAACAAATCAGAACAAATCAGCTTCACCCAATGGGAGCAAGGTGCTCTCAACTCAGAGTGAAAAGGAAATTTGGTGTAAAAGAAGCAGCCTGGTTCAAAGTGACAGCATGCAGCCAGTGCTCAAAGGGTTACATGGAGTAAATGCAAGAGAAATCAGGCAACAGTAATATCAGCTACCTTCCAACAGAGAGCTCAGAGCCTGGAGAGACTGCATCCCCTTGGCAGAGAGAAAAACTGGAAACTTTCCACCCCTCACAGGGCCCTGGCATGGGAAGCAAGGCGAGGATTTCTCCCTGATGCCCACTGGAAGCACCTACCTGCCCACAGCTGGCAGCTACAAATGGCAAAGCTGGCAGCCAAGGGACAAACCTCTGCCAAATCTCCTCTCAGCACCTCTGTCCTGCTGCTGCTCCCCTGCAGATGTGACACAGGCCTGGCACACCCCAGGGAGGTGACAAAGGGATGCTGTCCCTAGATTTTACAGATCGGAGGAAATGATGAGGAAAAAAGAAAAAAATCTGCTTTTTAACTTCATGTAAACTGGAAAAAAAAGGAAAAAAAGAAAAAAAAAAAAAGACTTGATCATCAGCAGTGCACAGCTTGGAATGCATCAAACACACAGAAAGGAACACATGGGCATAGGAGTGTTTGTAGCAGTGTCCAGAGCACGTCCTGCTACCAAATCCAAACAGCAAAACTCTCCCTCTTGGAGTCACATCTAACTTGGCACCAGAGGAGAATACAGACTTAAGTTTAATAAAAATAGCTTCTAATTAATACTTCGGAGTTCAAAAGTTTAGCAACAAGCACATGAAGGGCTAACCCCTTTAAACAAACCAAAAAAAGAGGCTTTCCTGCCACAAACTGCATTAATTCATCACAGGTTGCTGTGGCAAAAGCACACGTCCTGGAAAGAGCTACAGAGGTCAAACTACCACCAAAGAGGCTAGAAAAATATTAGGAAAAAGTGCTTTAAACCCAAAGTAAACATTCAAGAATACACTGTTGGTGCTACGTTTTGACAGCTCACTCAACTTGGAGTTTTCCCAAGCAGTAATATGAAAATTAAATGTCTTTGCTAATAAATTATTCCTGATATTTTGTACCCTGTTAGAGAGTATCTTCCACATCGAAGTTGCCGACTTAATTCTCTCCCCTACTTAAAAATATCATATAATGCAAAATTACAGTACTGTATATTTTTTCTCTACCCATATCTGCAAAAAATGGAAGAAATATTTCATGTGGAAATAACCAAATCTTGCAGTAAGAGCTTTTACATTTACAGTTTGTATGTTCCCCCTGTTCAGAAAAGCCTTTGACTGCATAAAACTTGTCCTAGAACACAGTAATGGTTCTTGTGTTGTTGAAGGCCACAGAACATTTAACTACAGCTTATCTCCTATGTAGATATGAAAAGAAAAAGCAGGACACTTGGGAAATTCGTTTTATGATATGTGATCAGGTCAGAGATGATCAGTTCACTCCCTCAGGAATGTTGTCATAAAGGGAAATTAAACAAGGTGGAAACCTGATAAAGTGAAAATCTCATGGTTTAAATTTAGGTCCAAGAGCTCCCAATCATGAGCCCTGCACTTGCAGCGCCTTGGCACAGTGATTCCCACGAGGATTTAACACTGGAAGGTGTGTGAAATACTCTAGAGCTGCAGTCCTGCAAATCCTGCCCACCTACACTGAGCCCACTGGAAGGGGAGCGAGCACACTGCTGGTGGTCATTAGTCAGCTTCTCATTAACAGCCCCAATTAATGACCCTTGGGGAGTGCCAGCAGGGGGTAGTCCCCAAGCCAAATGTTTTGTGGAAAACAAGAGATTAGAGTGAGACTCTGCCATCATCTTGCAGATATAAATGGAATGGCATTGTTTGCACTGGAATATTTTCCACTCGAGTCCCTTCAGTGCCAAGAGCAAACAGGTACCAGGATGATGATGTGAAATCTCAAAAATAAACTGGCCTGGAGTTCAAACTGTTCCAGCTATTTCTATTTATGGTTTTCTAAGACAAAAACTAAGGAGTGCCCTGCTGAGGGGCCGTGGCTGGCGGGGACACACACTGAGGAGTCTTCCACTACTGAAAGACGAGTGCATAATACTGTAATTGAGCACAGAGAACACGCAATCTGCACCACCTACGTTACCAGAGCAATCTAACCAGTTCCTCACCTGCTGCTGGTGGATGCTGGCCACTAACTGTTGGCAAATCCAAAGAGCTATCAGACATGACATGCTTAAGATCTCCTCCCACATCAGCCAGTTTCATGTCAAACTGAACAGACAGCGCGTCTTCCGAGTCCTCCTTGCCCACGCTGCTGCCACCGATGGAAGGCAGATCCAGGGATTTCACTGAAGCAGAATCTTCTTTGGCCTGCTTGAAAGCTGCCACTTTGTCCACCAGAGACTTCTCGGCGCTGCTGGAAGAGAACTTGTTGGAGTGGAAGTCAGCAAAGTCCTCATCGCTCTTGGCCGAGGAGAGCGCGCTGTCCTTGGCCTCCTCGAAGCCCGCTCCCGAGCCTTCCAGGGACAGCTGCTTGAATATGTCATATTTGGTGGGAGTAGCAGTGGTGCCAGAGCTCTGCCCACCCTTGACTGTGCTGCCTGAGGAGGCAGCCTGAGCAGCAGGGCTGGCCTCCAGCTTGAGCGCGTTGTATTTGTCGTCGGCTTTTTGTTCGGAAAAGCCGCCGCTGTTGTTGAAAGCCATAAAATCTGCAAAGTCATCTTGTCCACTGGCTGATGCGCCGTTAGAAAATTCCCCAAAAAGGTTGAACTCTCCAAAGTCATCAGCTAAGCTCGAAGTTTTGCTGGGTGCTGGCTGGGCAGAGGTGGAGGGACCGGGTGGTGGGGGGAAGGAGCTCGGTTTGGAGGTGCTGAACGCAGGTGGGAAGGATGGCTGCTTGTTTTCTCCAGAAGAGGAAAAGAGCTCCAAGTCTGCCAGATTCAAAGGGGTCTTGGCTTGTGTTGGCTGTTTGGGCTGAGCAGGCAGAGGAGGGAAGGGTGCAGGGAAGGTTTTGTCCTTTGAGGGTGGCTCTAACGGGGAGAAGCTGTCAGCGGTTTTGAAATCTGTGAAACCATCGTCGGCTCCTGAGGGCTTGAACTCTGCAAGGTTCTCTCCTGGCAATGAAAACAGGCAGAAAACAACAGTTAAAGCCTGCACAACAAGCACAGCACACTCACACCATGCCAGCAAGCAAATTATTCCATGCGGTGTCAGAAGTTTGACACAAACTGTTTCAATGATGCACACGGAACTGCAATCTCAAATTCCACGAGGCACACAGGTGTCAAGGTCAGGGATTCTACTTCTCACTCCAGCAAACACTTCATTCCCCCCAACAGCCTCCCCAATAAACTCCCTCTACACTGAGTTAATATCAAAACAAACCATGGCAAACAGATTCAAAAGGAGATCAATTCTGCCTTATTTGGCCTCCATGCAAGCTCTTCTCCCCACCTCATCCTCTTCCAAACAATGAATGTCATTTTGAATTTCACTTATTCCAATTCAGTATTTGCTTTTTATGGAAGCAATTCCTCCCCTCCTCCCTCTGAAATATTGCAGCTTTTTCAGGGGGGATCACCAGATGGCTGAGACAAAACCAACATGAGGTAGCAATGTTTTCATTGAATTTACATTAAATATTTTGGTGCACTAATTTTATAACTTTCTTCTTTTGAACATGAAAACATTGTTTAACCCATTCACCAGCATGTACATACTTGGCCTACTTGTAATTTTAAAGTACTGGTTCTTACTTTAAAACAAATTTCTAATAAATAGATTTTTTTCTATTTTAGAAACACACCACTAGCATTTAATTCTTAAGCCACCACATTGTCACACTTTAAATGAGTTCAACAAAGATTTAAAAGAACACTTTTAATAATGGCAGTAAAGACCACAACTACATCTGACCTTTTATTCCATTCTCCCTCCCCCCCAAACCAATTCATTTGGCTCAGCAACATTATAAATATTCCTGAAATTGCTACTCATTGATCACAACTGCAACAGCACAGCAAACTAAACTTACTGCAGAATTGCAAACTTTTCCATTAGAAATGTAAGCTGGTGAAAGGGTTAAGAGTGGTCAGGCCTTGACAGCAGGCAAAGACAGCAACTTTCTATATTTTAGAACATGTTCAGAAAGAGATCAAATGTTATTTCAATTTTACTGCAGGCGTTTAATCCTAAAGAGGTTCCAAGCATGAGAAGCTCACAAAACACCACAGGGGTTTGATAAATGAATGATTCCTTACTTAAAACAAATTCCTACCACATTATTACTTTAAACTAAAACTCAGGAGCACCCAGAAGAGATGCCAACCTTACCAAATACCATCAGCACACTGCTCCAATAGATACTGCCCTGTTTTTCCAAAATACTTCCTACCAAGTTTTTTAGAGAAGCAGCACCACCATTATTTTAGAATGGCAGAGATGGAAATTCTGCAGCTCAAAGGGAAATGCTAAAAATGATAAAGGAGATACAATGAGGCTCCAGAGCTTACCCAGATATTTGCTTTCTGCTGGCTGCTCTAATTCCCGGAAAGCACTGTACTTGTCCCCTCCATCTAGAGAAGAGGAGAAAAGAAATACATTTACACAGAGAAATGATGAATTCACACAGCAAAATTGTGAATTCATCCAGCAAACGTTGTATTAATCGCTCTGATTTTTAAATATTAATATCTTATCATTGCCAAAAAGAAGATAAATGAAATTGCACAATCAATGCTCACAGTGGTTGTGTGTTTGTCCTTTTACCTCCAAAAGCAGTTGCACTCTCAGAAGGCTTCTCAGCTGCCATTCCTTTAAACACAGCATATTTATCAGCTGGTGACAGCGGCTTAGTACCTGGGAGTGGCATTAGTAAAGAAGGAACACTAAAAACAAAAGAGATAAAAGCAAAGTTCCTTAATTTAGCCATAGGAAATCTGCATTTCTAGGTTTGATTTCATGCAGCCTCTTGTAATGCCTACACAACTTAGTTCCTAAACCTAAGCTTGTGCCTTAATGAGTGTTTAATCCAGCCTCTGATGCAAGCTGGGTAAATTCTCTCTTTATCTCACCTAATCATATTTCCTTAGTTCAAACTCAATTTGCACCATTCTTGATTTTAATTTCTATCAAAACCATGAACAAAACACTCCAGAACTTTACAGCAAGGAATTTGTATCCCTGGAGAGAACAAGCACACAGACACACCCCAGGAATCACTCCTGCTTAATTTATCCCTTTGAAAATTCCCCCTGAGAGAACCAGACACAGTAAAGAGTTAAAACTGCACGAGATTTTGACAGCTCCTACTTCCAGCTTATCTAATTCTGATTATATCTCATTACATATTGTAAAATTAATATAATAAAGTGGGATCACTGTTCTGAGGAAGGAAAATAATAACTTGGAATTTCTGTCAGTGCCAATCAGTGAGTTCAGGCAGGTATCTAGTCAGCAAAAATAAGGATTAGTGCACAGTTACACAGGCAAGTCTTTCTGCATAAACACACTCTATTTTACCCAGTAAAACTGCCACAACAAGCTAACACCTTGTTAGCAAATGCTGGAAGATTTAGGAGAGAGCTTTGCTTGCCCTCCACACAAGCCCTGTTATCAGACCTTGGCAGCTCCACACAACAACATCCTTTACATATGAATGATGCATTCTACCTCCAGTTTGTGTCATTCACATTGAAAACCTGAATGAATTTCTATTGCATTCTTCAGCCTGGAGCAAGAATCTTTCCAGAGCCATTTAAATCTTCTTATCAGCAGCCTGCAACCAACACACAAACAAGCACTTGCACACATGTGCTGATGCTGGGCTGTGATGCTTGCAGGCAGGCAGTGCGATGGCAAAAAAAATGGAGCTTATGGTAATATAATTAAATTTCCCATCCCTGCAAAGCAGGCTATTAGATATGCAATCTTGGCAAATGGAATGGTTAATCAGCTGTACTCCACAGATGGCTTTTTTTTTAAATAAAGCTCCATAAGCAATTAGATTATAGCTCATTGTAACATTTTGTTCAAAACTGAACGCTTTCACAACTGAATAAAGAGAACTGCTGCAGTGAAAAAGAAACACCATTTTTTGAAATATTTTTTTTATGATCCTCTACTTCTCATTGTGTAATTTACAAACAGTTTTCTGTCAAAACTCTCAGTAATAGAATAGCTTCAGCTGCAAAATGACATCTAACATAAGATAAACTTAAATAAGCATCTCCAGATCCGTGTGGCATTGACTGACATCCCTGGGAGTGTCCAAGGGCCAGGCTGGACAGGGCTTGGAGGAGTTTGGTCTAATGGAAAGTATCTCTGCCCGTGTTAAGGGGTTGAACTGATGATCTTTAACAAACTAAAACATTCTGGACTTCTGTGCCATCAGCAAAATTACATTTCTTGCACATGTGCTGTAGTGTAAGAGAACAATTGGGTTGAGCATCCCCGTTTGATGCCACTGCTGAGGAAGCACCTGGTAATCAGGGCTCATATGGAATTCATAGCTCTGTTTGCCACTAAGAACAGCCAGCTCCACCCTGAAAATGTCTGTCTACAATCAGACACCTGTGAGGTGCATAAAGAGGGAAGAAGGCTGAAATTTTCCAGTCTTTGTAGACACTGAAAGGTTGATTGTGACCTATCAAAGGGAGGAAACATGCTTATTTATTTTGTTACACAAAACCTGCCTGATCAGGAATTACCTCTTGTCTCCCAAAGGAAAAGGCAGGATTGCTGGAGTCTGGATGATGCTTCAATTGGGATTTATAGTCAGGTATCAAAAGTTTAGGCAGTGGCCAGAGAAATGACAGAAACACCAAGGGCCTGGTACCTGCTCCGGTGCTGTGAACTGGCTGCCTTGGCTGCCTCCCCCTGGAAATCAGTGAAGGAATCGTCCAGGGAGCCAGACTTGGAGGCATCCTGGAACTCCTGGAAGTCATCATCTTCTGCTTTCACCACCTGAGTTAAAACAACACACCAATTGCTATGCTGTTGCCTCTTCAAACTGTCATACAGCATGAAAGCAGCTTGGAGCAGTGTGATTAAGAGGGGAAAAAAAGAAGGAAAAGAATCTTTCAACATCGTCAGAATCGTCAGCATTTCCACTTTGTTTGCACACACGGGATGACAGGGAGCAAGAATTAACAACAGAGGAACTCTATTCCTTCCACAATAAATGCTATTGATCATAGCCATGGCATCTTTTCATAAAGGACAAATATTAATAATTTAAATCAATTCATAATTTAAAATAGCACTGCAAAAAATATTTTCTGAAAGATGAACCATGTCTGCAAACAGGAGAATTTATCCCCCACAAGATTTACCTTTCTAAACTGAAGGCTCTCAGTGTTCTCAGCTGCTCCTGAAACTCCTATTTTACCAGCTATTAGAGTCTGTTGGGCAGTTTAACCTAAAATTCCATTTTATGTGCACTACAAAATCCTAACTACAACTAAAATCCTCTTTGTAATACAGAACACTTTTGTACCTCTTCTAATGCCACCAGAAAGAACTGAAGAAAAAAATAAAAGTACGCCTTTAGTGGCACTTCACATTTTCAGATGTCACAGGCTGGATTTCTGCTCTGGTTTTTTTGCCTTTTACTTAACACCTGTTGTCACCGTGTCGTTTTGGAAGTGCCAGGCTGATTTTCCTTGCAGGGAAGGGGGTTTGCAAGCAGATTTAAAACCTGTCATTTTGGAAGTGCCAGGCTGATTTCCCCTGTAGGGAAGGGGGTTTTGCAGGCAGACTCAAAACCTGCCAGTTTGGAAGAGCCAGGCTGATTTTTCTTGCAGGGAAGGGGGTTTAGAGGCAGATTTAAAACCTGATGTTTTGCAAGTGCCAGGCTGATTTTTCTTGCAGGGAGGGGAGTTTTGCAGGCAGACTCAAAACCTGTCAGTTTGTCAGTGCCAGGCTGGTTTCCCCTGCAGGGAAGGGATTGCAGGCAGGGCCTGAGCTCACCTGGCCGGCTGGGTAGGAGGGCAGGAAGGCTCCGGAAGGCTGTGCTGCAGCTGGAGCCGGGGCAGGGGCAGGGCCAGGGATGCTCATGCCCATCACGGATGCCCCCATGGGCAGCCCCACGGAGGCAGGAGGAGCCGCGGGCAGCAGCGGGGGCTGGTTTACCCCGCCCGGCAGCGGCACCGGGAAGCCGGACAGGGTGGGGACGGGCGCGGCCGGGAACTGGTTCAGCACGTCCGGGCTCACGGCAGGGATCCCTCTCTGCAGAGACAAGGAGCAAACTCTCATTACACGTGCAGGGTTCATCAAAGGCTCTAGTGGGGTCTCAGTTCCAGTTTGCAGCTTGTGGTACCCAAGCCAACAAGTGGTGAAGCTCCCAGTAATCCTCCCACATCCAAACGTGCCATCCAGGTCCACGTAAGTGAATTCTATTCTATATTTCTATACACAGAATTACTGGGGGTAGGAAAAGGCCTCCAAGGCCACTGAGTCCAACCTCTGACCACTCTGTCACCCAGCCCAGAGCACTGAATGCCATTTCAGCTTGTTCCTTGGACATCTCTAGGGATGGGGACTCCAAACCTGCCTGGGCAGCCTCTCCCAGTGCTTGATAAACCCTTTCCATGGATAAATTCTTCCTCATGTTCCAGCTGAAACCCCCCGGCACAGCTTGAGGCCATGGATTCTTGTCCTGTCACTTGTTGCATTTGCTATTAAAAACATGTGTTTTGTAACTACATCTAAGAACTCCAATTGACACTCCAGAAAGTGATTGAAACGTGAGTGATGCAGCTGATAAAATCACAATCCCACTGAAGCTCCAAGAGGAGCAGTGTTCCATGGGAGGGGTGCACTGGCACACAGCCCAGGTGACCGTACCTGAGTGACAGCTATCATGGCCAGCACGCAGTAGAGCTCCTCCTTGGTGAGCTTGCCGGGCGTGGTGCGGTTGGCCAAGGCCCAGATCTGCCCCAGGGTCTCCCTGGGCAGCCCCGAGGACATCAGGATGGGGTAGAGCTTGGCTGTGTCAATCCCAGCAGGAGTCAAAGTGGTTTCTAAGGTTTTCTTATACAGCTCTGTTGTGAGGGAGGCAATGTTAGACAGTGACAACTGCTCTTTTCAAATATTATTGCTTTTTTATCTTGTCTCAAACTCAACGTGATATCAAACCAGGAGCACTCAGTGTAAGGCAAGGCAAGAGCATTCTGGCACTGTGTTGTATCATCATGTTTCATCTAAATGTGTTATTGGATGGTCTTTACAGACAAGTTTAACTCAAGCAGAGAAATATTTTATATAAAATACACTTAGTGCTCCATTTCAAACCACGTTTCTTTAATGAAATTGCAGAATAGCCCACATAAAAAGATAGCCTTATGTATTTAAACCTCAGTGTAATCAATATTTACTACAGCAATTCATTTCCTATTCACTGAGTTATTTACACATAGAAGACAAATAGCATTCAGAAATGAGCATGCCTAATTACAAGACATGCCAAAAACCAGAATGCCCATGAAAGAGCATTATCAGCAATGCATCCTCTGCTGGGATAAGCTGCTGCCATAAATGTTTCATCTAGAATTTGTTAACATGCTCGAATGAAACCCCTATTTCTTCAAATGCAGATAAGACACCATAAATATGTAACACAGCAAAGATCCAGGATTCTTCTGATGAGGGAATGAGGCTTTGATCAGTGAGTGGCCACACAAAGCACAGGTACATTCACACCTTGCACTGCCCACCTGGCCAGATGCCCTCTGGTTGTTTTACCTGGGACCAAGCTGTCGTTGTAAATCCAGGGAGGCATCATTTGCTGGATGGGGTCCTGGGGAGGGAACACTCCAACTCCTAAAGGCATTCCAATTCAGTAAAAAACAGTTGTGTTAGGATACAGAGTGCAATAAGAGACACAGCTGGTCAGCATCATTGAGCTTTTCAGGCAGAGGTTTCAGATAGGAATCACTGTGCTCAGAGAAAAAACAGATACTGCAGGAATATGAAATAATAACTAGAATGATTTGGCAGTAATAGATTATAGTTCTATACGTAATGGAATAAGGAGCTCCTCTCGTGCCTCCCTCTGAATGTCCAGATGTCCAGACTCTAAAGTCTCACTGTCTTCAAGTCTCACAGCAGTTCTGTCATCACAAATTCAGCTTCCCTGCTATCAGGGCTAATAAAAGAAATCCATACCTACCACAAACCCCCCAGTGTTCCCCCAGAACCTCCTCCCCTGGGAAATGCAGAGAACCCATGACTGAGCCCCAGCAGGATCACACCCCACATCCACAAACCTCTACTCCCAGTGCTCAGCTCCAGGGGACACCACAGCCACCTTCAGTGCCATCATGGGCTTTCACAACATCATCTGCCACACTTCACTCCCTGAAAATCTGTTATTTCCTTCTGCACTATGTGGACTCTTCCTCTCAGTCTCCCTCAGCAGATTTCATGCTCATATTGGATGGAGCTCTGACCAAAATCAGCATCATTTCAGGTTTCATGTCTTTCCCAGCACCGCTGAATTTCCTCATCTTCCACCTGGATTCCCTCCTGACTGCAGTCTCATTTCTGATCATTTCACAACTCCAAGCACTTTCTAATATAAGCAATTCCTTCCAGTTCACCCACCAAGTAAAATAAATTTGCCACTTTTTCAGATCTCGTTATTCTTCAGTTTTAACCCCCACTTTCCACACTCAGTCAAGTTTTAACAAAATCCAAACTGGAATAAAACCTTGTTTTAAGTTTTCCTCTAGACCATCTTCCGAATATTCACCCCTAAAGCACAGGCAGTGTTAGACACAATGTGTATGAGCAGCAAATACTTGAGAAACAAGTATTAAACAGCTAACTGTTTTCACCTGGCAAGACTTTATCCCCTCAAGGTTAAAAGTTTAAAACCCACCGTGACATTGGCCATCTTTAGTGGAAAGTTTCCCTAAAGAGTTTTTTAAAAATATCTTTAGACAGCACAATTTCTTTTTCCCCAAGACAGGACAGATTATTTCAAAACAGCAAACCTGATTAAACAAACATGTTAAAGGTGATTACAACAATAAACTGACATGGAGAAAAGTTCAGAGCAAATCATGGCAGTTACACTTTGAGCAAGGAGCAGGAGGCACTGACATATTATTCAAGCAGGCGTTCAGAGCAAAATTATGCAGGGTTGGCCTTGGAATTAGTGAACAGAGCGTTAGCACCAAGCAGCATCTCATTAGATTGAAATTCTGTCAAACGTTTCGATTGCTCACCACACTCTTCAACTGCTCTGTTTTGTTCTGAAGCCTTGTGCACCTCTGCAGCAGCACTGGGAGCACTTTCATGTCCACCTACACCAGCCCAGTCACTGCTGGTGAGACTGGGAGGGGCTTGGCTGGCAGCTGAGGCTTTGTGCCCAACTTCGGACGTTTTAACTTTGGTTTGCTCTTGTTCAGATTCATCTGAGCCATTAGCTAAAGCTTTCTCCTCCAAGGAAGAGCCTGAATAAACAGCAGGAGGGATTATTTATACTTTGTTATGAACTGCCCAGACTGCACTTCCACACTTTTCAAAGGAAGAGTACTTTTGGTAGCACTGATGAGTTCGAGATGATCAGCCCCAGCTCAGACCAACCCTCTCTGGACACTTTCAGAGCCTGGTTCTGCCCTTTACTTACCACAAACACAACAAATTCAACAGGCAAAAAACAAGTACGAGGAGGAAGACACAAAACTGTTTCCTGTGTTAGGATTATTGTTGCATAATCATCCAGGCATCAGGAGCAGAGGTGCCCAGCATCTACTTACATCTCCAAAATTCCTCATGTTCATCTCACCAACATCCCTTCAGCCTCCAAGGCAGGGAGCACACAAGTGCTCCACAGCAGCATAATCATTATTTCATATACTACCATCTCAACTGTGTCTTTTTCTACCACTCAGACTCAGGATGATGCTAAACCCCAAGATTTAATTCACCTAACATCAGGCATGTGTACATTTAGCAGTATTTGGATCCACACATGACTTGCTTTTAGAGGCAGTTCTAAGGCAAGGGAGAAGGGGATTTAAATCATCTCTTCCCATGGATCAGCAGATTTCTGCTTAATTGCCTAAATTATTTTTTCCAGACAGACTGAAAAAAAGAAACTCAACAAATTAAGAAAAGAGTGTGCAGCTCAGAGGGTGACATGTAAAAGAAGATACTTTAGAGTTACCTGTTTTATGGGTACTGGATGGAGATGCAGAGGTAGGAAAATAAGGAAGCTGCCCAGTTGTGCCATGCAGGGTGGATAACACTGGAGCCTGGGCTGGAGGGACAGGATGGAGCACAGCCCTCTCTGAAAGCAGCTGCCCAGCCTCAGTGGCAGGATGGAAAGGCTGAGAGGTGGATTGAGGCACCACTTTGGGGGTTTCAACAGGCCCTTGCATAAAGTCACTAAATTCTTCGTCATCGAGAAAAGCAGAATGGGAAACAGATACAGCACAATGGGATGGTGTGGGATGATCTGCAAATGGAATGAACACACAAGGCAGAGTGATGAGGAAAGAGGGTCATGGGTGGGGATGCGGGAAAAGTGGCAAGCACTGGGAATACACAGCAAATGGGAGAGCAGGAGCAGCGTGGAGAGTGTGTGCTGGCACATGGGAAGGGTGTCATGGGCAGCACAGCAAACACAAAGCCACTTCCAACCACACACCTCCCCTCCTAGGACTTGGGATGTGAACACTGAAAGCTGGCTCTTAGCCCTGGCTGTGAAAGAATTTCTGTCTGTTTTAGGCAGACAGGGTCAAAACAAATCCAGAGGTAATATTTCAAACTGGACATAACAGGGTCTGTCCGGGGGACATTTTCCCTCAAAGGGATGTTTTCTCCACAGAAACTCAGCAATGTATCATAAGATGCAAAAGAAATGTCTGCTTATGTAGATATTTTTCTGCTTGATCCCTTCCAGTGTCACCCATTTGAACAGAACTGGTGAAGGACAGGCAGATCTACAGACAAAGGGAAGTTGGCAGAGACCACCTGTAGCTGCAAACTTACCTAGGAGTGAATCCACAGCAGAGACACAAAATTTATAGAGGAAAAGCTTGCCTGGATAAGCTTTGTTTGAGTCTAGACACTTAAAAAACCTGCACTACAGACCATAAGAAATCTTTAGTGGCAATTGTTGCCAGTGTAATTACTGAGAACACAGAGGCTTGGTTTGACCATGCCCCACAACACATCAGCCAGCTGGGACACTCCACTCAAGGCTTTTGGTTTTGATCATTCTTAGCACTTAAACATCTTCAAAAGCACCCTGCAAAACATTAATTAATGCTTTGACTAGAAAAGAACAAATGCTTTATCAATTTCCTTGATGTTTCACATTTAGTACAGCACATGAGGTTTTCTGTTAAAGAATTCAAGACTTTTAATAAAGGCTGGTATCTAAATTTCACCCTCATACCCTGACCAAGCAAACAGTTGCCAGAATGACATTTCATTTTACAAGACTGTTAATCCACTCATTTTGTACCATCAAATAAAAATACTTGTAGGAATTAGTTCGCCTTGCTGAGGATTTCAAACACTGGAGTTTTATTTTCAGTAGGAAAATGAGGAAAATTACAAACCTGGCTTTTTTGGGTGTGTTGCTGGTGTTGGGTGCATTTTAGCATCTCTAGAAAAGCCATCTAAGTTCCCTTTAATGGCTTCCAAAGCATCATCTCTGCTTTTTTCACCTGTCTGAAACAGCACAGAAAACATTTTGAAAAATTCACACAACAGATCACTTTTCCTCCAATACCCACACTTCCTCACACCAGAATTAGCAATGCCTGCTGCTGCAGAGTGTGGAAAGCACTGAGTCTTCCAGAGGATTTTCAGGCCATAATCTGGCATCTCATGCAATTCCCCACTGATCTTGTTGAAAGAGACCCTCCCATTAAAAACTATTAAAAAAAATCCCTGAAGAAAGTATCACCCCACTCATTATCAGGCCATACCTTGGGTTTCACACTGCTCAGGAGTCGCAGCTTTTGTTTCTGCTCTTCAAACTGCCGCCGTTTTCTTTCCTCCTCTAAGAACTTCTGCTGGTGCTCAAACCTCTTCCTGAAGGGAAATGATTAAAATTAGTATATATAAAAATCATTTTTATGAGATTTTTCAGAGCAGGTTTGTGTTTGATTTCTCCATTTCTGCTGTCTCAAATTCAGATGCTTTGGTGCACAGACTGCTGCTTTTTTTCAGACCTGGACAAGCACTACAACTGAGGCAGTGGAATATCCAGCAATATTCCCCAGCCCTAAACAATGCTGCTGCAGAGAAAGCAACCTCCCCCTCCCAGTGAAGAGGCAGTGAAGTTCACTTACTGCTGCTCCTCTGCAAACTGCTTCTGCATGTCGGGGCTGTACTGGGGGGCGGCGGGGCGCATTCCCAGGAAGGAGGCCTGGCCCATGTAGGGCATTCCAGCTGCTGGCATGGGCCCCAGAGCCATGCCACCCTGCAAAGAGCACACACACACACAGCTCCAGGACCCTTCTCACAATAAAAATTAATTATTATCGTTTTTTTCCCTGCAGAAAAAGCCAAAGCACTGTCAGTGCTGATAGAATTGAACTGTTGGGGAGTGCTGGAGGAGCAGCCCTCAGTAGATGGCACTCTTCCTCTCCACAAGGACTCACACTCCTCACAATCTGGGGAAATTGTCAAAAATCAGCACTTCACATCCAGCCTGCCCCAGCAGCAGGAAGGTACAGCCATCCTGCACTGCTGGGGATTTGTGGTTCCTACTCTAAGGGATTTCCTAAAACTTCTGTATTCCTTCCTACCAACCACTGCCGGAAAATGGGGTCTGGTATTTCCCAGACACACCCAGGGAACCAACAATATATGACAACAGCCAAGAAGAACTTTGTCTGAATAAACTGCATCAGAAGCATTTGCTGAGAAAAATATTCTGGGACATTTAGAGCAGCAAAGCTGCCTAATATAGAAGGAGCCAGAAAATAATTTACTTTTCTTACCATTCATTTTGCATTTGGTCTCAGAACACGTAGGAAGAGAACAAAAGTTGTTTATTATTTTTAGAGCAGCTCTCATAAAAACATCTTCCTACTATAAATTTTGCCAAAATAACATAATAAATTCCAAGTGGGGAGGGAAGGGAGTGTAAGGAGATGGCAAAACACAATAAATTCAATTTGTGACACAGCAATTTGGTTAGAAAGTCATGCATAAACATTAAATTTCAGCAAAGTGCAAATCTGTACATAAGCACTAAATAGAAAACAACAGATTAGAAGAGAAAAAACAGAATATTAGCTGCTCCTATTTCATTCTCATTCCTCAATTAGCAACAGCACTAAAGACAAAGTTACTTTAAGGAAAAAGAAAAATGATGGGGGTAGCTTGGAGGAACCTGGGACAGTGGCAGGGGTGGAACTGGGTGATCTTTAATGTCCCGAGTTTCAGTCCCCATTTCAGTGCACACACCTGCATGGTCATGGGTCCAGGAGGCATCTGAGAGCCATAATTCATTCCCATCATCCCTGGCATATTGGCCTGCATGACAGGAACCATGGGGAATCCTTGCTGCTGCATTGGAATCATCCCTGCAATGAAACATTAAAGCTAAGTGCCCAGTTAATGGTAAAAGGGTTTTTTCCCCCTTTCCTAACCCTGCCTCCCCCATTTAATTGTTATTTTTTGTTTACTAAACCAGCGAAGGAAAGTGAAAAACTCTGAGTTGTTCTGGACTGTTTAAAAATAAAAATACTAAGATTTTCTACACTGCAGACAGCTAGAGGATTTCCTTGGTTTAGACACTGGCCAGTCTACAGGGAAAAATGTTACAGGATTTTTCAGTAACTAAGCTGATGAATTCTCCCACCATCCTGAAGATTCTCTGTGGGTTTCTTCCCACATGATTTTTTTGGAAGGGTCATTTCCAATTAAAAAGATTTAATTAACCAGAGTGACTGGTGCTGGTAATTCCCATTTCTCTTGAAACCAGCAGCTTCTGAAAATAAATCTTGGGAAATAAAGTCAACCTTTCACAAAGCAACTCCACACTCTGACCTGGCTGGATAACTTGTCTGTAGGTTAATTAGCACAGTTCAGGTTAATTAGCCCAGTACATGTGTTAGAATGTTAACAATACTTGTCAGTAAAAGCCAAACTTGCACAAAATTGGACAGAGCAAGCTGGGATGTATTAATTCACTGAATAAAGCAAGTGTGTTATGTTTCAGTAATTTCCTGTCTCACATTTTGCTGTCTTGGGAGACAAACACTAACATGCACTTGTTAGCAGCACACCATGAGATAATTATGCAAAAACACTGCAGGAGGCCATGACACAGGCAGGAATAATCCATGAATCACATTTTAATAAAAAACTCTCCATTTTCCCTGTAAGTTCTCTGCATATTTTCCCCTAATTAAACAACCAGCAGTGCATCAGGAATGAGGACAAAGGCAATTTAAGGCTGAGGCTCTCCTATTGTATTAATACTTTCCACACATGTTGTGACTCTTGTCCCAGGGTCTTGATGTGCTTTGTAAATATTTACCAGGTCTTGCAACACCCACACAATATACACAGCTGGGAGATGAAGCAGAGAGAGGTGAAAATACCACACTCAAAATAACAGCAGGCAAATTCAGGTTAAAAAGGGAGATGTAGTCCTCCTGGACCTTTAATCCAGATCCTGGTGATGCTGCCTCAACAACACACAGGAGATTCTCCTAAGAGAGGGTGAGGGTCAGTTGAGCAGAGCTGAATTCAAGGGCAAACAGCAGCTATGGAGTTCAATTAATAATCACACCTCTGAACATCACTGCAGACCTGGGTTAGGTCTAATTTATCTAAACAAAGCAAAGAATTTTGAGCTCAAAATGTGAGGGTGATACATACCTTGAGGGGGGCCCAAACCACCTGCAACAGGAAACATGAAGCTGCAGGAGGGAAACAAGAGTGGGTGAAATTCTGGCACTTTAGTGCAAATATCCACAACTGAAAGCCCACCTCGACTTCCACGTCAGCACCATCACCAGGAGCCTCCCACCTGTCTGGGCAGCACTACCTGCTCCTGCAGGTCCCACAGAAGCCAACCCCATGTCATCCCTCAGCAGGACCCCCACCAGAGCTGGAAACACAGATGTGATCCTCCCAGCAGCCCTGACACAGCTTTGACTCATCCACATCACCCACGAGAGACTTGGGGCACCCACACAGCTTGGGAACAGGTCAGTTTGTTGTGTAGGCTAAGCACAGAATGAATAAACATCTCCTCTTGCAAGTATCTGACTCAGCAGGACCATTAACTGCACCAGAGAACACTTCTCAGCTGCTTAGGAACGGCTCTTCTGAAGGAAAATAAACTATCCACAAAACACCACCACTCTGTGCCCCTTTTAGAAACATTAAGTATCACAAAATAATGGGGTTTCTATTTTCTCAGTTATCTAATTACAACCAAAAAAAAAGCTCCTTGGAGAAAACATTCATTGACATATGGAGGGTCAAGTGCACCTGGAGGAAGAACCATTAAAATTTCAACTGAAATCCTAATGGAAATTGCTAGCCCTTGTTCTCAAACAGCTGCCAAACAGCAAAAAAGGACCTAGTTTAAAATTCTCATTTGCAAGCAACTTGCAGAAGCCCACGTCAGCAGCAATTTCCCAAACAAGAACCTCACTCAGTGTCCCAGGCAGTTATTACATCAAAGTGCTGTGGAAGAGAAACACACTTATAGATATTCAATGTTCAATTCCGAGGCTGGATGTAAAAGAAACTAGGAGTACAAGAGAAAATGCCACCAGAAACGGCAGCAGGAAGTCCTGAAAGCCAACCTGGTTTATAAATATAAAAGAGCTGTGTAATATGAGCAGCAAGATAAAATAAGGAGTTTAAATTATGCATTTATCCAGGAGCAAATTGCACCTCCCCACTGTACAGGCAGCAGGTCACACGGTCACCACGACAACCCATCTGCTCTCCACTTCATCCTCCAGCCAGGACCTTCACCATCCTGAAGCTGCTTCCTCAGCCCTGACCGCTGTGTGCTTTCTCCTTCCACAGTATCACACACCTGTGCTTTCCAAAAGTCTTGCCACCCTCCACCATTTGGGGTTCACCCTCACCGTTCAGGGTTCTCCCTCTGAAGAACTCTGCAGACTCACACACCTCAGCCCCAAACATGCAGGGCCTGCTTCTCACCACAGCCAAGGTCTGTTTAACTCCATTCAGTCGTTTTAATCTCTCCTTGGCATACAACATCAACAGGAAAACAAACAGACTTACTGCAGCCAGAAGGATGGAATAGTAAATATAATTTCTGAAGATCTCCTAAAGATCCTGAAGAGCTCCTAGAAGTGTTCTAAGCTTCATGCTTCCCTTCTTATTGGAGAACCTGATCAACAAGAATTCTCCAAACCAGCAAACACAATGTAAACTGAACAAGCGTCCACTGCTTGTTGGAAGCAAGTAAAGGCCAAACTATTAAATATTTATCCCTTTCTACAGAGCCCCTGGTTTATTTATAAGTCTCTGCTGAAAAAAAATAAAAAGAAACGATCAACACAAAATGCCTCAGCTAATTAGAGGGCACTGGAAGAGGAGCTAGCCCAAAGCAGCAAAGCCAGCTCTGGCAGCACAGCCCCGTGTGTGGATCCACCATGGATTCACTCCAGGACTCAGTGTGCAACTGGTGTGGCCAGCACTGGCACGGCCTCAAACCATCCCACCAACGGGGATTTATTACTGGAGATGGTTTCTTGGAGATGCAAAAACGTCCTGAGCAGTCAGTGAGAGCAGCTGGTTCTGGTGGCTGTGTGAGACCGACCTGGGGTACGCTGCACAAATGCAACAAAGAGAAGGGAACAAAGTGATCACCCTACAGCAGACCTCTTAAAGCAGTACTGTAAATTCTTACTAAATGAGTATTTTAAATGTGGAGCTTAAAAAAAAAAACAAACACCAAGAAGCCCCAAACCAGCCAAGCAACAGCTTCAGCCAAAACGCAGGAGCGTGGGGAGAAGCAACTCCTCTTCTGAATTAAAACTTCACTGTAACAGCTCCAAGCCACGCAGAACATTTTCCCGTCTACAAGTGGGTTTTTAAACCCCTTAATTCCCAAGCAGTACAACCCTATCGATGCAACAGACTGTCAGAGTATTTTTGAGTGGCAGAAATTTACAAAAATTGAAGTGAAATCAGGCAAAGAACCCACACAGACACGGAACAGAACTCTTCTTCTACCTCCAGACTTTGTCCTCAAAGAAACCAGAATACTATCAATGGGAAATGGTGATTTGTAAATACTTTTATTTTTCAGAATCTTTTATTTCATTGACAACACTCCCAATAACCCTGACAAAACCATGGGTTTCGGATATCCAAGACAACTCAATGAACTTAATTGTCAAACGCAAAATTTCCTCAGCCTCCCTAGAAGTAGGACAAGAGATAAACAGCAGACAAGAGACTACACTGAAAAAAAACCACATTACTAGAGTCTTCAAAGGCGGTGAAATCCAGTTTTCCAACCTTTCCAGAAACACAACGACATCTCTTTTAACACTGGTTCTTTCTCCTGACAGATTCCTCAGTCCTCGCTCTGGCCAAGGTGCCCTTTGTGAGAAGGAGGGGAAATGTCCCCAGGGAGGCTGGGTCCCAGGAGGCCACAGACAGACCTGCCCAGCACTGACAGAACTTTCACTGCTGCTGAGCAGGGCTGGCAGAGCCCACAAAATCCGGGACTGCAGCTGCAGAGCCTGATGGCAAGTGGGGCGTAACCGCCCAAGCCTGGACACATCGGGGGAGATCAGCTGGGCCCCCAAAAATGTGAATAAATCTCAGCAAAACGCAGAGCTACCACGGCTGCTTTTCCAACACCACATCTGGAACCTCCCCACCTCACCCAGGAACCCATCACATCCTGCCTGGGACCCTGATGTTCCATCCAGGATCACAGGTACCGCACCTGAGACCCACACACCCCCCCCAAGACCCCACAAAGCTCACCTGACAACCCACGAACCCCACCTGGGA
>VRYO01002784.1:1178632-1203138 GCA_009812075.1 Sialia sialis | reverse complement strand
ATCGCCCCCCATCTCCCGCCAGCTCTGCCCCTCCCTGCCTCCCTGTAACTCCCCATCATCCTTCCTCCATTTGTCCCCTCCCTCTCCGCAGCCCCTCGCCCGCTGTCCCCCGTCGCCACCGACCTGGCGGCCCCGGCCGCTCCGCCGCCCGCCCCGCCGGCGCCCCCCGCGCCGGGCCCGGGCCGCAGCGCCATCTTCGCGCTCGGCCCCGCCGTCTGTCAGCGGAGCGGGGCGGCTTCCGGGGCCGGCCCGGGCAGGCACCGCCCTCGGCCCCGCTGCTCCCCCGTTCTACAGCGCTCAGTTCCTCCGTTCCATGGGCCTGCAGCCTCTGGACTTCACACCCCACAGAGCCACGGGCCCTCGGTTCCTCCGTTCCACCGCCCCACAGCCCCTGTGCTCCGCAGCCCACAGAGCCACGGCCCCACGGAGCCGCGGCCCCTCGGTTCCTCCGTTCCAAGGAGCCATGGCCCCACAGCTCCTCTGTTCTACAAAGCCACGACTCCACAGAGCCTTGGTTCTTCCATTCCGCAGTCTTACGGAGCCATGGCCGTACAAAGCCACAGTGTCTTGGTTCCTCCATCCCACAGCCCAACAACCCCTGGGTTCCACAGCCTCACGATCCTGCGGATCATTGCTTCGACACCCCCAGAGGCCCTCGGTTCCACAGCTCAACTCCATTCCACCATCCCAAGCCCCTACAGAGCCCCATATACCCACAGCCCGTCGATTCCTCCACTCCACCGACCCAACGCCTCGCGGGTTCTCAATTTCACAGCCCCACAGGCCCCCAGTTCTTTGGTTCCACATTCCCAGCCCCTCGGTTCCTTGGCTCCACAAACCCATGGCTACTTGGGAGAGGCCTGGATGGGGATCAGCAGCCTTGGCTTCCCCTCAGGAATTCCAGGTTTCCACATCTAATCCACCACTTTTCTGTAAAAAGGAAAAGTGCTGCCTTTTCCACCTGACCTCCCCCAGGGTCACCCAGGGATATGTGACAAATGACAGGACAAGGGCAATGGATTCATGCTGACAGAGGGAGGGTTAGATGAGATATTGGGAAGAAATTCCTCCCTGTGAGGGTGCTGAGGCTCTGGCACAGGTTACTGTGGCTGCCCCATTCCAAACTAGATTAAAAACCAAGACGATTCTGTCCAGAAAATCTTCTTTAAAGGATTGTAGTTTCAAGGAAGCCATTCCTGCCTGACTGGAATTGTGATGACAAAACCAGGGTGGGCTGAGAACACATTGGGCAGATGAAGACAGGGAAAACACACAGAGGTGGGTCTTTTTTGCCTGCAGAATTGTTCCATCAAGGCTGCACAGACACACAGGTCTCTGAATTAGCATTTTAAAACCTTGTTTATTCTGGTTTCAGACTCAATTATAAAACAGCACAAAATTACAGGATGTGTAAAGTATTAGTTAATTCAAAATAATTTTCTGGAAGAAAAACAGTAGGAAGAGTAAGGCTTTACTTTCACATAGACAAGGGTTCGTTTTGGCTTTTTTGAAGTGTCCAGGGAAGTCTCTCACAGCTGTGTTTATCAAACTTAATGGTGAACATTATGTGGTTTTTGTCTCTGAATCTCCTGAAAGCTTCTAAAAAATGTCTTGGGGGTGATCTGAACACAGACCATATTTCCAAGGGGCAATACAAGACTGTGTGAAAGTAACAAGAACTGATGCTGGCTTTGAACTATTCCCAGAAACACATGGCATTCACTGCACGAGCACATGCTCCGGCTTCTATAAGAAGCATCCAGGAATTCTCTCCTGGCATTGCAGTAGAGACTCTCCAGCATGTAAACCTCCACCCTCATCCCAAAGGAAACACAAGAAATATTTTTCTCCCTTCACCATCGCTGTCATCTTTGTTCTTCTGTTCCAGCACAGACAGAGGTGTCAGCCCCAGCTCACCAGTCTGAATTCAGCTTTCTGAAACAGTCTGGAATTTACTGCCCTTTTTGTCTTCTTTATCCTTCTTCTTTCCCTTAGTATTTTCCTTTGTAGTTTTCCTACAAGAAACACATTGGAGATCAGGACACCTGAACATAACCAGTGGTTTTAACTCAAGCTGCTGTCACCTACCACATGGCACCACATAAGGCAAAATGTCATTAATCCAAGCTCCAGGAGACAGATACTGACACTAAAACTTCATCACTAAAACAATTAAGACTGGGTGGTTCATCCAAGCAGGTTCTGTTACTTTGCTTAAATTTTCTGGGCTGTTTCTGAATAAACAGCATCTCTTACCTCCTTTTTAGCAAAACCTACTTACATTTTTCTTTTGCCTTTTTTCATGAAGCACTTTGGGGTGGTGCAAATGGATTCTCTTGTCAAAGGTTTCTTAATGAATTTCTTCTTTTGTTTGCTGAGAACAACATTTAGTGAAGAAAGATGAAATTAGTAGGATTTCTAGTTCTAGAAAGTTATTAAAGTTATTAAAAAGCACCGATTAAAAGACTCAAATGAACGTACCTCTGCAGTTTGGGCAAATGTTTTATGTATTCTGGTACAGGACAGCCAGCTCGCTGGATAACGTTGGCAATACTGGAAAGGAGAGAATAGATCAACTCCAGTGCTTGGACAAGTGATAAATATTTTTTTGTGGAAAACAGCAAACTAAACAAACTAGCTGGTTTGTTGTTGTTTTTTGTTTTGTGGTGTTTGTTGTTTTTTTTTTAAAGCAAGAAATAAAGACATTATTAATAAAGACATATTACCTCCGTAATAAAGGTTTATCATCTTCCGTAAAGAAAGTGACTGCCTTTCCTCTGTGTCCTGCTCTTCCAGTACGACCTGCCAAGCACACATTTTGCAGAATAGAGATTTTACTTCAGACATGTGCCTTTATTCCTCCTCACAGCCCCAGCCTCCTGGTGCACATTCACAGACTAAGGACCAAGCAGCCAATCCCCAAACATCGTTCCCAGCGAATGAAAGCACAGCTGTCTGAAACACCTCAATAAGGTTCACAGAGCACTGACAAAAAGGAGAGCATGTACATTAAAGACCTCAGAAATGGGAAAAAGGAGGTGGTTTGTGAGCCATGCCTCACCTATCCTGTGGATGTATTCCACTGCACTCGTTGGCAAATCATAATTGATGACCATATTCACACCTTTGAAGTCCATCCCTCGAGCCAGTAACGCTGAGCAGATGAGCACCCAGATCTTCCCAGCTCTGAAACTCTGCACTACTTTGTCTCTCTAGGAAAAGAACAGAAAACACATGTCGAAACAGTCCAAATAGCAATTTGAGAAAGGAGGTGAACTTCTTTCCTTAAAGCTGTCATGATGTTAAGGAATAAAACTAAACCTCTGAACAAAAACCTGCAGGAATTTGCTGCCATGGTTACCTGGAGTTACATCCCAACACTCTTCTTTTACCTTTCTTTCTAAAGCATCTCTTGAAAAGAAATAAAATCCTCTTACCTGTTGCTGAGTCTTGTCTGCATGGATGACATCCACATTGATGCCTTCATAAATAAGCTCATGGAAAAGCTCTTTAGCCCTCTCAATAGACTGCACAAAAACGAGGACTGGAGGAGCAAAACCCTGCAAAAGAGTAAGTTTATTTCAGGTTCCAAAATCCTTTTCCTTGCAGAAACTGAGACGCAGCAGATTTGGGCAATGGTCTAACATATTACAGAGAAGTGTTTGACCTGGGAAATTGGGAGTTTCTGACAGAACACAGCTTGGTTGAACAGGAAGAAGAACATGCTCAGTCTCTCCAAAATACCTTTTTAACAAGCTCTCTCATTGCTGTTAGTTTTCCTGTCTCAGATCCAACAAACAGCAGCTCTTGTTCGACTGTCTCTGCTGCAGAGTTTCTGAAACCAGAAATCCAACAGAAACCCTTCAGTGCTTCTCATATACATTAACAAAAACTCGTATTAATAAATATATGTAGCATATATAACCCCCATAAAAGTATTACCTGGTGGATGGGAAATACTGCACAACAAAACCTATTTCACCAGTGCATGCTCCTAAGACTGATGCTTATTTGATGATAAAGAATTGGCAAAGGAAAATAACGCTTTATTCAAAACACACGAGAAAGATCTATGTGCCTACACAATTTTTTCTGCAGACAAACAACCTGCAGTGCTGACTAACTACAGCCACAAAACCGAGCAGGCTGTAAAGGAAACAATTTCCCAGGAAATAAAAACCCCAGAAAACACTTACCTTGCTCCGACAGACACCAGCACAATGTTTTCCAGGTTGAGCTTACACCACTCCTCCACGTCGTGGGCAAAGGTAGCACTGAACAGGGCTCTCCTGAGCAGGTGGGAGGTGCATGCCAGGAAGATGGAACCCAGCTGCTCCCTGAATCCTGATTTCCCATCCTCAAACAGCTTGTCTGACTCGTCCACCACCAGCCACTCCACGCTAGGAACAGGGAGGTTTGATTTTCAGGAGTGCCACGTCTGAGTGGCAAAGCACATTTGAAACACACTCTCATACCTGCTCAGGTCTATTGCTGGAGGATCTTCTTTCAGCAAATAAATGAGTCTGTTAGGAGTGGTAACCAGTATATCTATTAAAAGAAAAGAAGTAAAATGTCAAAAAAGACACAAAATAAACCCAACAAAGAGCCCTGAGAAACACCAGTTACAACCCAATCTGCCAGAGATACAGTTTAGCAGAGTCCATGTCAGTCCCTGCCACTTTTTAACCATGTCTTTAAAACCACACATCCCAAAGAGAAAGCTGACACTTTTTAATTTTTTAAAAGCACTTCACTCGTTAGAACAGTTACCAAATTTCTTGGAAGACTTGGGGCCAAACTTCTTGGCTGCCTCAGCTGCCTTGTGGATCATGTGGATTCTGAAGCCTGTGCCCTCTGCCAGCTTCACCAGTTCGCGGTGGGTCTGGAAAGGCAGCACAGATTGGATTTTCAAACTGGGCTGATGAGTTTGGAACAAACAGATAAACCTCTCGCAGCAATCTCAAGTAGGAAAGGAGGTTTTAAGAGCACCTGAGCATTGGGCAGTTTAAAATACGATGAAAGAATCTTGAGCCTCTAATCTAATCATTTAGATTAGACTCAGATAATAGATATGTACCTACTTCACAGAAGTCAAAAGACTTGAAAGAAACATTTAAATTAGCTTTCTCTGATTTGTGAGGGCAATAAAGGAAAAAAAATATTTACTAAGCTGCTCTTTTGCTGATGCAGAGTGAAAACACTGAAGCCCATCAAAGTGAGGTTCCCTCTACACACACCTGGCTGGCAAGTTCTCGGGTGGGTGATATGATCAGAGCCCTGAATCCTTTGTTCCTAGGTTGCTTCAGATGAGTTAAGAGAGGGATACAAAATGCCAGTGTTTTTCCAGACCCTGTAGGAGCTGAAGCTAGGAGCTCCCGACCCTGTAAGAAAATAAACAAGAGCTTATATTTCAGTAGGGAAAAAAAAATCCTAGTAAAAATTCCATTCCCATAAATATCAATGCTGCAAACTGATCCAAAATACCTTAGGAAAAGCATAGGTGAGGAAAACTGTGGAAGCCAGTTTTGATGAAGTTGATGCAGCTTTAAAACTGCCACAAGCACAGGCACGGCCCCAAACTTTGCAGAATCCCTGAAACCCCAGAGAACTCACGTGTAGCATGACGGGAATTGCTTGCATCTGGATGGGTGTTGGCACATGGAAGCCTGCAGCCTGGATATTCTCCATGATTTTAGGGTGGACTTGATACTCCTTCTGAAGCTGATCAAAGGTGGCAATGGGGTCAGGGAGATCTGTTCCCTGAATGCTGATCCTGTGCTGGTTCCTGAAGCGATTTATCTACAAGGCAAAACACAAACTCCTTCTTAATTTTGCACCATGTACGAATTCATCTCCTGGTTCTCTCCCCCACACTCAGTCACCCTCCTCCAATGAGGAACCACCATAAATAAACCTCAATTTTAGATCACACAGAACATCAGGAACCTGCTGCTGCATCAGAATTCCCTGGTCCTACCTTTTCTCTCCTCAGGCGTTCAAGCTTCTCTGCAGTAGGTTTTTTGTCTTTTGCATCTTCAAACTTTGCTTCCAGAGAGGACATCCACTTTATTCCATTGTTTTCTGACAGCTCTGGCATTGATATTGCTCCTGCAAACAAATTGAAATTTCCTTTAGTAAAATACAGACAGGCATTACTGGGAGAGAAAAAAAATCTCAGACCCTTTGTTCTCTCATTCTCAATAAAACTATTGAAGACTCCAGAAGGATGGCAACCACATCCCCAGCTCTCAGCACTGAATCTTGGCCCGGTTATTAGATCAGCTCTGAGCCAGGCCAGCCAAGAAACCCGGAACTGGATGGGCTTTAAAGTCCCTTCCAACCAAACCATTCTGGGATTCTTCGATGATTCTGCCAGGGATACACGCGTGTGTGTACAAATACCTCGTGTCTTTTTCTTTTTTCTTTTCCCTTCACTGCTTTCCGCCGTTCTTTTCCTCTTTCCATCGTTTTTCCCTGCTCCATCTTCCTGTTGCTTCGCCTCCTCTTCAGCCCCCGCGAGCCCCCAGCCCTCCTGGGCAGATCCCTGAGGGGCTCCCTCCTTATTCCCGAAGAAGTCGAGGCTGTCCAGCGAGACGCTGCCGCGGTTCCCTTTAACCACCTGCGGGAGAACCGGGAAAAGCGTGAGATGCCACGGCTCGGTCCCGCTCCTCAGCGCCGCGGGCACGGGAGGGACGGCGCTGCGGAGGCCGAACCGGGCAGGGGCCGATCCCCGAGCCCTCCGCTCGGTGTCCCCGTACCCCGAAGCGCCGCGCGTCCAGCCCGAAGCGCCGCACGTCAAAGCGGGCGCCGGTGCCCAAGCGCCGGAACAGCTCGTGGGTCTCCATGCTGCGCGCTCCCAGCAGCCCCGCCGGAAACGGGGAGCACTTCCGGTGGAGGGGGCACCATGGCAACCGCCATGGCGGCTCGCTGCCATGGCAACGCGCCCGCGCTTCCCTAGGCCGCGGTCAGGCGGGAGCGACTGTCGCGACAGCACGAGGCTGGCGAGCGAGGATTCCTTCCCCCTGAGGGGCTGCGGATGGATCCATGTGGCCCCTTCCAGCTCTGCTGCAGTTCGGGAGTCCGGGAGGGAGCAGACAGGAGGATGTTATTAAGCTGCGCCAAGGGAGATATTGGTTGGATACTAGGAAAAAGTTTTTTACAGGAGGAGTGATGAAGTACTGGAATCATTTGCCCGGGAGGTGGTGGAGTCACCATCCCTGGATATGTTTAAAAAAAGACTGGATGTGGCACTCAGTGCCATGGTTTAGTTCAGGTATAAGGATGTGAGTTGGTCTCAACGATCTTGAAGATCTCTTCCAACTCTATGATTCTGTAATTCCGTGATTCTGTGATTCCATTATTCTGATTTCGTGATTCTGAGATTCTGTGCTGTTCCTGCCTTGTGCACAATCACTCTGCTTAATCCTCAATTTATACTAATACAATCCATCCTCACTAATGTGCCTGAAGAAAGAAATTCATGAGGCCATGGGAGGAGCAACCAGGCAACTAGCTGAGCTCCTCAGGGCATTCAAGAAAGTTTGCCCAGATTAAGATCAGAATTTATTTTATTAATGTATGTATTCATTATGATAAACTGTGAGATCCAATAGTGCAGGTAAATCTAGTACTCTCTATCAGATCAAACAATACAGATTTTTCCGGGTTATTCATGAAGGAAAACAGAAATTTAATTAGCAGCAACAAAAATTATTCAATGTGATAAAATCCTGAAGGGCTAAAGGTTTATGTGGCTGAACTCCAAGATCTCTAAGACATATAGGCCATGGCTAACATTCACTACTTTAATAAACTTTGAGATGAAAAATTGGGTTAACCTGATCCTCCCCTCCACCCTTCTCTGCCTGATTTATAGCTCTTTTTCTTTGCCAGAATTTTAACTCCGCAGCAAATGGGTGGAAGCAGAAACAGGGACCTGGGTGCAGAGCTCCACAGCGGTGCAATTCCCCTTCTTGTGTCCCCAGTGGTGTATTTCCAGTGAATAAAGACTCAGCTCTGCATCCTTGGTGCTGTTCCCAGGCTGAGGCTCCTGCTTTCTGCTGGGAGCAGTGACTAATGGTTGCTGCGAGAGGATGGGCAAGAATGTGGAGGCATTTGTGTAACAAAGAACTATAAATCATCTCCAATATCCATCACTCACCAAGGGATGCTGCTGGCAGATTCAGGAGTGAGGAAACAGGGAACATTCTCTCCATCTGCCAGCTGGGAAATCCCTTTGTGTCAGGGGTGAGGAGCTCTGCTTCTGAGGGCAGAAATCCCCGTGCCAGGAGCGAGGGACCAGGAATATGCTGAGCTGGAGTCCACAAGGATCCTCCAGTCCAACCCCAGCCCTGCACAGACACCCCAACAATCCCATCCTGTGCCTGAGAGCGTTGTCCAAAAGCTCCAGGAGCAGCCTCAGGGCTGTGCCCATTCCCTGGGGAGCTGTTCCTTCCCTGAGCACCCTCTGGAGCTCCTGGCACCCTCATCACTCCGTTGCTGCTGCTCTGAGCAAAGCCTTGCAGAGCAGGGGTCCCTCAGGTGCCAGCAGCAAAAATTCAACAAGGCAGAGAGTGCCTCACTTTGTTCCCTGTCGCTGATCCAAAAAGAGGAGCACAGAGCCTCCTCACAGGGAGTTCCCACTCCCTCAGCAAAGAGGAAACATCAGCAAAGAGGAAACATCAACCCCCCCAACCACAGCCACCTTGAGGGGGCAACTTCATGGCCCAGCTCCTGTTTTCCCTTGAACCCCTGCTGAGGAACCTGGGGCTGGGTGCAGCTTTAGCAGAGGAGCCAAGCACTGCTCCTTCTGCCCGGAGTCACTGGCAGGACACCCACGGGCTGCACAGGGCTGTGGGGAGAGCCCTGGCTCCTGGTTCCACTGCTCCTCCTGGCAGCAGCAGGTACAGGTGGGTGGAAAACAGCCCTCCTGACCCTGACACAGCCCCATCCCTGCAGGGATCAGGGATCTCTGGGGTGGGCACAGCAGCTCAGGTGAGATGTGCCACTGGGCAGGTCACTGGGCTGTGCCCTGGGCATGGAGCTGAAATAAAATCCCAAGAGATGGCAAAGCAAATCAGGTGAGTGCATTTATTCCACCACGTGCACTGCCAGGTCCGAGTAGCCTTGGGCTCCTGGGGAAATCCAGCCAACATTTTCTGTGTGTGTGTCCATGTGCTGCACAGGTAGGGCAGGAGTTACAGGACAGTGGGACTGCTGCACGTGTGCCCCCCACGCCCTGCCCTCCTGCTTCATCATCATCACTAATATGCACATCACAGTCAATTAGCCCGGCTGAGCACACTGCTGACCTCTGACCCCTGCTGTGTCCCCCGATCCATTAACAGCCCCTCAGCCCTTAGCTCTCAGTATGAATTGATGTAGCATCCATTCTCTTGCAGCAAAGAAACATGCGTCCTCATTCAGCTGTCCATTTCCACTTTCTGTTCCTTTGTGCTCCCCTTCTGTTCCCTGTGTTGCTAACCTGGTCACCACTTCTTGACCCCACGTCCTCGTCCCTCCCAAGGGTGTTGTAATCCCAACCACTACCAAAAAACTTTTACTTTTTCCCCCCTTTACTCACATCTTATTTAGCGAAAAATGGTTTCCAGCAGTGTGGGAGCTTTGATCCCCTATTCAAGAAATCCTTGCAATGTTTTTTTAAAGACTTTCTTTCTAAGGCAAATGAATTCTTCATAAAGGGGGAAATGGTGTGCTGGTTGGGCTCTGTTCATCTGAGGAAGACAAATGATCTGTTTTATTACTTGAAAAGCATAACAGTTGAGTGTGTAGATTTGTGATTTATCTGTAATTAAGAATCCATTTGAGCAGCATATTAATTACAGAGAATAGGATTCGTTTTGCTGAGTAGAAAAGTAAAATCAAAGTCCCTTGAATTAAAAGACAGCGTAAAATGCCTGAGGCTTTGGTTTTCCATGGCTCTGCATTACGCCTACACTGGGACAGGACAACTTTAGGGCACATTTGAATTTTTTAACTTTTAAGTTTTCTCTCTGGCTAGAAGAAATAAAATCCAAGGGCTCAGAGATCTTTCCCTACCGATGCTGGTGCTCCCCAGCGCTCCCGTTCTGCCTGGGCTGCTCGGATTGTGCCGCTCCTTTCGCTGGAGAGCGCTTTTCTCTGGATGCCGAGTGCGTTTTGGAGTGTTTGGGAGCAGCAAAGCTGTTCCCGAGCTGTTCTGCCGGTCTTTCTGGCTCACATCTGTGCCCGCATCAAACCTGTTCACGGGCTAGTGAAGATGTGCTGCGGGCACACGGGGTCGGTGCCCGGCACCGGGACTGCTGCGGCTGCGAGAGCCGGCACCGCCCGCACACCAGGCGAGCTCCGCATTCCTCTCTGCGCTCCTCAAACCTGCCACCAGCCCACCCAGCCCGTTCAAAGGCTGCAGAGCCTGCTGGCAGCCCGCGGGAGTGGCAGCGCTGTCCCTGTCACCTGTGCGGGCGACACAGCGCAGCCGACCCTGGCACGGCACAGCCCAGCCTTGACACAATCCTGGCATAGCCTAACCTCAGCACAGCCCAGTCCTGGCACAGCCCAGCCCCGGCACAGCCCAGCCCTGACACAGCCCAGCCCAGTCCTGGCACAGCCCAGCCCTGACACAGCCCAGCCCAGTCCTGGCACTGCCCAGTCCTGCTCCTGCTCCTGCTCCTGCTCCTGCTCCTGCTCCTGTCCTGCTGACATTCCCAGCAGATCCGGCCGCCTGGCTGGACTGGCAGAACGGCTCTGGAGAGACCGAGTGTGTGAGCTGAGCTCTTGTGCAACTGCGCCTTCCTTACGTGAGCACTCACTCCAGGTACCATTTACAGTCAGAATCCTTCAGCTGCATTCTGGTGTCCCTGGAGAGGCCAATCTGGTGCCTTCATGGCCAGCAGAACATCGGAGGGGTGAGCTGGGATTTCCACAGCAGCCCAGCTGTTTGCTGCTGGCCCTGTGAGCCAGCCTGGCTGCAGCCCGGCCAGCACCAGAGGCTGGGATGGCAGCTGAGCCCCAGCACTGCCCTGTCCACGACTGGCACCAGCACCAGGGTGCTGTCACACCCCTGGGCAAAGGGACCCAGGCACCCGGTCCCCAGACCTCAGCCCTGGACAGGGTTTTGCTGGCTCTGTTCCTCCCACAGTGATGGAGGTGACAAATCCCTGCCACAGAGGTGACAAATCCCTGCTCCAAAGGACAGCCAGAGCCCTGTGCCCAGGGTGCTCAGGCTTCCCCTGACCCTCAACCAACAGCTGAGGAAGGAGCATGAAAACACAGAGAGCTTTGGGTGACACCTCCATGGACAGAGCAGATCTTGTGTCACACAGACCCACAGCGGTTTCCTTGGCACTGCTGGGATTTGGGAGTTATTCCTTTGTACCCACACCTGCACTTTGAATTCAATGCAGTCCATGAAGGAGGCTGCAGCTCACATGAGGAGACACTGCTGAAGCCTTGTGGCAGCCCGTGGATCCTTATGTGCAAGGAATTCCCTTATAATCAGCTTTGAACTGTAAAATAATCACTCAGCCCTGTAAAACTGCATTGGTCATAAATGAACTTTGTCATGGTTCTGCTGGTTTCTTTGCCGCATAACAACTGCATCACACACAAACACCACGTGCTCAGCAGCACGAGGAGGAAAATGTATCTTCCAGGAGCTTCATTTGACATGAGACTGCATTTTACAGCAATTTAATGAGGCAGCCAGGGCACATGCAGGAGCCAACACCGCACCCAGGGCTTCTCCAAGCAAGCTGAGGTCTGGCCAGGGACAGTGCAGCTGCTGCAGAGGCAGATTTTGTGTGGTATTTGCCATCCAGAAAGGTTTCCTCAGCCAGAGGTGAACTCAGAATCAGAGGAAGCTTTCTCCCCTCGCAGGAATGTGCAGCTCTCACAGCATCCTTAGCAACCCACCCTGCTGCTCCCCTTTTTCAGGTGCTGCTGCCCAGGGATGGGAAGTGACAGCACACAACAGCAGCTTCATAAACCCACACCTCTGGGGAAAGTATCTGTTATTAATCATTTGTTCTACTCACATTATTGACTTTATCCTGTCTGCTTCATCACACCCTGCTCCCTGGGACTCACCTGCTCCATCTGTGTCTTCACTTGGATGGATCTCTGCCCTTTCCCCCCTTGTTTTTTTGGTTCTGTCCCCTCTTCCTTCACCACTCTTCATCCCTTTCTGGTGGTCTCAATTCTCAAAGCCTCCTTTCCCAAGGTTTTCACCTCCCTTCTCTGCAGAGCTTGTCTGGACCATTTACCACAGGGTTCTTCACACCCCGAGCTCCATCCTTGCTTACAGCTGGTGCAGAAATCAAGCCCCAAAACCTACTGCAGCAGGTCTAGTGCCTCTTTCTCCTCCCTGCTTCCCACTGGATTGTCCATTCCTCCCTCTGCTGGACCAATTCAACCTGGATTTGCATCATCCACATTACCATTAATCTCACAAAGGTTCCACCCTTTTCCACTGCGGTGCTTAGAGTCACTCAGATCTGTTAGCTCTTCACAATCAAGGATTTTCAAAAGCTTTCCAGCCCCTAGAGCACTCTCTGCCACCTCCCCCTCTGCACTGACCCACGGGCTCAGCATCCAGAGCGGATGGGGCTTGGCTTTGGCACTCCCCTCCTAATTGGTTTGCTTAGCACTGGGCTGCTAAAGTTAGCAGGGAATGAGGGAGAAACCGAGGGCAGCATCATTAGGGCATCATTAGGAGGGTGAGGATGAGGCTCTCCCCACCTCCAAAAGCCTCCTGCAATTCCTGGCTGATACCTGGGGATTCCCAGCAAACTCCAGGCAGGGATAAATGGAGATGATCATTGCAAGGGACAGCAGGAGGGACGTGCCACCAGCCTGTGTCCCTGTCAGCCTGACCTATGCCAAACCTCCTCACATGAGCACTGTGGAATTCACAGACCACGCAGCAAGGACTCAGAAGAAATGGAGTTTAATTATGGTATACATTAAATTAAATGTAATTCTGAATATTGGTCTCCAAATTCCTGATGACTTTTTCAGCTCCTGTCGGTCCCAGCAAGGGTGAGGGTCCCACTGTGCCAGACAACTGAGTCAAAGAGCTTTTCTCAGCCCAAAGAGAGCATCCAGTGTTCTCCTTAGCATGGTTATCTGTCCCTGGGCACCTCTGCTGCTGCCCACCTCTCTAGGTGTTGGTACACGCCACAGAGTTAATGAAAAATCAGCACAACTGGGGAGTATTAGATCCTTTTACAGAGGAGCTCATGTCTCACAGAGGGCAGACAATGCCTTTGACAGATTCCATGGCTTTGGGAGGTTGGACTTGGGCTCCCAAACTCCTCCAGGGCTCTGGTGTGTCCTCAGCAGGTGCCTGAGGGGCTGGATGTGCTCTCACCACAGAGCTGGGATCATTCACAAGCTGGAGATCTTTCTGCAGAGCTGTCCATGCAGAGGCAGGGCAGCATCTGGAGCGTTCACACAGCCCATGTTCATCATCCATCCATCCATCATCCATCCATCATCCATCCATCATCCATCCATCCAGGGCACCACGAGGATCAGAGCACCCTGTGCACTGCTGAGGGTGGAACCACCACGGCTCCTCATCAGCTGCTGAGGCTGGAAAGAAGCCACCTGAACTGGCCATTTACTGGGCAGGAGCTGAGGCAGCAGCTGGGCACCCAACCCCTTCTGTGCCCTGAGGGAGGAGGAAAAGGAGTCTCTGAACCCATCTGGGGAAGATCCCATCACAATTCTGTGTGGCCTCATTCACTCCTGCTCACCTGGAAGCTGCTGACACTTCCCCGCAGCTGGATGTGCTCACCAGGCTGCTGAGCCCTTCCCCACCCCACCAGAGCCCATCTCAGAGTGCCCAAAAGCAGGGAATTCCATCGAGATTAATTCACAGTCACAGTTGTCCCCACATGGATCACCCAGGTCCTGCTCAGCTCGCCCTGTGCTCTTCCTTCACGTGGGATGTCACCGTGCAGGGGACACGTGTCTGCCTGTCCTCCTGCCCAGCAGAGCCCAGTGCTGCCTGACCAGCATCCTTGCCAGCCCCAGGACTGGAATTAACTCATTTAAAGGAAAAAGAGAAATACAAAACCATCTTCAGCTCTGACCTTTACCATTAAAAAAAAAAAAAAAAAAAAAAAAAAAGGAGAAAGAGAAGATATTCAGGACCAATATATACAGATGGGGGAATTGCACTTAATTACAGTAATTTACATCCATTGGGCAAAAATTTACTTCTTTTTTTATATAAATCTCTATGTATAGGAGTGGGGAGGGGGGAGGATGGAGCAGACTGTACCTATATTTACAGTTTCATTGGCTCAGTTCAACAACACATGCAATTCCTCCCTCCGAACAAACGCCAAGTAACAGACCCCGGTCCCTCTCAGCAGCAGAACTTCAACACCATCCATCTTCCCCTTGTGCCAGCTCCCAGCACGGCCTCGTTCCTCGGCAGAGCCTCTTGGAAGGCAAACATTTGAGGAAAACAATCCCCGAGACTCATCTTGGGAAGACGGCGTGGAGCGATGGACGGGCGCGTCCCCGGTGGGCACGGCGGCTCCGGGCGCGTCCCCGGTGGGCTCGGCAGGGCTCGGGGAGCCTGGAGCCCCGAGCCCCGGCTCCGTGTCGGGCTCCTCGCTGCTGGGCTGTGCTCTGGCAGGCGACTCCCGGGCTGGGAGCGCGCGGCTCGCCGCCGGGATGTTGTGGAAAATAAGATCCCGTTGCTATGTGCAAAAGCAGCGAGGTGTGGAGCATCACCAGGCTTGTAGGGGACACTGGGGAGGGAGAGAGAGCGGCACAGTGAGCGGAACGAGGCAGCAGCACCACAAAAGCATCTGGAGGCATCACCTCCTGCTCTGCTCCCTGACCTTGCTCAGCCCCGAGCACCCCTGTGGGCGAGGCAGTGGGAAAATACTTTCCTAACCAGCTATTGCCACCCCCCTCCCAAAATAATAATACTAAAAGAGGTGCTGTTTGTGTCCAGGCTGTGCCCAGCAGCAGCCAGGCATGAGGTTGGGGTGTGAGCAGGGCTGGGGGCTCATCCCCTGTCCCACCTCCAGGCACAGAGCCAAGCAGCCCCATTTCCACATCCACCCCACTGCAGAGGCTCCTTCTCCATCCCTCTCCATGTCAGGGGTCCCCCCAGTCCTGGGGGGCGGGGGGCCAGGGCAGGGGGTGACCTTGTGGGCTGGAGCGCACAGCAAACAAGGTCCGCAGGAGATAAGGAGACGCCAGGAGCCTCCCGTGACATGTCATTAGGGACTGGCCCTGGCTATCAGGTGTTTGCCAACGTCATAAACATGGTGGCCCGGCCTCAAGCGTTGTCAAAGGAACCCGGAGGTATTTGCCCCTTCCAGGTCCAATAACAACATCTGATAAGAGACCCACAGCAAGGGAGGGGAGAGCTGGGGGTGACCAGGGACCTCCCTCCAGCTCCATCCCCCAGCAGCACCACAGAACAGGTTTGGGGGCTGCTTTATGGTGAGCAAAGCATGGAGGAGCCAGGGCACAGCTCCTGGTAGCCCTGGTCAATGACAGAAACCCAAATATTCAGGTATTTGAGCAATTTGGATGATGAGCAGCATTTATGTGACATGCTGCATCTGTCATACTTCATTCACCTTCTGACCACCAAGAAAGAAATCCACGTCCAAATTTTTCCAGCTGTAGCATCGAATGGTTGGTAGGAAAAGAGATTTGGGGTCTGGGAGGGTTTGCTGCTGGAGACGGTGCTTGTCATGCATTGGGGGTGATGTAAGCACAGCAGATGAAGGGTCCTGGCCCCATTTTCCCCCTCCTGAGCCGTGACACCTCCTCCTGCTTTAATTAAAGTGATGGAGGCAGAAACCCCTGGGAGCCCCAGCCCCGCTGCTCAGGGAAGGGTGAAAGCAGCAGGGATGGCCGGGCTCCGTGTCCCTGCCAGGGACATTTCCTGTGTCCCGGGGCTGCCGAGGCCAGCCCAGCATCAAAGGCAGGAGAGCTCGATTAATCAGGGGCAGTTCGGGCTGAGCGCGCAGCAGATGGGCTGATAAAGCTGCACGGAGGAAATGGAGCTCGGAGGGGAGGCCGTGCCTGAATGCTCCCCCTGAGACCTGCACACGGTGGGATGGTGTTCATCACCCTTTCAAAGCACCCCAAAGCCCCCTTGTGTCCCCCAGCCCCCTCCTTCACCCTCACAGCGATGCTGGGGGGGTCTCACAGCAATCCCACGCTGTATTTACTCTGTGGTCATTGCAGACATTTTTTCGTGTCCCCTGTCAAACCTCGGGAAGAAAGTTTATCTGAATGCAAGTTCAAGGCTCCCTCTTATTTATCTAGCGATCAATAAGGGCCACATATTTCCCACAGTCCCCAGAGCTGGCTCTCAGAAAGGGACTATTGTCTAAGGAAAGCCTCACACACCTGATGTGAACCAGGATAAGTCCAGCCTTACACCTGCAGTGGGCAGATGATAAAGGTTTATGGGCTGGGGGAGCCTTGGACTCCACTTGACTCCAACCAGGGTGGATCCCCCTGGGTACAGGCAGCAGAGCCTGCTTGGTTCTACCTTCTCAGCCACAGTAGGATGGAGTTGCTCCATGGATGAGCAGGGCCTGGCTGGTACCACCCAAAGTTCGCCCAAAACCCCATCATGGCACCTGCAGCAAGTTTTGGAACGGGATTCTCATCCCCAGCTTCCCAGATGAACACAGCACAGGCAGCAGGGTCTCTGCTACTCCCAGCTCCAGCTCCAGAGGAGGAAAAGCTCCCCTCCATCCTCACATCCCCCATCCCACAGCCCCTCAGCCACCTCTGTGCGACATTACCTGCTTGCTGGAAGACATGTTGGTGAGCGTGCTGATGCTGCTGGTGTCCGTCACCACCATGGCCGAGGGGAAGCGGGACGTGTGGGAATACTGGGGAGGCTCCTGCTTGTGTGCATACACTGTGGACAGGATGGGGACAGCTCAGGGAAAAGCCACTCCAGCAGGGAACAGGGAGAGGTAAAACCCAGTGCTTCCCTCCGAGCCACTGCGTTCTCAGGTGGCAGCGCTGCAGAAAGCCCCGAGGTGATGGGGAAGGAAGGGGAACAGTGGGGGAAGAAGGGATGAGGCAGGATGTGACCACCCTGCACCTGAGCGTGCCATGGGCTGGAACCACCAGAGAGGAGCAACAGCCAAGGGTGGGCAGGGCAGAGCAGGAGGAGAGCACAAGCTGATTTCCCACCCAAATCCACCTCCCTTTGCAGCTCCCCCCAGCTCTTACTGTGTGAGTTCTGCAGCTGGGTGACGGTGGCCATGAAGGGCTGCTGTGCCATGTGCCCAGGGGACTGCTGCATCAGCGGCTGCTGGTGGGGGCTGTGGAGCTGCTGGGAGAACTGCACGGGCTGCAGGGCTGCCAGGCTGCCAGCCACGCTATTGATGACGGGGACACTCTGGGCCTGCGAGGTGTTCAGACCTGGCAGCAGGGAGAGAGCAGAGCAGGGATGTCAGCGGTGGCAGTGTCACCTCCCTGCCAGGACAGGGCACAGAGGGGAGCTCGGGGTGCACTTACTCTGGGCGATGGCCATGACCCCCGAGAGCGGCGTCATGATGAGGTTCTGGGACTGCTGAGGGTTGTGGTGGGACAGGCTGTGGATGTTGGTCAGGGTGCTCACGGGGGGCAGCCCACCCCCTGACACGGAGATCTGCTGAGAGCAAAGCAGAACAGGCACTGTCAGAGCCCCCTCCTCCGCTTCACGGGGGCACTGGGGGCATCAGCAGAGCCCCCTCCTCAGAGGGGAGAGGCTGCAATCCCACCGGGGCTTCACCCCATACAGCCCCAGGTGCACACCCTCACTGCACAGCTCAACTCTGTGTTAATACACAGCAAAACAGCGTTGGGAAAGACTTTGCTGGCGCTGGCTTCCAGCTCCACTGGAGCGTGGCACCGGAACAGGGCACATCCCAAGCCTTTGCTGCTTTGTACCCCAAGTCCAAGCTCCAGCCCTCGGGGACAGCTGAGGGCTCCTGACACTCATTAACTTCTGACAGTCATGCTTGTAGGGGAAAGTGGGATCTAACAGCTTGAGAAAAGGAATTAAAATGACAGAAAGCAGGTTAAAAGGGCCTCGTGGTGATGCTCTTAGTCACCAGCCTGGCAGGATGCTGGTGAGACAGGGAGGGTGTGCACAGCCAGAGCCAGTGCCTGGGGTTTCGGGCCAAAGTTTAGGGATCACACAAAGGCGCTTGGCATGGGTTGTGAGGACTGGAGCTGTAAGTGCCTGATTTCTTTAATTGCTGCACCTTCCCCTAATCCCTGTCGTTAGCCCTCCTGCACCGAGTGACCTCAATCCCAACTCAGAGCCATCCCTGCGGCCCTTCAGGTGACATTTCTGGACACCAGTTCCGAGCACCTTGTTTATTTTGCACATGTGAGCTGCAGATAGCAATTGAAACAAATCCATCAATAAATTCCAAGCCCGGGAGTGACTCACATTTCCTGATCCGGTATTTTCCACTTTCAAAGTCCCTTCAAGGCCAGGTTACACCACACTCGGCTGCACAAGTCAAACAGCTCCCGGCAAGCACACGCTGCTCGCCCGCAGCCCCAGCTCCTCTCACAGGGTGTTTAGCCCCAGAGCACTGCACCTGCATTGTGCATGACTGGAAAAGACCCTCCAGGCACTGGGCTCTCAGGGGCAGACCCTCTGGCACTAACACAGCTGAGGCAAAGGCTGGAGCATGAAGGAGTGAGCCACAAGAGATTTCTGGAGCCTCAGAAAAGCTCCTTCCTGAAAGATGCAGCAAGTTCCTTGGCAGCTCCTTGTGGGGCATTAAAGGCACATGTTTACTTTCTAGAAACCACAGCCTACAGCATATTTCTATTAAATCGCTTGCAAGCACCAGCTAGCCCTGCCTGGAGATCAGAGATAAGCTGGCAGGGCCGCGGTCCCGCGCGGTCCCCACGGCACTGGCAGTGTCTGTGCCTTGGGGACAATCAGCAGAGCTCTTCTGCTGCGCTTTTCCCACTTCGATCTGCTCCCTTTCCTCCTCCCTTGCTGCCCAGCCCCTTCCAGGGGTCTCTCCAGGAGCTGGCAGGGGGTGCTGGCATCCCCTGCAGCTCGGAGACCCCCGGCCCGCATGCGGAGCTGCTGCCGCAGCCTTTATCCCTGACTCATTTTATGGCTTCCAGGCTCAGGGTTATGAGGCTCAACACACCCTGGAGGCGATCTGGGCGTGCTGGGGCAGAGGGAGTGGGCTGGGGGGGCTGGGGTGCAGCTCTGCAATGTGTCCCTGGCTTGGCAGGGCACGCTTGGCTCTGCAGGGTGGGTGCCAGAGTGCGGGGGGCTGCACAGAGACCCTCTGCAGGCAGAGGGAAAGGCACAGTGAAACGGTGCCAGAGCTGAGGGAGGGGACAGGGAGCCCCTTCACAGTCACCCAGTTTCACCAGGAGACCAATGGGATGGCCCAGGAGGGACAGCCCTCTGAAAATGGAAGTGAAAACCCGGCAAGAACCGGCTTGGCCCCGTCACCCAGTGCCATGTTTGACTTTCGATTTCAGCAGGAAGAAACTCCCGGAAAAGCGGCAGCTGCAGGCAAACCTCTGCCAGCCTGCTGCAGGGACGGGCTGTGCTCTGCTGTCACATCCCATCCCGTCCTGGCCTGATCCCCTGTACCCCCCACTTGCTCCTTCACCCACTCCTCCAGGGGTTCTGCACTGGGAAGGGGCACCCCGAGTGCTCAGACCTGTCATGCCCTGCAGCACCAGCATGGGGACATGTCCAGAACCACAGGGATGCTGCTGTCCAGGGGACATGCCCACAGCCACAGGGATGCTGCTGTCCTGGAACATGTCCAGAACCACAGGGATGCTGCTGTCCCATCTCACTCCTGCCATGCTGATGTTGGCAGCTCTGCCCAGCAAATCCCTGGCAGCAGAGCCCCAAGGACATGGCAAAGGGGAGGGAGCTGCAAGACCAGAGCCAGCACGAGCAGCTTCAACCCCCTGGATGATGCCTGGGACAAAGAAGGTCCCTGCTGGCAGGGAAAGCTCTTCCCAAAAGTAATGAATGAGGATTTTATCGATGCCATGTCACAGGCAGGGGAAAGCAAACAGTGATCCACCCAGTGCCTCCAGCCTGCGATCAATGCACCTCTGGGCTCTGCCAGATCCATCTCGGGAAACACTCGGTGGGACAGTGGCAGCCTGGTCCCCCCACAATGCCCCATTGTTCAGCCCAGGCCGCGTGTGAACCCCTGGGAAAGCGTGTTTGCTCTGCCCGCTGGGCCCTCTTATCTTATCAGCGCCGCCGCCACAATGGGCCAGGTGTACTCACCATTTTACCTTCGGGAGAGAGCAAACCGTGGCCCGGGTCCAGGCTGGCTGGGGAGACCTGCTGCAGGACAGCCTGGCTGGTGGTGACCATGGCAGCGCTGCCGTGGTGGCTGATGGCCCCCGAGGACGCGGCCTCGCCGCTGGCCTGGCTGTACCGGACCCCTGCAAAAGAGCAGAGCACGGCATCACCACACAGCTGTGGCCACCCCCTGCACCCCCCAGCCCTGCCACAGATGTGTGCCAGCTCCTCAATGACACCTGTGAATGACAAGCATTGAGAAGTGTGGCCCTTCTTCCAGCTTGTGGTTCCATCTCCTGGAGTCACGGCGAGGAGTTTATGGCTGGAGCTGCGATCCCACACAGCCACCTGCACCCCTCGTGCTTCCATTTGCACAGTTCACACCCATCCTGCAAATTCCTGCCGTGGCTTTTGGACACTGAGCCCTGAGGAGTGACCCTGCACCTTCCATCTCATCCCTCAGAGGCTCTCCCTGCTCCCACATCCATGCTCCCACTGTTTTCTCAGGCCCTTCTGCATCCCATTCCTTCTCCACAGCCTCTCCACTGGTGTATGATTAACAGGGCATTGCAGCAAGGCAGGGGGAGCAGACACACGCCAACCCCCAGAGCAGACCCCAGCCCTCCACTGCCCTGTAGGGAATCTGGCTCCAACACAGGTCTTCTATATAAATATATTTAATTTGGCTAAAGCACCCCACACTGATAACCATATGATCAGCCATGTGTCATGGAAAGGCATCCACAGATCACAAATTATTAACTGAGGAAAACCCACAGGAAACAAAAGTGTCTTTTATGGGGCTGCTGTGACAACTAGGGTGAAAAGCCATTTATTAGGAGTGCTCCCAGCCAGATTTACTGAACTGCTCTGGGATTGAAACGATGGGTGATGGACAGAAAAACCATGGCTCTCCAGGGGGAAAAGCCCACCTTGCCAGCCACCGTGAGCATCACAGCTGGGTGAAGGATGCTCTAAGGACTACTCCAAAATTAATCTCTGAACCAAGGAGAAGCAAAGAAATAACAACTGGAGCTTTCCACCAGCTCCAAAACCATCTGCCCAAGCACAGACCCAGTCACACCCTCGACCAAAACCACAACACAGCCTCTCTGTAATCGCCTCCGAATTTTCCCCATCAGCTGGTCAAACACGACCCGCAGATAGGAATCTCCTCGCCATGTCTGGTTCCTGATGATTTCCCAGCAAACCCCCTTTATCCCTGATAATAAAAGAATGTCCTCTGGCAGGTGGATATTTGCCGGCCCGAGTGGACGTCCCTGCCGTGAACAGGGTAAACATTACTCAACCCGGGCACTGTCACACACATTCCTGCTGCGGCCAGAGGGTGCTTCACTCCGGGCTGGGATCCTGCTGCTGGAACAATGGCAGGGGAGATAAAACAAAGCCCTTTCTTCTGGGCGTGATCTCAGAGATAGGCGAGAGCGCAGACGGCTCCTCTCGCTAAGGAAATCAGAGTTTCTGCCGTCCTCAAGCTCTTCTGGGCTCAGCAAGAACAACAAAAGAACCAAAAAAAGTCCATTTTAAATGCGAAACCGTGCCCTACCTGGCTAAAGGGAGAGGTAACTCGTGAGCCAAGCCACCCCAAGCTGTGAAGTCGGCTTTAAAACACACAAGAGGTTAAATGCTGATTTTCAAGCTCTTCCTTGCAACCCCAAGGACAAGACTTTGATTGTTTGAGGAACAATAACCAGCGCCGAGATTCCCAGATAGTCTGGGGACGGGAGATTTTGGGTGTCTAGATAAAATCACTGAAGACTCTGTGTCTTGATGAAGAGTCTTGATGAAGATTAACTCTCCCCAGGAGAGCTCTGGGGCCTGTGACGGTGACAGCGGTGCCACCTCCAGCCCCAGCAAGGACTCAAAATCCTCTTGCTGGGCAGGGAGCAGCTTCGTGCCAGGGTTTCCTTTAGGAAACATCCATCCTCAGAGGGTTTTCCCCATTGCCACAGTGGGAGAGGTGTCATTATTTACGTGTCCCCAGGGCTGGGCTGGATTTGGGCAGATCACATCATTAATATCGGCATTGCTGCTGCTGTCATTGCTGTAACACACACAGAACTCCCTGGTGATGGGGATGCCTTTCACCTGAGCTCCCCAGGTTTCCCTCGATCACTGAACCCGGGATCCAGCCCTCTGCTGGCAGCACAACCTCTGGATGTCCCCAGAGAGCCCCCACAGCCGGGGTGAACGCTGTGGATTCCTCCTGGAGCTGGGGGTTTTGGCATCCAGGCTTGATGGGCTGGGCTCAGACAGCCATCAGAGCCCAACACAAGCGTTCTCCTGCTGCTCTCCTGTGCCTCCACAGCTGGAAGCAGCCCTTGTGCAAAGGGATTTATTCCCCCTCAGGAGAGGAGCCTGGATGGGGCTCACCAGGAATGGCTCTGGCCGTGGAGCCTTCCCTCCTCAAGGCTTTTTTTTTTAACTGGAGCTACAGCCATAATATAAAAGTCTGTTTATGGGACGGGCCATTGTGTGGGCCCTGAGCTGCACAGGCTGTGAAATGTTTTACTGCTCTCCCCTGCCCCAGACGAGCCGCAGGGCTCCCGCAGCCTTAACCCCGCTCCAGCTGATGGATGGGGACAGCAGGGTGACAGCCCCAGGGTAGGGGGGTCCTGGGCACCCACAGACAGCCCCAGCACCTCCTGACTTCTCTGGGGTGCCACACTCATCCTCCTGGCTCGGCTTTTGGAGATGGGGAGTAGAAGAGGGAGTTCAGGGCAAGGATTGGTGTCTTCATCTCTTTAATCACAGCCTGGTGCCATTTTCTGAGAATACACCAGTCTTGTGCTTTTGGAAGGCACCAGCAGCAAGGCAGTAAGTCATGTTTGATATTAATAAATTGTATTTTTAAAAAACCCCTCATTGTGCTTTTAACTGTCTTGTTTTAACTGTCCTAACTCCCCACGCAGCAGGAGCCCTGTTGCCACCTTGCCACAGCACATCCCAACCTCAGTGTCTGCCCCAGCTCCAGGCTGCGCTTCACCAACCTCCTGCACATCACCAGCAATGCCAAACCCCAAAAGAGACCCCAAAAATTCACTAGTGACCTGGTGGTAGTGGGGATTTATCTCTGGGCTCTGCCTCACCCCCCCAGGACGCAGCCACCACTGTGGGGTGAGAGAAGCAAAGTGTAATTTCTGGGGTCATGCTGGACTCCGTGATGCTCCATCCGTTGACACACAGGTCACTGATGGAACAACTTCAACCTGCCAAAATCCATGTCCAGGCAGCTCTGATTTTTGGGCTGCCACTCAAATTGTCCCTAAAGTGTTAATCTTGCTCAGTTACAGAGGTGCATAGTTTATATCCATTATAAACCCGTTTATGGGGACTAGACCCTCCCATTTCGCTGCTGTCATAAAGTTCTAATTACCCCCATAAAACAGGAAAAAGCTCCTAACAGTGCACTGTACCCACCAAGCCCCACAATGCGCCCGACAGTAAAATATTACAACTGCTGGCACCAGGTCCCAGCCAGAACCAGCACCCCAGGAACACCAGGAAGGATCCAGGTAGAAAGCAGGGTACCCCTGGAGCCAGGCTTTGCCAATGGGCTCTTCTTTGAAAGGAAGGTTAAAGCCCTTCAATTGCTCTTTGGGTTTTAGGAAGAATCTCAGGGTTGTTTTTATGTTTATCTCCAGCTATAGAGATATCTAAATGTGTGTGTATATATATTTATATATATGTAATGCACTTTAATATGTATCTATACACACATATATATGTATATAAATGAGATTGCTGTGATATTCTGCTCTGCTATTCTGCTGTTTGCAGAGAAGGGATGGAAGGATGGGTGGATGGATGGATGGATGGATGGATGGATGGATGGATGGATGGATGATACTCTGATCCCCACAGGTGTGGAGCCCCCAGGACAGGCTGGAGGTGATGCTGAACCCTCAGAACAGTCTGGAGGTGATGCTGAGCCCCCCAGGACAGGCTGGAATTGATGCTGAGCCCCCCCAGAACAATCTGGAGATGATGCTGAGCCCCCCAGGACAGGCTGGAGCTGATGCCGTGGGGCTGGGGCTCTGCAGGACCCTTTGTATGCAGGGAGGGCGTGAGGGGCGGGCGGTGCTTCCCCTAATCTCATCAATGCCCCGATTGTCTTCGGGGCTCTTGAAGATAAAAATGGCATAAGCCAGAGTCTACGGCATGGCACCGAGATAAAACCCCG